>CM061133.1:7339571-7783644 GCA_030789695.1 Scilla litardierei | reverse complement strand
AACCGCTGAAGAACCTTGACCCATTGCACATTCAACAACATTCACTTCATCATTTACCCCAATATCAGCTGAGCCACTTCCAGTCACAACATCAGCTGCAGCCTTAATATTATCATATCGCATCTCACCAACTCCAGTCTCAGCAAGAAGAGTGGGGGGATCCTGAAGGATTTCAGAAGTTTCTAATTCCATAGGATCCAGAGCAGGCTCTACTGAATCATTTAGAGACTGAACCTTTCTTGAGAAATCATCAGCAAGTGGCACTTCTACCACAGTCTCATTTTGAGAAGACTCTTCAATACAGTCAACAGTATCATGATCACCCTTCACAGATTCTTTTCCAGGCTCAGAAACATCTTGAGATGAGATAACAGGCACATTCTGAGCACTCTCATCCACAACACGATTATGATCATCAGACATGTTCTGAATAACTTCATCCACACACATAGGCGACGGAGAGACAGGTACCTCTTCCTGAGATGGAACAACAGACGTAGTCTCAGCACTTAGACCACCTTCCGAAACACCATCCTTATTTAACTGCACATCATCCCGCTCAATAGGATTCTCAGGAGGAGGATTGGACGTAGACGCTCCAGTAGTACCCCTTGTCCTAGGCATTTCAGCATACACCGGAGGGTCTTCAGAATCAGAAATATCTATCACTTCAGCTTCAGAAATTTTTACAAAAGATTTGGGATTCCAGGTTCGAATGACAACCATTCTATCTCGAGGCACTTCAACACTCATAACCTTCCCCTTAATCTTATTATGCATGAGACCTTTAAAGTGAATGTGCGAGACATCCACCGAAGAGAGATCCAATTTCTTTCCTGTTCTCCGCAAATACCAAAACCAGTCTTGAATTGTTACGGGAGCATGATAATCTTCATCATCATCGTATACTTCTTCTTCCTCGGATTTTTGGAAGAGGGGAATTTCAAGAATTGGGGAAAATTTTACCAACTCCAAATTAGAGGCTCTAGAAGAATGCATGTCACCGAGAGGGGTAGAGGAGAGTGATGGAGAGGGATTACCACTGGAGGATCCTCGCGAAGAACGGGGAAACACTCCTTTCTGTTTAATAGGCGAAGACGAGGATGGCAGAGCACTTTTACGTGCGGAGGCCGTCCGTCGAGAGAACCGACGAGGGGGCTGCGAAGATTTTTCCGACTGATCTCTTGCCATTACTGATTAAGTGGAGAGGAACTTTGAACAAGAAGATTTCAAGAACCCTAGATGGGCTGTTAGAAGAATCTTGGAGAATTTTGAGTTGAGGGAGAACACGGAAATGCGCATTGGGAACAAAAAGAATCAGAGGGTAATAAATATCGGGTAAGGTTATTAGTGAAAAACAAACCCGACAACAGAGATCGCCCGACCCTCATAATGTTGCAACCTGATGTTGCAACAATATTCTCAACACAGAGAACTACATTAGATACGACACAGCCCTAGGGCTTGCCGCAATTCCTCAAATCTGGCAGAATCAAGAGGCTTTGTAAAGATGTCCGCTAGTTGATTAACTGTAGCAACATACTCCATGACAAGAGACTTCTTTTCAACCAACTCTCTAATGAAGTGGTGACGGATGTCGATGTGTTTAGTTCTGGAGTGCTGAACTGGGTTCTTGGAGATGTTTATAGCACTCTGATTGTCACATAGAATGGTTAGAATCCCTTGTTCCAGTCCATAATCTGTCAACATTTGCTTCATCCATAACAGTTGTGTGCAACAACTTCCTGCTGCGATATACTCAGCCTCTACTGTAGATAGTGATATGGAGTTCTGTTTTTTACTGTACCATGACACCAGATTGTTCCCTACATAAAAACATCCTCCTGTAGTGCTTTTCCTGTCATCAGTATTCCCTGCCCAGTCTGCATCACTATATCCTGAGATTAGTGTGTTGGTATCCTTTGTGTACCATATACCATAGTCTACAGTCCCACTTACATACCTGATAATCCTCTTCACGGCAGTGATATGAGATTCCTTGGGGCATGCTTGGTAACAGGCACAAACTCCAACACTGAAGCTGATATCTGGCCTGCTAGCTGTTAAATACAAAAGGCTACCTATCATGCTTCTATATAAGTTAACTTCCACATCTCTTCCTCCTTCATCCTTGAAGAGTTTTTCAGAAGTGCTCATGGGAGTCCGAACATGTCTCGCATTTTCCAAGCCGAATCTCTTGACAAGATTCCTTGCATACTTGCTTTGTGATATGAATAGACCATCTGGACATTGTTTCACTTGAAGCCCAAAAAAACATTCAACTCACCTACCATACTCATTTCAAACTCTTTTTGCATGAGCGTGATAAACTCATGCACCAGCTGTTGTGATGTTGAGCCGAAGACAATATCATCTACATAGATCTGAGCAACCATGATACTCGATCTTGTCCGTTGAACAAATAGGGTTTTATCATCTCCTCCACGTTCATACCCCTTTTTAAGAAGGTATGTAGTTAATCTTTCATACCAGGCCCTCGGCGCTTGTTTCAACCCATAGAGAGCCTTCTTCAACTTGTAAACGTGGTTTGGTAGAAATGGATCTGCAAAGCTTTTGGGTTGTTCAACATACACTTCTTCATTCAGAAGCCCATTCAAGAAGGCGCTCTTCACATCCATTTGATGTAGTTTGAACTTCAGACTGCAGGCAATGACCAGAAGTAGTCTGATGGATTCCAACCTAGCCACTGGAGCAAATGTCTCATCAAAGTCAATTCCTTCCACTTGAGTATATCCTTGAGCTACAAGACGAGCTTTGTTGCGAGTAATATTTCCCTTCTCATCTGTTTTATTTTTGAATATCCATTTTGTTCCGATAACATTGGTTCCTTTGGGTCTCTCCACAAGACTCCAGACATCATTTCGTTGGAATTAGTTCAGTTCCTCTTGCATAGCCGAAACCCAGAAATTATCAACAATGGCTTCCTTCACATTTTTGGGTTCGATAGTAGAAAGAAAACATGCATACCCAGCCAGATCTCTGTAGTTGACACGACTAGCACCTCTGGTACGACGACTGTCGTGCACATCACCAATAATAAGCTCCGGTGGATGGTCGCGTATGACTTTTGTGATCCCCTCAGCATCTTGACCATTTTCAGCCTCTTCTTGAGTCGTCTCAGCGGTGGTAGTATCCTGTGTTGCAACATTTTGTTCAACATTGGTCTGATTAGTCTTAACTGTTGCAACATCATTTTCAACACGAACCTCATCATCATTTCTGTCTTCCTGAGTCCCTTTTTCTCCAGTCAGTATAGACTCTCCCTGATCAAAATCATCAACCACCACATTAATAGATTCCATCATAACGTCTGTGCGTTCATTCAACACTCGGAAGGCACGACTCCTTGTAGAATACCCCAAGAAAATTCCTATGTCACTCTTGGCGTCGAACTTTCGTCTTGGTGTATGATCTTGCAAGATGTAGCACTTGCTTCCAAAGATATGGAAGTAGGAGACATCAGGTTTCCTCCCTTTCCAGATTTCGTATGGAGTTTTCTCAGTCCTTGGCCGAAGATATACCATGTTGATGGTGTAGCAAGCAGTATTAACAGCTTCAGCCCACCACTTAACATTAACTTTCCGAGCATTCAGCATAACTCGAGTCATTTCCTGAAGTGTTCGATTCTTCCTTTCTACAACTCCATTTTGCTGAGGAGTCTTAGGTGCCGAGAACTCATGTCCTATACCTTGTGTCTCGCAGAATGCAGAGAATGAGTGATTCTCAAACTCTTTTCCATGATCACTTCGAATCCGGATGATTTTTCCAATTTTGTCCCCTTGTTCAACCTGAAGACGAGTACATAATTTCTTGAAAGCATCATAAGTATCTGACTTCTCCTTAAGAAAATCAACCCAAGTGAACCGAGAAAAATCATCAACACATACAAAGATATACTTCTTACCTCCCACACTCGTTTCTGAGGTGGGTCCAATCAAGTCCATGTGTAGCAGTTCCAGAATTTGTGAGGTTGTGATAGTCTGAATTTGCTTGTGACTGACTTTCTTCTGCTTTCCCAATTGGCAAGATTCGCACACCCCTTCTTTCTTCTTGATCAAATTTGGCATTCCACGAACAACTTTGGCTTGGGAGATCTTCAGTAAGGTCTTGAAGTTTACATGTCCCAGTTTCTGATGCCATTGTTCAGAAACATCCGTTGTGATCCTTAGACACTTGTCAGGATCTTGCAGCAAGTAGCAGTTGTCGCTGGATCTTTTTCCGGAAAGAATACAAGCATCATCTCTATTGAATACAAGGCATTCATCCTTGTTGAAACAAACCAGAAGTCCTTGATCACACAACTGACTGATACTTATGAGATTAGCTTTTAAGTTCTCAATATGCATCACATCTTTTAGTTTCAGAGTTCATGTCATATTCAAGTTCCCTTTTCCAACAACCCTGATTCTCTGACCATCTCCAAACGTGACATGTCCTTTGTTGCCAGCAGTGTACTCAGATAAGAGTCCTCTGTTCCCTGTCATGTGCCGAGAGCAACCGCTGTCAAAATACCACTGATTTTCTACAAAGATAACTAAGGACGTGTATGCAACCATGCTGACCAGTTCAGACTTCTTGACCCATTTCATACTTGTCCGCTGTTGAGAGTGGTTAACATCTCTTCCTTCATTCAAATGCTTCATGCGCCTAAAGAAACTCCAGTCATAGTGTCCAACTTGTCTACAGTATTTACATACTAGCTGCCTGGATGTTGAACCTTTTGTTGAACCTTTTCCTTTCTTTTCTCTTAACTTGTTCTCATTCAGTTTACTCTGTTTATCATACTCCTTAGTAATGAGACTACTTCTAGTCTTTAGGGTATGAAGATGACTCCCTCTGTGGTAACCAACTCCTGTTCGATCTTCAGCCACTTTACCCATGTTGAGGATGTCATCAAGTGTAGATTTTCCTGAGTTTCATCTGTTGAGAGTGTTTTCTGCCTTCTCAGCTCTTAACATTGCTCTCTTCAGACTGCTCTCAAGATTCCGGAGGCTTGTTTCAGTCTTCAATAGCTTGGCTTGAGTCCCATCCCTCTCACTTCTCAGCTTGGAGCATTCACCTTTCAACTTCTTGTTGGCTGCACAAATTTCCAACCATTTGTAGAACATCATTTGATAAGCCGTGCTGATATCCTCATCACCAATATCTTCTTCACTTTCATTTTCTGATTCAACCTCACTGTTGTAAGTTGCATCATTCGTCACAACATTACGAATCACATCTTCTTGCTTGTGAGTGGATGTTGAAGCACGTGTTACAACATTATGTTCAACATGACTGGAAGACTTACCCTCAGACTTTTCTTTCAGGGTGGCTGTGAATGCAACATAGTTGCTGGTTATGTCTTCATCTTCCACACTTCCTTCAGAGTCTTCATCGCTCCAGGTGCTGGCAAGGGATTTCCCTTTTTGCTTCTTAAGGGTGTTTGCACATTCGGCTTGTATGTGGCCAAATCCTTCGCATTCTCTACATTGTATTCCCTTGTTTTTAGAATCATACCTTTGATTATGGCGACTAGCACTCTTTTCACCAGCAGGTGGACCAGACCGCACCACCTTATTAGCAGCTTTGAAATTCTGACCTCTGTTACTGATCTTCCTCATCATCCTACTAAAATTTTTGGTGAGTAAAGCAATATCATCTTCGATTTCTGACTCGTTATCGGATTTTGAGGATTCATTCGCTTCAACCTTTAAGGCAACTCCCTTCTCCCTTTTGTTTTGCTTGAGATTCATCTCATAGGTTTGTAGAGATCCCATGAGTTCGTCTAATCTCATGGTGGAGGTGTTTCTTACTTCCTCTATTGCAGCAATCTTAGCCGAAAATTTTTCTGGCAAGGATCTCAGAGTCTTTTCAACTAACTTCTTTTGAGAATACTTCTTCCCCAGTTGGAATGCATGGTTGGCTATATCCCTCAATCTTTCGTTGAACTCAGCAACAATCTCATTTTCATTCATCCTCAGGTTTTCAAACTGTGAGGCAAGTATTTGCAATTTGGACGCCTTAACAGTGCTGGTCCCTTCATGCACATTCTGAAGAATGTCCCAAGCTTCTTTTGCGTGCTCACAAGTTAATATAAGCTTGAACTGTTCTTCATCGACGGCGGTGAAGATGGCGTTAACTGCTTTGGAGTTTCCTAAGGCAGCGCACTCCTCTTCAGGATTCCAATCTTTCACGGGTTTGATGCATTCCTTGCCTTCCTTGTTAACTTCAGTCGGAGGGCTCCATCCTTCGACCGTAGCCACCCAAGCCTTTTCATCCAGGGACTTGATAAAGGCTCTCATGCGTGACTTCCAATAAGTGTAATTAGATCCGGTGAGCAAGGGAGGACGAGTAACAGAAGCACCTTCTTTGGTATTCATGATGAGCGTACTGACACACAAGATCACACCCACTTTGAATGTTCAAAGTAATACGGATGACCTGCTCTGATACCAAATGAAATTCAGTACGCAGTAATGAATCTAAAGAACAATGCAGCAACACACAGCAAATAGTGACACACAAGACTTGGTAACGCAGTTCGGTGCGCACACCTACATCTGCAGGGCCACGCCCAGAAAATTAGAATACTTCACTATTAAAATTAGAGAATACAAACTCTAATAACCATGCATCTATAAGGAAGAACACACTCTCCTTTAGTACAAACCGTGAGGGGTGATCGCAATCAACCCCGTGAAGTATTCTTGGCAAGCTCCCCTTGCCTGCAAGCTCCCCTTGCACCACCGACTAGATCAACTCCCTTGATCCTACGTGCGTAGTCGTCGGCCTCCCTCCCGGAGTAATCTCACAAAACTTTTTTTAACACAAAGTCCGTAACCTAGCTGCCAATAGCTCCGAACCCTAAAAGCAAGAAGCCCCGCAAACTCCGATTCAATCTGCACTCATGCAATCAGATCTTGATTCGGTTTGCCAACTGCAATGCCCGCAACATCTCCAACAAGAGGGAGATCCCAGAATATCCGCAGCCGATTGTTGCCAGGATATTGCCGACGAAAATCTCTCTCCAACCGTTTCGTAATAAGGTAACAAGAGATATACAGCCGATCAAATCTATAACAGTTAATAACCTCCATAAATACCTGATCAGTTAGATAAGGATATAAAAGATTACGCGAACGCCAGTCGCACATCCTTTAGAGCAGTCAATCGATGTAATTAGACTAAGCATGTTGAACATCCTGGTACAACAAACTGTTCAACAATTCATCCAACAACCTAACTGATTCGATTCTCTTCTTCATTCGACAGTGGCTCAGATGCAACAAAATGTACAACAAACTGTCCAACATTCCCCAGATAACTTGTCTAAAAACTTCAGGAAGTAAAGGGCAAGAGACGATAAGCAGAGTGCCACATATGACAAGACTGCATTCATGAATAGCAAGGATAAAAACCTAACACCAACGACATGGTTGGGTCGTTCAGTTGCAAGGGGGTGGCCCCTTCGGCTTACGGCTGACGACCAAATAGGATCGTTCGGTTGCGAGGGGTTCGGCCCCTTCATCTTACGGCCGACGACGTGGTATTTTCCAAGCATGGTTTCATTAAGACAATGTGAATTAAAATGAGCGCTGTCCATCTAGATTCTCTTAAGGATTGGATCCTTGTGAGTAATACGCTCGTCGAGGATTAACTAAGCACTACATGGAATGATTCCCATAAAATTCATTAATGTCTGTGAAAATGTATTTTGAAGGAAAGCAGACTTTATTAATATAGAAAGCTTTGACATTCTGATGTAAGAAAAAAGCATACATATGTTTTGATTCTGCTCGGGGCTGTTTTCGTTGGCCTTTATTTGATCCTTGTGTAACGACCCGCTTCCCAAAACACGACGGAAGCGAGAGCGTTACTGGGGCCCGCTTGAACCGGAGCGGTGAAGCTCGGGTTCAATAAGCGTCTGTGGTAAAACGCAAGGGCATGTCCTTTGCACGCTTTTCAGAACAACCAGAATTATTCATACATTACAAGCCACATCCAGAATTATAAGCGTCCGTACACGAAATACAACAACAAGCCACAGCTGGGCCAAAATAAAAACGTACACGCAACAACAACTGAAAGCAAATTATAGATAAGCAGTAACGGCAAAGTCCACTAGTCCTCCGCAAGGAGAGACTCGGCGTCTACAGCGAACTCCTGACTCTTCAAGTCAGGTGTCTCGTAAGGAACCTCTTGGTACTCAAACTCAGAATCTGACACACATCCAAAAATATGAATGTATGTCAGCAAGGGTCTGCAAGTAGATGTTAGAACCCAAGGCAAGATATATACAAATTTACACTGGATTTAAGAGGCAAGTTTAAATTAAACGAGATAACAATAAAAGTTGAAGCATGCTGATTTTAAAGTAAATACATCCTATCATGCAGTTCTAAACAATCTGACAAGTAAAGTAAAGCATGTCAATTTCACTGAGATTACAATTTCACTTTGCAAGTTCAAGTTAGCATTTCACGATTGTTAACATGTCATGTCTATAATAGGGTTCTCGCCTTTAGGTCGTGATGAGTGAGTCGTTCTTCTCACGGGGGCTTACCGTGATTGGCGCTAACCCACCGCATACGGGTGGTGCCCTTGAAGAGAGTACTCGTTCATACGCCTAGTAGCCGCTCAACCCTTACCCCACCCCAGATTTGTGCTGGAACACGAGCCAGCCTAATTCACGAATTACAAGCACGAATTTGTCAACTCACATGACATCACGAAAATCACGATCTCGCCTTCGAGGCGCACGATTTCACGATGTCACACGCTAGTTAATTATTTCAAGGCATGCAGCAATTTTCACGTTACAAGAGTATCGAAACAACGTTTATAATAATTTAGCAGAAAAGGTAAGCATGCGACTTTAACAAAAATGAATAGAAAGTTAAAGTTTCTTGAAAGACCAAAAGAACATCCAACTTCAAAAATACCATATAAATTGTATACTTGCCTGTTTTCGGTGATTTTGGTGCAGTTGGGTTTGTCTCTACGGGTACTTTGTTACGGTATGTCCGGTTTTCTGTTTTAGTTGAACAAATCACTGAATTAGAAATTTTACGAAATACGCGCAATATTAAAATAACACCCGAATTGGGTTTGCCTAATTTTGTCCGGTTCTACGGCTAGTGTAATGTTATTTAGGGTCATACTGACATGGTGCGCCTTATTTTATACTAGTATTATCACCCTAACGTTATTTACAAACTTGCTAACATGCTAGAATTAAATATCATCTTAACAAACCGTTATTTAAATTAACACTAGCACTAATTAACACTAACAACTTACTAATTAACCCCATTAAGCTAATTACAAGGGTATCATGTCATTCAATGGGTCTATCTACTCCATCTAGTAACTTTTGACTGTAGAGTAATAGGACAACATGGTATAATTTATATTATTTCTTAACTCTTATTTATTAAAACACTAAGTATAATTTTTGTATATCATTTCTTAACTCTTATTTATTAAAACACTAAGAATAGCCACGTAGGATTCTATTCCACGCCCAAAAGAACAACTGTTTGGAATACAAACTTGGAATAGAGTGAATAGTGCATGAATAGTGTTTCTATTCCTATTCCAACCCCTATTCTTGGCAAAAGAACATGCCCTAAGAACATTGAGTAGGGCTGAGTAAGGCTGTCACTTGCTTTTCCTTATTTATTAATACCTAGGTCTCTGTTCCTATCTATCCTATACTCTTCTATAATAATAAAGGCTGGCTCCTCATATCTTCATTTCTTTATTAAGGCTGATACCCTCTTTCTCTTCTCCTCTCTTGCCTCTGTCCTTTTGTTTTATCTTTTTTTTTGTTCGTTTCAAAGTTTGCAGCAAAATGAAACAAAGGGAGAAAGCCATGTACCTAGGGGAGGAGCAAGCGACGGACGGCGGGGCTTCACGGCGCACGGCGGCTGAACGGGGGCGCGGGCGACGGTTCCAGCGGCGAGGGGCGTCCGGCGTCCGGCGTCCGGCGGCGGCGCACAGCTCCGGGCGGCGGCGGGCTGAGGCTAAGGGTGGAGGAGGAAGCCTAGGGGAGAGGGAGGAAGGAGAAGATGAAGTTGGGCTTGTTTGTTTTGAATCTGAAATATCAATTTCAGATCTGGTTTTGGATGTTTGAATCCGAAAATTTGTTTTCAGATCTTAGTTTAGTCCCTCAACTTCAATTTCAGGTTTGAAGAATTTCTTTGGGTTGATTTTGAGGAAATGGGTTTGATGTTAACGTGGGTTTGATTTGGGGGACGATTTGTTTGAGGGTTTGGGGAAGAAGAACAGATTTGGGTTGATTTGGGCTCAAGGTTGAGGAGAGAAAGATCTGAATTGAAATGGAGTTTTGCTGATTTGTGTTTCTAATTTTTGATTTGGGTTTGTTTTTGGGGAAGATTTGTTGGAAAGAATTGACGAACAGATTTTTTTTGGGAAGGGGTTTGTTTGGAAACACTGATTTGGCGTTGCTTCCTTTGCAGAGGATAGGTATCTCGCTTAAGAAGATGAGCATAGGAAACATGCTAACCATTTTGTCAATCTCGTATTAATTCGATTAAGACGGTAGTTATTGCAACTTTTAGACCAAAACGTAGTAGATGCGTGTTGCTTTGTCTAAACGAAAGGAGAAAGCCAATTTGAGGAGAGGGAGTTGATTTCAAAACGTGTAAGTTGCCGTTTAGATAGGGTTAAGGTAAAAAACGTAATTAACTTAATTAAGTAAATTTTAACAGTAATAAATAAAAAGAGAGAAGTAATTTGTGAAAGTAAGTAAAGTGATTTAGGAATTTGTAAGGTAATTAGTGAAAGTAATTAGCGGGATAATTTAGTTAAATTATTCTAGTTAAACTTGATGGTAAATCATGACGACACGGTAAAAAGAAAATAGTGACGCGCTCGCGTCAACTCGTGTAACGACTGGTTTTCGTGTAATTGGATTATCTATATTAAAATATATGATTGGTGGATTTTCTCCTTGGATGTGTGGTTTTCGTCGCCATAGCTTTCACTTTCGATCGGTTCGTCGTGATTTTCTAGCTTCTTCCTTCGATCGTCGATTTCGGAGTAAGTCATTCGTGACGAGCTTCAAATCGCTCATATCTTAGAGTATAAATCGATCCTAGAAGCCATAGAAATCTTCCCGAAGCTTCGCGCTTCGAATCGGCGCTTTTCGTGCACGTTAGTTGGTTCAAGAAGGAGAACCAACCGACTAGATCTCAATCTAGTCGGTCGGTAATCCTTAATGGACCGACTAGTTGGCTTTCTAAATTTCTCAGGAGTTACTGTTTATCGTTAGTCGGTCTAAGAACGTTGGTTGACCGACTAGGTTGCAAACTAGTCGGTCAGCAATGCTTCTTTAACCGACTAACTCTTCAACTTATTTTTGGTATCAATACTGTTTACTCTTAGTCGGTCTAAGAACGTTCATCGACCGACTAGTTGCCAAACTAGTCGGTCAGTAGTTGTTCATTGACCGACTAAATCTAAAACCTATTTTCGTTCAGAAGTTACTGTTTACACTTAGTCGGTCTGCGTTGGTCGACCGACCGACTAGTTGCCAAACTAGTCGGTCAGTGGTTGCTCTTTGACCGACTAGTCTGTGTTAAAACCCTAATTTCTGGGCAGCCGCCAGCCCAACCTATTTATACCCCTCCCAAACGTTTTCTTCTTCCTCCACTCGACCCAAAACCCTTGTTTCTCCTCCATTGAGCCCCCTTCTTCCCCAAACCCTTATTCCTTCATCCCAAGCCCTAGATTCATCATCTAAACCCTCCATCAACTCATTCTACCACTCATCTTCCCCAAAATCTCACCAAATCCCCAAAATCCCCAAAAAAACTCTAATTCTCCAAACTTCTCCATTCGTTTCCATATCTGGTCCTAGGGTTCTCCGGAGTGTTTCTTCCGCCTCCTCTCGGTAAGAAATCGATCTCTCGATGTTTTATAACCTATTTGTATTTTTATGAAACCCTAATGAAATTTCATGTTGTTTGATGATTGATTCCCCATAACAGCGATTTCCCCCGTAGATTAGCATCCGCGAGACGAACCTTCGTGATCGTCATCCCCGGTGCTAGGCAAGTGAAACTTGCCACTTAGGGTTTAGGCCATGTTTTAGGCCATTTGCTTGTTGTAGGCGTAAAAGAGGCTAGGCGACAAAATGATACTCGCCTAGGCGCAATTTGGGGAACTAGCTTGACAACGAAGCTAGTTCCGACATTTAACATATTGCACAATTACCATGTCATGTTTACTTTCCATTAACGGTACGCAAATTAATTGTCATGTCATTGCATCCTTTAAGTGTTTCCGTGAATGCGTAGCTTCGCTACAATGCTTGTGTTTCCTGGCTCGTGACCAGAAGCGAGCATAATGAGTTGCTAACCCCAACGCTCGATATTGAATTATGAACTAAGAAACAAGCTCCCGTGCGGGGCAACCCTGGCTCACTTGCTGGGCTCATGTACAGGGACCCTGGCTTGTTTACGTTTGGGATGGGGTAAGAGTTAAGCGGCCATTCAACTGGGAGTCTGCCCGATCAGCAACTGCAGTTGTAAGGCGTAAACTCTGGGGTGGGGTAGTGTTTAGGGCCGATCAGTGTGAATGATGTACCATTCAGCTGAAGGGCGTAAACATCTACAAAACAACGTGAAACGTGAATAGTGAATTGATTGAGATTGTTAGTAGCTTGGCTACTCTTGCCTTGTCCCGATACTTGTTCTCTTGTACTTACTGTTCATCATGTCTTAAATTATGCACTCATGTTATAACTGCCATGTCATGCATACTAAAACTGCTAGGTTGCTAGTTGCCTTACCTTCAGTTTCCTTGCCCAAGTCTTTTAGACTTGCTGACATGTGCCCCTTTACTCTTTTGGGTGACACATGTTAGATTCTGAGCCTGAGTACCTTGTTGAGGACGAGGTGTTTGCTGACGCCGAGCCCGAGCTTGTGTTTGACGGGGAGTACGTGGACACTGGGGACCAGTCCTAGTGTCTTCGTTGTGTTTTACTTTTGTTTTGACAGTTTTTTTGTTATCGATGCGTAGCACCTATACTTTGTTATGTCGTTGCTTTTGTTGGCCTTGTTCTGGGCCTTTAGACTCTTTCTTTTAGCCTGGTGGCTTTTCTGGATGTTGGACTTATTTTCATGTTGGACAATTTGTGAGATATGAGATTTTATTTCAGTCTCTCCTTGTGTTATTATTGGTGTTCCGTTGTGGTTACAGGGACCTGCTTATGTTTTATTGACGCTTATCGGGTTTGGGGCTTCACAGCTCCACTCTCGTGCGGACCTTTTCACGTCTTGCCTCCATTTTAGGGAAGCGGGGCGTGACAGGTTTTGTTGGTGGCCCATGCAGGTCCTTCTGTAACTGCGATTATCGGAATAACGATAATAATATTAGAATGTCCAATGAACTAAGTTCGACATCCGAGTCATTAAGCTCTGAGTCTAATTTTGGCCCGTTTCTCTGGCGCTAGATGGCTAGAAGACGTCAGACCCGAGCTGGTGGTGGATCTGCTCTGAAGGCTTGCTACTTCTGCGGCAAGACCGGGCACCTCAAGGGGTCGTGCAGAAGCTTTCTAGGTCAGTGTTTGGTTTGTGGTGGTGCTACTCATTCGGCGAAGGATTGTCGGCATGCAAATCGGCTGCGGAAGGCGTCGGATGGAGTTCCGCAGCAGCAAGCACCGGAAGCTGGGCCGAGTCAGAAGGTGTGCCACCATTGTGGCAAGATTGGTCATAAGAAGGAACAATGCAGGCGGAGGCTGGGCCAGTGCTTGATTTGTGGCGCCGCAGCGCATACCTTAAATTACTGTCCGAGGGTTAAGCGTCTGGAGAAGGCGCCGGTCAGAGCTCAACTACGAAAAGCACCCGTGGCTGTTAGACGTGGGGCAGCCCTTGTTCCACAGAAGCAGTCTTTTCGGCAGGCTTTTCTGCTGAGGAGGCAGGCTTCCCCGATGGCCGTAGTTGAGGCTGAGACTGTGGATGGGGTTATTGCAGGTAACCCTCAGTCTAGTAGCCTTCTTCCTTTTGACAGTCTTGTTTGTAAGAATATGTTTGGTTGCTTGAATATGTTATGTTTGCTAGAATGGAGTTTGATTGCTGGGTTGGTTGTTGAGTGTGATTTGGGTTTGCACGTTTCTGGCACGAGTCCTCTTGACTCTGGTGCATCAATGTGCATTGCATCCTGGTGCTTCGTGTAGAAGCAATTCTTGATGGCCCCCTTTCTTTCTTAAATATTTAATTCCTTCCTATTCGATCGAGTTAAAATCCCTTCGTAGATTTTGAAGTCTATTGGTTGAAATTTTTAATCTCGTAGCTTTTGCTAACCGATATTTCTCGTATTTTGGTTTTAAGAGCTTTACTACTATTTTGATTACTTTAGAATATCTTCCAAGATAAGTAGAACTTCAATTATTTTCATATATCACTTCTAGGTTCATTGAACTCGTACTTTAAGGTCTTGTATAAATCAGTTATTTGGCAAATCCGGGTCCCTCTAAAAAGTATTTTAAATGATATTTATTTGGAATTTCTCTTCAGTTTTAAAACTTGTAAGCATTTAGCATGGGCCTAAATTTTCACACTATAGTTGATCGGATTTCATTCGTTGAATTTCAAAATTTTACCGAAATATTATATTAAGCTCTGCTGTAAAATATTTTCGGACCTCTCCGTTGTAAATCTTGACTTTTCTGAAGGTATCCCTTCGACTTCCTTTTCCTAAGTTTAAATTCGTTTGAAATTTTAATATTTATAAATTTATACTTCATGCTCCTTCGTTGACTTAAAGATGTCTAAAGCTTTTGTCGAAAATTTGGAATACTAACCCATTGTGTTTTGCCAGTCTATACCTTCCGTACCCATGAAAATACCTTGTCCCTTCTTATATAAATTTTATTCTGAACTGTATCTTTATTTTTGCCCAATTCGATTTATAATTTTCCTTATCTTACTTATGCCATACAATTGACTCATCGCGTTTCCTTTAATATACTTTTCAAGTTACACATGATTTCAGCTTTCAACCAACCAAGGATACGTTCAACATTTTCTCTGTTACAATTTTTGGAAAAATTACGTCTTCATAACTTTCTCACGATTTAGACCTTCCATAATTTGGTTTTAAAGCTTATTACAAATTTTGACAAACCTACTACTAAGTTTTCTGTCCACCACACATGCTTTTAGAATAATTTCTAAACTAAATTGAATTTCGAATGTTTTCATATATCCGTATTAGGCTCATTAGCTCGTATGTTAAGAGCTTTGTGTAAAACGATTTCTTTTGGCAAATCCTGGTTACACTAAAAGGTGGTTTCAATATTGATTATTTGAGCTTTTTCCTGGCTTAAAGACTTTGAAAGTATTTGGCATAAATTTAGAATTCTTTCGTTAATTAAATTTCGTTTCAAAACTTTTGACAACATTGTTAAATCACTGCCGTATAATATTTTCTAAAACTACGTCCTTAATGTGCGTATGAACGCTTTACTCACTTTCATAATGATTTCCGTTAAGCCAATAAATCATTTCCTCTTATTATGTGCATTCAACTCAAACTTATTTCGAACAAGTGATTTTATCGATCCTCAAATATCGTTTATACGAAGGGGAACTCCAACTTTTCAAGATATGACCGTTTTATACTTCTAGTGTTTTTGACTTTCGCTATTCACGTATCATTTCCGAAAATTTATGAGAGTAATGTTTACATCTTTCTTCCCCGCCTAAACATCCACAATTATATCTCCGTTCCACTTGATCTATTTACCTCTTTGTCCTCGCCCTACCTGAACCCATTTTTACGATCTTGTTTCGTTGCGCCATCTAATCTTGGTTCCCTTCCTTCCGTTTAGTTATTCCACTAGTGTTCGCTTTTTTTTTACGTCACGCCAGTTAGTAGTGGGTCCTTAGATTTTGGGTGATGTTGTCGTAGCGCATGTACCTAAGTTGAGTATGTAGGCTTGAAGAGTGTACCCCCCTTTAGTATGATGATGTTGCCTATTGTGTGATATATACATACTCAGAGTTATTCATGATATTATGAAATTGTAAGTGTGTTAATATTTATGGATATGTGCGAGGGTAGCTATACCACTCTAGGGGCGTCTATGTATATAAGATTCTGTATTGGAATGTCTGAATAGGGTGTACGTAGTTGGAGATACTTATGATGGTTGAAATAATATGATTGGTGAAACTATATGTATGCTGGGTGTGATAATAATGAGTGTACGTATAGTTAAAGTGGGTAGGCCTATTATGTGACCTATGTGTTGTACGTGTGAGTGTGTGCTCGTACGTAGTTACGTATTGTGCGTAGACGCGAGTAGTTATGAAATTGTTGCGTGAGTATATAGGTGATATATATATGGTAGTAGAAATATAATTTTGATTGGTATTGCTTACTATCGTGGCTGTCGTATGCGTGTATACCATGAGGTATACACGGCTATTGCATATCTTGACTAATGGATGAAGTAAGTGTATTGGTGTGCAAACTATAGGTGGATGGATATGATATGAAGATATACGATGCTTGGGTGTGACTATGGGTAAATACTTTTATTAGGGAGAGTATTGTAATTATAGGTGTGCTGATGTTTGTAATAATATCATGGTATATGAAGTGATTGAAATATGTGATATTACCTGGTTAGATATTAAGGGTGTTTGACATTTAGATATGTATGTGGTTATGTTGGTAGACGTGTATGCATTAGATAGTTTGGCATATGTATGGATGCTATGTTATGTGTATGGAATTATTCCGCCATGATTTTGAGTCTCACTCAAGCTTGAGTGGGTACACTCTATGTACATTGGTGTATTGTATGTGGTTGGTGTATAGTGATGGATGATGTATGTATAATGTTAGGATTGTTTGTGCCGGTTGTGTTACGCGCACGATTGTGGGTGGCCATACCAATATATAGTTATGTGAGTTGGTCTTGTGGTATAGTTTTCACTAAGGACTTGGTTGCGTGAGTATATGTGCGCTAGCTAAACTAGGTGCGTAGATGTGCTAAGCATATAGTGGTGTGATTGGTATATATATGAATGAAATATTAGCGTGTGTGGGTGTGCACCATGCACGGGTAAGTATGTGATAGTTATAGGAATTGATGACTATGGTATGTATGGTGTGTCGTGATTATAGCTATAGGACTATATATATATGAAGTGGTAATACGGTGAAATGTGTGCATGTATTTGAACGATTATAAATGGTGAAATCATAATGATGGTGAATGTATGTTAGATATAGTGAACTTGTTTTAACAATTGTATGGTGTGATTTCGCATGTTGGTTGTTTGGCGTATACTAGGAGATATAGGGACTAGTGTATTCTTATTGTCTTGTCCATAGGTAGTTACTTATACGTGTAGATTCCGATGGTATTTTCTAGTGTGAAATTATTTTCAAATAAGTAAGAGACTTGGTTATTTTCATATAGTGTGTAATAAGTGTTTTATAGCTATATGGAATATACTTGCCTATATGAATGATTAGAATACGTGAATGGAGTTGTTTGATTATAATAAGTATAAGAGTGCTAGGTGCGTGAATATGTATTTACTTCCGTGGTGTTAATAATTGACTACCTAGAGTATATATATAAGCACTTGAAATGAATGTACTTGGTTGAAATTTTGATGTGGTATTGATTGAGGGTAGTTACTAGGGTGACTAGATATAGCTATAGTTAGAAAGTCCGAGGACGGACTTTATTCTAAGGTGGGTAGGATGTAACGACTGGTTTTTGTGTAATTGGATTATCTATATTAAAATATATGATTGGTGGATTTTCTCCTTAGATGTGTGGTTTTCGTCGCCATAGCTTTCACTTTCGATCAGTTCGTCGTGATTTTCTAGCTTCTTCATTCGATCGTCGATTTCGGAGTAAGTCATTCGTGACGAGCTTCAAATCGCTCATATCTTAGAGTATAAATCGATCCTAGAAGCCATAGAAATCTTCCCGAAGCTTCGCGCTTCGAATCGGCGCTTTTCGTGCACGTTAGTTGGTTCAAGAAGGAGAACCAACCGACTAGATCTCAATCTAGTCGGTCGGCAATCCTTAATGGACCGACTAGTTGGCTTTCTAAATTTCTCAGGAGTTACTGTTTATCGTTAGTCGGTCTAAGAACGTTGGTTGACCGACTAGGTTGCAAACTAGTCGGTCAGCAATGCTTCTTTAACCGACTAACTCTTCAACTTATTTTTGGTATCAATACTGTCTACTCTTAGTCGGTCTAAGAACGTTCATCGACCGACTAGTTGCCAAACTAGTCGGTCAGTAGTTGTTCATTGACCGACTAAATCTAAAACCTATTTTCGTTCAGAAGTTACTGTTTACACTTAGTCGGTCTGCGTTGGTCGACCGACCGACTAGTTACCAAACTAGTCGGTCAGTGGTTGCTCTTTGACCGACTAGTCTGTGTTAAAACCCTAATTTCTGGGCAGCCGCCAGCCCAACCTATTTATACCCCTCCCAAACGTTTTCTTCTTCCTCCACTCGACCCAAAACCCTAGTTTCTCCTCCATTGAGCCCCCTTCTTCCCCAAACCCTTATTCCTTCATCCCAAGCCCTAGATTCATCATCTAAACCCTCCATCAACTCATTCTACCACTCATCTTCCCCAAAATCTCACCAAATCCCCAAAATCCCCAAAAAAACCCTAATTCTCCAAACTTCTCCATTCGTTTCCAGATCTGGTCCTAGGGTTCTCCAGAGTGTTTCTTCCGCCTCCTCTCGGTAAGAAATCGATCTCTCGATGTTTTATAACCTATTTGTATTTTTATGAAACCCTAATGAAATTTCATGTTGTTTGATGATTGATTCCCCATAACAGTGATTTCCCCCGTAGATTAGCATCCGCGAGACGAACCTTCGTGATCGTCATCCCCGGTGCTAGGCAAGTGAAACTTGCCACTTAGGGTTTAGGCCATGTTTTAGGCCATTTGCTTGTTGTAGGCGTAAAAGAGGCTAGGCGACGAAATGATACTCGCCTAGGCGCAATTTGGGGAACTAGCTTGACAACGAAGCTAGTTCCGACATTTAGCATGTTGCACAATTACCATGTCATGTTTACTTTCCATTAACGGTACGCAAATTAATTGTCATGTCATTGCATCCTTTAAGTGTTTCCGTGAATGCGTAGCTTCGCTACAATGCTTGTGTTTCCTGGCTCGTGACCAGAAGCGAGCATAATGAGTTGCTAACCCCAACGCTCGATATTGAATTGTGAACTAAGAAACAAGCTCCCGTGCGGGGCAACCCTGGCTCACTTGCTGGGCTCATGTACAGGGACCCTGGCTTGTTTACGTGTGGGATGGGGTAAGAGTTAAGCGGCCATTCAACTGGGAGTCTGCCCGATCAGCAACTGCAATTGTAAGGCGTAAACTCTGGGGTGGGGTAGTGTTTAGGGCCGATCAGTGTGAATGATGTACCATTCAGCTGAAGGGCGTAAACATCTACAAAACAACGTGAAACGTGAATAGTGAATTGATTGAGATTGTTAGTAGCTTGGCTACTCTTGCCTTGTCCCGATACTTGTTCTCTTGTACTTACTGTTCACCATGTCTTAAATTATGCACTCATGTTATAACTGCCATGTCATGCATACTAAAACTGCTAGGTTGCTAGTTGCCTTACCTTCAGTTTCCTTGCCCAAGTCTTTTAGACTTGCTGACATGTGCCCCTTTACTCTTTTGGGTGACACATGTTAGATCCTGAGCCTGAGTACCTTGTTGAGGACGAGGTGTTTGCTGACGCCGAGCCCGAGCTTGTGTTTGACGGGGAGTACGTGGACACTGGGGACCAGTCCTAGTGTCTTCGTTGTGTTTTACTTTTGTTTTGACAGTTGTTTTGTTATCGGTGCGTAGCACCTATACTTTGTTATTTCGTTGCTTTTGTTGGCCTTGTTCTGGGCCTTTAGACTCTTTCTTTTAGCCTGGTGGCGTTTCTGGATGTTGGACTTATTTTCATGTTGGACAATTTGTGAGATATGAGATTTTATTTCAGTCTCTCCTTGTGTTATTATTGTTGTTCCGTTGTGGTTACAGGGACCTGCTTATGTTTTATTGACGCTTATCGGGTTTGGGGCTTCACAGCTCCACTCTCGTGCGGACCTTTTCACGTCTCGCCTCCATTTTAGGGAAGCGGGGCGTGACAACTCGTACGGACGAAAAGTTAACCCGATGACTGAAGAAAAATACCGGTACGGAAAATTGAAAACACGCCTAAAAATACTGGCCGTTACACCTTGTCTAGAACCTTTCTAGTCGACCACCTTGGTGACAGGTGACCCAGTCATTATCCCTTTGCCTTTCAGCTTTTGCTTCAAGGTCCCCTCCTTGTTTTGCTGGTTGTCACTGGCTTCTTGGGATGACCGTGTTTGGCTAGTGCGTCAATCTCATTTTTAAGTGTCCAGTAGTCGTCAGTGTCATGCCCGTAGTCGTTGTGGTACTTACAGAATTTGAGGTCATCCCTTTTTTCGTACATGTTCTTCTTGACAGGTTCGTTGATGAGTGCCTCGCGTTGGGCATATACCAGGACTTCTGCCTTGGGAGCATTCGACCTGACATAAGCATATTTGGCAGGGCGCTCCTTGCTTCGGGGACTCTTGTCTCTCTGTTGCCGATCTCGAGATTCTTGTCTGGTGTTTCCTCGGGGTCATGCATCTTGCTTTGCTTCTTCTCGACGCTTAGGAGTGTTGTTCTTTGCAGTGGCAAGTGCTTCCTCCGAGGTCATGAATCGGCCTGTCGTGTTGAACAGCTCCACGAGATTGCTCGGGGGGAATTCTTGAAAGGACCTCAGCAGGTACTTATTCCTGACCGCTTGGGTGAGGGCTTCGATGATAGTAGAATCCAGAACGTCATTAACCTCCAGTCTTTCTTCATTAAAGTGCTTGATGAAGCGAACTGATTCTATCTCACCTTACTTTAGAGTGAAGAGATGAGACGATTTGCACTTCGGGCGTCTCCCTGTAACAAATTGCCAGCAAAAAGGTTAGCTAGACAAATAGTTGAATGACCTGATGCTATTATCGGGCAAACAATTAAACCAACTATCTGTCGCCCTTGTAAGCGTGGTTTGGAAGGCTTGGCAGAGGTATGGCTCATCGGCCCCATGAAGCTCCATCATGTTTTGATATCTGCGGACGTACTCCCATGGGTCTTCGATGTCGTTATACATCTGCAAGGCTGGGATTTTGAATTTGGGTAGTAACGTGGCAGATATGATGCTATCCTTCCGAGGAGTCCGCCGATTGGCAGGAAGGATGAAGGGAGCACGTTCCTCCTGTTGCTAGTGAGTGGAACTCGTGGAGTGGTTAGGGCTTGCTTATCTCTCCTTTCTCTTCATGCCAACCACAGGGTTGGGTGGACTTCGACCTGGGATGAGATTATCCCCCCCTGATCCAAGATGTTGCGGGTGGTTCACCCATTATTGGAGGGCCCAAGACCTCCATTCGGCCCAGAGGCGAGGTGGTTATTCCTTATCTCTCCAATCTGTTGAAATGGAGGAATGTTATTCGGCCGCAAGTTCTCTTGTTGCGCGAGTCCTTGCTCGTTAGGCCCTTGGTTTCTTTGAGCAACTCGCACTACTCCTGATTGTGGATGTTCCTTATCTCATTGAACAGCAACGGCTAGCACCGCTAGACTATTTTCAACCTTCTCAGCGAACTTGCTGAATTGTTCTTTAGTGACCAATTGAGCATTGGATGGGGCTCCCTGTTCTTCAGGATTCGTGTTCGGAACACCCTGGACCAATGTTTCTTGAACTAGAGCGTAGAGTGATCTGTTGTAATTGGGTCCAGTCGACACTGGGCTTTGGTTGCTTCGAGATGTTGACTGGTGTGTTTCACACAAACGGCGCCAACTGCTAAGGCCAAAATTGGCGATAACGGTATTTGGGATGACGTGGACTGCTTTGTCGAGGTGGAGCCTCGTCAGCTTAATGGAATTGGACACTTGGTTAGTAGAACCAGATTCGTTGATGGTAGGAATAGTGAGGCGATGCAGAAGCTCGCTCGACCCGGTGACTAAATATGAAGGTCGTTCGATCTTTCGGTGGGATTGATCCTTGAACGACCGTCGTTGGGAGTTGTCGATCGATCCTCCTGTTGGGTCGCACCATGATCCCCCTGCACCATAAGAGAATGTCAGGGGGTCGGATCTGAGTTCCGATCCAAATCCCCTCCAATGCTTAAGTTAGAGCGTGAATTTAAGAATAAGCTTGGAGCTGTCGAGATCGACCCATGGAGGTTCGTCTCGATTCAGTCGTCGCAAGCTGTTTGGAGGAAGAATTATCAAGTGGGAAGCAGAATGTAAGGGTATTAGGTCTCGTACCTTGGGATCCCCCTATTTTGTTCATCTTCAGTGTATTTATAGATATCGAAGGTCTCTTCAATGACGTTGAGGGGATAACAGTCCCCGTTTATGGGGCCAATATTCTCCCCTTTAATAGGGGTAACCGTCGCTCACACATCAGCTATTATGGGCCCATTGTTGATCACATGTTTGAGCTGATAGAAGTCCAACGGGCAAATAACACGTGAGCTTTGACTGTGTCAGCTTCAAGCTTTCCTCGCGGGCGTGGTGGGTTCTGGATCCATCTGAATGAATTCCTCGGGTGCCAGCCCAAGGGTTTAACAGACAGAAACCTAATTTGATGTGGAGAAAAAAATTGATTCAAACATGGAAAACAATTGTTCTCCCCTGAAGGCCAAGATAGCCCCTCGGAAGTGATTCAAACAGGGAAATCTAATAGTTTTGAGAGAAGAGGGAAAACAATTAGATTTTCGTTCTTCGGCATCTTCTAGGAATGTCCTCCCTGAATTCAAATGCCACTTCCCTCCGGCTAAAATCAGAGAATGCCCTTCTCATTTCCTTTGTTCTTCGGCATCTTCGAATTCAACTTCTTCGGTTGAACTCCCTTTCTTTGTTCTTTGGCATCTTCGAATTCGACTTCTAGGGTTACAGTTTGATTTGGAAACGACGATGAAGCAAATGGGTTATCTGCAATTTTATTTGTCCCACAGCCCTCGTTTGATTTGGGAACGACAAAGATGAGAGAGGAGCAATCATCTTCAACCTTGTCTTGACAGATTCAGAGAATCCATGGTTGAACTCCCTCGCCGACGATGAAACAATTCGTTGTGCGCGCTGAGCAAAACCGCGGTTGTGCGCGTTGAGCAAAATGGTGGCGGCCGTAGGTTTTTTTCACCGTGCACAACCGGGTTATTTTGGAGAATTATATTTGTTGTGTGCGGGTGAGTAATTTTGAAGGGTAAATTTGTAAATACGTCGAACTCTAGTCGTACACAGAGCAATTCAGTGCACGTGCACATAGCAACTCCAAACAAGTTTACCGTACACAAGTGGTTGACAATACCATTAACGATTAGGGCCTGTTCTTTTGCAAGAATGTGGTTTGTGGAAAGTTGTCTGGGTGTGGAATCTTAGGCGAGATAAAACTGGTGTAGTGTATTTCTTTGTTGGAAAGTTGGATGGTAAGTGAAGTTGAGAATTTTTTATGGGGTCCACTAAACTTTTTTGTGTTCTTTTGTTTGAGAATGTTTTTTGGAAAGTTGGATGAAGAAAGTGGTGTGGGGCCCACTCAAATTCAATTTGTTATTTTTAAAACTAAACTAATTAATTAAAACTAAACTAATTAATTATTAAACCATTAAATTATTAATCTATTTTTTAATTGAGTGTGATACCGTTTAATTGTAGGTGCATTGTAACGACCCGCTCTCGGGGGCCCGTTACTTATTTGATAATTGCGCAGGTTCCGCAGTTTACCAGTGAATTCAGCATAGCCACAACGCAGAGATGTACCAACAACACTCAAACCAGCTTACAGACGTTATTACAGTCCAAATTAAAGTACAACAACCACCAACACACTTTCTGAAAAGAAGTGCGGAAAAGTAAATACACAGTACCACCCACACCAACAGTAAAGTAAATAAAACTCTGCGGCTTCAGGATCAAGTGTAGGCTCCACGAACTCTGGGGCGATCTCCTCGATCAGGTCGTCGTCTGTCGGTGCCATAAGTGGAACCGAAGGTAAGTCACAAAGATTCTAAACAAAGAAAAGGAGTACTGTACAAGTATGACAAGCAGAGGTAAAGTAAAGTACGGTGTAGTGTCTGTACAAGTGCAGAAAGTAAAGTGCATGACTGTAAAGAAGTAACCGTGCAAGCTCTGCTAAAACTACGTGACTCAAGTCGGAGAGTACAATATGTGACCGTTCAGTTCGTCTCTTGCCTGGGTGCTACCCAGACGAATGCCGGTACCCAGGCAGCAGTATGGTTTGCCGAAACGCAGGCAGCAGGACAGGGCGCCGAAACACAGGCGACAGGACAGGTAGACCAAACTCTAGTCACTCCCGTACTCTCGCAAACTATGAGTTACCCCAAAACCCGGTGATGTGTCAAGTACAAGTTCTTTACATGAACGTTCCACGGGATGTTCCAAGTCAAGTCCAACACAAGAAAGTGGCGTATGTTTCCGTGCTTCGAGCACGTAGTAGTGCGGTGCTACAAGTTCGTACGAGCACAGTGGCTAGATTTCTAAGGTTAGAACCTATCGTGACTTACCAAAATTAATACCGTTGTAGTAAGCCGGAAGAGGATCTAGGGCTTCCTCAGAAGTTGGTACACCAGAGTCTGTAAGTGCAACACAAAATACTTATTTTAGAAAAACACGACTTTTTCCTATTTAATAACTAGGTTAGTTTGATTTTTAAACTCGCTAAAACAGTGTCGAAAAATATTTAAAATTTTTATATAAACCTAACACAATTATTTAGATTTTACTGCAATAGGGGAGAATTTTCAGAAGCTTCTGTAATTTCTTATAATTTTTAGAAACTTAGAAATAGCTTAAAAACCCAGATTATTTAAGTTACGCGTATCTTCCGTAATTTCTTACGGGAGCAATACAAGTCGGAATGACTTGAGTGAATAGTCAAAATGACCGTCTCGAAGTCTATTATCACATATAATTTTATCACATATTATTGTGAGTGAAAACAGCGAGTTATGATTTTTAGAATGAATTAAACCTATTTAATCTTTAGGTTCGAAAAATCATTCCGACAAAAGTAGGCGTCTGGTCGAGGTAAGACCAGCGCCAATGGCTCCGAAATGTCGTTTCTGATTTTCCGGAGCTATCCGCACATTTTTCTGGGCCCTGTATATCAAGTTTATGGATTTATAACCATTATACCTCATTAATAATTATTTTAAAATTACGAAAATACGAAATAAATCCGTATTTACGCTTTTGCCATCGGGGAGTTACCGTCGCCCTTCGCTTACGAGTGCAGCGGGGTTCGATAGCGTCTGACGGCGACGACGAGCGGAGGCGGCGACCGGGCGAGGGCAGCGGCGACTCGTTGGCGGCTTGGGGCGGAGCTCGGGGCGTCGCGGCGGGCTTCACGGCAGCGGCGTGGGGGAGGGCGAACGAGGCGGCGGCTGAGGCGCTCGGGGTGCTGGGGGCTTCGGGGGACTTCGGCGACGGCGGAGGACGGCAGACGAGCGGTGGTGCTCGGCAAGCGGCGGTGAGGCCGGAGGCGACGAGGGCGGGGGCGGTTGCCGTCGCTTGCGATGGGAGCTCGGCGGACTCAGGCAGAGGTGGGCGCTGTGGGGGTTCGCCGACGTTGGGGAGCGGCGCAGCGGGGTCGAGCTGGGGCGAGGCTCACCGGCGGAAGGCGGGGGTGCTGGCGACGGCGGCGGTGGCGGTCGGAGCAGCCGGCGGGCGGGGGTGGCTGAGCGAGAGAGATGAGCGGGAGAGAGAGAGAACACGAGGGGGAGAGTGAGGGTGAAAGAGAGATGCGGGAGAGAGAACCGGGCTTTGGTTTTAAATAAGTTAATTACCATGGTTTAGTCAAATGACATTAAATAAGTTAGGTTTGTATTTTGACTAAGTGTGGAAAGAGAGATACCACGTGAAAACGTGGGTAGATGCTGACAAAAATTAGATTAGGGGTTAGGTAAGGGTAAAACGTAATTAAGATCCGTTAATTAGTAATTGACCAAGGTAAAACGTAATTAGTAGATATTGTCAAAAATACAAAATTACGATTTTGCCCCTACTAGTAAACGTGTCCGAAAAATTACGAAAACATACCCACGGGATCGTATCGTCGCGAGGATGGCGAATACGAAGTCCGTTCCGGGATTTGAGCTACGGAAATACTAGTTTTAGGCCAAAACGTTTAGGAAGCGGGTTTGCGGGTTCTCTACTGATTTGACTTCAGAAAATTACGAAATAAATGTGGGAAGCCCTAAATGATCATTGAATGTTACTGCAGAAGTTTGAAATCGTTTTGAAAGTGTTTGAATAGAAAATAAATTCGTCGAATCAAAACGGTAATTTTGGAAGATGAATTTTAACAGAAATGTTTTGGCCATTTGAGGAAATCTGAAATTGCTGAAATACAATATGATAAGTCTAGTGCTCTAAAATATTTTTATAAGAATTTTTGAAATTAGTTTTGTTAGAAAATTCTTGACTAACATTTATAATGTAAAATTTATTCTTAAAAATACGTATAAATACGTAAATTGAACTGTTGAAAATTACTGGTCGTTACATTCTACCCTCCTTAAAATAATTCCGTCCTCGGAATTTAAAAATATTTTTGAAACAAATAATTGATTTATGAAGAAGCTCAAGCAAATAAAAGATAGAAAAAGATGGAAATCTAGTAAATCAGGTTGTAAATAATATGAAATATAATGTGATATTAAGCATCAAGAAAACAAGAGATGTTATATATGAATACATACTATTGACATCACCATAGCTTCCGTAACTAATTTCGAAACCTAGTATCATCACAATAGTTACTCTGACTTCTCAAGTAGTCGAAAATTAACATGAGATGATAACATCACATGAAAATGAGGGCTATTATGATGACAACCTCTGTTCGAACTTGGAACCTGAGGTGATAAGCCAGTAGCAAGCTATTTAAACCACATAAACCGGAAGACCATAAAGTTTATTTGTGCTACTGGTGACTAACTGGATCTAGCCACAGATGTCGTTCATAATATAGAATGTAACGATTAATCCACGGGTACCAATAACATCAATTTCCATAATGCCCAACCACATGCTAACGTCCAAATCACCGCCCAAAGGTAAGTACAAGGCCAACACTCTAAGTCAGTATTCACTGCTAGCATTCCTTCCGTCAATCTCCATACTATCCCACAATAAGGCAAGATCCAAGCTTTCATCCAGAGCCAGGCACAAGGCCTACATCCAACTTCAACACCCAAGGCCAATATCATGCCAATAAGCATCGCCATCACTCCTTTCGTAGACCAATACTTGACATTCGCAACACCCAACATTACCCAACAAATGAACAACCAAAAACACGCTTTCCCGCACACCAAAAGAAGTCGACGCAAGAGGAAGCCTAAACGGGACCTTAACCTGAGTGAGACCCAGGGCAGAGAGCTCAAGAGAAGCCCAAGGATCACGGCTTCCCAAGATCTCAGCCAAGCGGCGGTAGCGAGGGTGGCGACGAGGGTTGTTGCCAAGGCCAAAAATCCCAAAACAGAACGTCGAAGGGCCATTGGTGGTTGCGGGTCCTCGGCGATGAGAGCTACGGCTGGTTGATGATCCATGGCAGGGACTTCCGATGGAGTGGAGCAGAAGCTGGCGGGGCTAGATGGCGAGCTTGCTTGGGGGAGAGGCCGGGAGGATCTCGGGCGAGAGGGGCGAGGTCTGAGCGAAAAGGGAACCACGGGGTGGCTTGGGAAGGAAGGAGAAGAGGGGTTAAAAAGAGAAGGGGGACACCGAAAGTCGTCGGTGTTAGGTGGGCACGGGGATCGAGGTGGGGAAGCGGACAAAGGAAATAAATAGGAGGCGCCGAAAGTCATGGGTAGATAGTGTAGGGTAGGCGGAAACGGGGCTCAAGGCAAGGATGAGGACAAAGGCAATAATGAGGGGAGGTGGTAGGCGGGAAGGAATTCCAACACGTGGAAAAATCGGGTACAAGATGGGAGCAGGGTTAGAAAAGAAATACGAGTTTCAAAAACATAACAGCCTATACGTGCACGCTACGTTTGGCTCGTCTCAAAATCTCCAGCATCATCCTTGAGTACTTCTGAACGTCCTTCGATCTGCTTCTGCTGAGGAGCTCGAACTTCTTATGATCGAAAAATTCGAACGCTACCCTCCTTAGAATAAACGTGGCTAGGGTTCAAGCAAACTAGAAATAGAAAGATTCTAAGAACGTCAAATGAAAGGTCATCAGGCTTAAAGGGAGGTTGGTAGTGAATAAGATCGAGGTCGTCACATAATCATGATTCACGTCCTTGCGGTCCAGCGGACACGGCCAGGGAAGTGACTAAGCCAGGATCACTTATGCCCAGTCTAGCTAGGTCGATCCAACAGACTTTAGCCAAGCACATTGACCGATATCATGGTCCATTGAAGGAAGATCATCATTCATATGAGCGCCACCGACACAGAAGGATTTTTTTTAAATACAACTAATTAATCCTATCAAAATGAATTTTTTTTAAGGCCAGATGGCCAACTCCATTGGGGCTCTCCGAAGGGTCTCCATCCGTCCTTCGAGTGTCAAACCTGCATTCATAGAAAAATGTCAGCTTAGTCGAGTATCGTACACGATACATCCTGGTTTTACTACGCTGTTCACGAGGTATTTTGCACGGACCTGCGTGGGCCACCAAACCTGTAACGACCCGCTCTCGGGGGCCCGTTACTTATTTGATAATTGCGCAGGTTCCGCAGTTTACCAGTGAATTCAGCATAGCCACAACGCAGAGATGTACCAACAACACTCAAACCAGCTTACAGACGTTATTACAGTCCAAATTAAAGTACAACAACCACCAACACACTTTCTGAAAAGAAGTGCGGAAAAGTAAATACACAGTACCACCCACACCAACAGTAAAGTAAATAAAACTCTGCGGCTTCAGGATCAAGTGTAGGCTCCACGAACTCTGGGGCGATCTCCTCGATCAGGTCGTCGTCTGTCGGTGCCATAAGTGGAACCGAAGGTAAGTCACAAAGATTCTAAACAAAGAAAAGGAGTACTGTACAAGTATGACAAGCAGAGGTAAAGTAAAGTACGGTGTAGTGTCTGTACAAGTGCAGAAAGTAAAGTGCATGACTGTAAAGAAGTAACCGTGCAAGCTCTGCTAAAACTACGTGACTCAAGTCGGAGAGTACAATATGTGACCGTTCAGTTCGTCTCTTGCCTGGGTGCTACCCAGACGAATGCCGGTACCCAGGCAGCAGTATGGTTTGCCGAAACGCAGGCAGCAGGACAGGGCGCCGAAACACAGGCGACAGGACAGGTAGACCAAACTCTAGTCACTCCCGTACTCTCGCAAACTATGAGTTACCCCAAAACCCGGTGATGTGTCAAGTACAAGTTCTTTACATGAACGTTCCACGGGATGTTCCAAGTCAAGTCCAACACAAGAAAGTGGCGTATGTTTCCGTGCTTCGAGCACGTAGTAGTGCGGTGCTACAAGTTCGTACGAGCACAGTGGCTAGATTTCTAAGGTTAGAACCTATCGTGACTTACCAAAATTAATACCGTTGTAGTAAGCCGGAAGAGGATCTAGGGCTTCCTCAGAAGTTGGTACACCAGAGTCTGTAAGTGCAACACAAAATACTTATTTTAGAAAAACACGGCTTTTTCCTATTTAATAACTAGGTTAGTTTGATTTTTAAACTCGCTAAAACAGTGTCGAAAAATATTTAAAATTTTTATATAAACCTAACACAATTATTTAGATTTTACTGCAATAGGGGAGAATTTTCAGAAGCTTCTGTAATTTCTTATAATTTTTAGAAACTTAGAAATAGCTTAAAAACCCAGATTATTTAAGTTACGCGTATCTTCCGTAATTTCTTACGGGAGCAATACAAGTCGGAATGACTTGAGTGAATAGTCAAAATGACCGTCTCGAAGTCTATTATCACATATAATTTTATCACATATTATTGTGAGTGAAAACAGCGAGTTATGATTTTTAGAATGAATTAAACCTATTTAATCTTTAGGTTCGAAAAATCATTCCGACAAAAGTAGGCGTCTGGTCGAGGTAAGACCAGCGCCAATGGCTCCGAAATGTCGTTTCTGATTTTCCGGAGCTATCCGCACATTTTTCTGGGCCCTGTATATCAAGTTTATGGATTTATAACCATTATACCTCATTAATAATTATTTTAAAATTACGAAAATACGAAATAAATCCGTATTTACGCTTTTGCCATCGGGGAGTTACCGTCGCCCTTCGCTTACGAGTGCAGCGGGGTTCGATAGCGTCTGACGGCGACGACGAGCGGAGGCGGCGACCGGGCGAGGGCAGCGGCGACTCGTTGGCGGCTTGGGGCGGAGCTCGGGGCGTCGCGGCGGGCTTCACGGCAGCGGCGTGGGGGAGGGCGAACGAGGCGGCGGCTGAGGCGCTCGGGGTGCTGGGGGCTTCGGGGGACTTCGGCGACGGCGGAGGACGGCAGACGAGCGGTGGTGCTCGGCAAGCGGCGGTGAGGCCGGAGGCGACGAGGGCGGGGGCGGTTGCCGTCGCTTGCGAGGGGAGCTCGGCGGACAGGCAGAGGTGGGCGCTAGCGGCGCAGCGGGGTCAGCTGGGGCGAGGCTCACCGGCGGAAGGCGGGGGTGCTGGCGACGGCGGCGGTGGCGGTCGGAGCAGCCGGCGGGCGGGGGTGGCTGAGCGAGAGAGATGAGCGGGAGAGAGAGAGAGAACGCGAGGGGGAGAGTGAGGGTGAAATAGAGATGCGGGAGAGAGAACCGGGCTTTGGTTTTAAATAAGTTAATTACCATGGTTTAGTCAAATGACATTAAATAAGTTAGGTTTGTATTTTGACTAAGTGTGGAAAGAGAGATACCACGTGAAAACGTGGGTAGATGCTGACAAAAATTAGATTAGGGGTTAGGTAAGGGTAAAACGTAATTAAGATCCGTTAATTATTAATTGACCAAGGTAAAACGTAATTAGTAGATATTGTCAAAAATACAAAATTACGATTTTGCCCCTACTAGTAAACGTGTCCGAAAAATTACGAAAACATACCCACGGGATCGTATCGTCGCGAGGATGGCGAATACGAAGTCCGTTCCGGGATTTGAGCTACGGAAATACTAGTTTTAGGCCAAAACGTTTAGGAAGCGGGTTTGCGGGTTCTCTACTGATTTGACTTCAGAAAATTACGAAATAAATGTGGGAAGCCCTAAATGATCATTGAATGTTACTGCAGAAGTTTGAAATCGTTTTGAAAGTGTTTGAATAGAAAATAAATTCGTCGAATCAAAACGGTAATTTTGGAAGATGAATTTTAACAGAAATGTTTTGGCCATTTGAGGAAATCTGAAATTGCTGAAATACAATATGATAAGTCTAGTGCTCTAAAATATTTTTATAAGAATTTTTGAAATTAGTTTTGTTAGAAAATTCTTGACATTTAGAGTTGGGGCCTACAAAATTGACGCGTTCCATTCTAACCAAAGGAAAAAAAATAAAAAATAGCGAAAACAGCCCCACGATTGGACAATTGTAAGGTGGGACCCATGGGAGGCGGGACCCATGGGAGGCTTGGATTCCTGTGTATTCCTCGCAAAATGCGGAGAAAATGGAAAACACAAAAAATCGCGTTTTGAACGCCACCTCAGCAAACGTTCACAAATCATCATTCCAGTAAAAGAACAGGCCAAAAAATACCCACTAAGAATTCCTATGAACAGTGGATGAACACTAGGATTTTCAGACTTTCTCACCCACGTTCAGAACAGGTCATTACCTTAGGGCCTATTCTTTTCGTTGATAGTTGGGAGAGAGAGTGAAAAAAGACTCTGTTCACTCACTATTCATGAACAGTAAATTGGATTCCTGTCTAAGTTTTTCATTCATGTTCTTTTGCACAAAGTTGAGAATGAGGATAATGAGCCGACGGCCTGACGTGGAGGGATTTTTGAGATACCTCACCAAATTTTGCATTCCTAGCGAAAGGTGCGGATTACATAGGAATCCAAGGCTTGTGGGGTCCACCGATCCAATCAGAAGCGCCCCTTTCTTTCTTTTTGTTTTTTTATTTCGGTTCAACAGTATTCGCGGCATTTCCATATGGGAGTTGCTATTTGCACTTCCGATTAACCAAATTCTACCCTATTAATTATTTTAATTATCAATTAGATACTATATGAATTATTTAATATAGTTTTAAGTATTTAGTTTAGTTTTAAATAGTATCAATTAAATTTGAGTGAACTCCACACTACTTTCTTCATCTAACTTTTTCAACCAAAAAAAAACACACACACACAGAGTGTGATCCATCTCAACTTTCCAACTCCATATTCCAACCACACTTTCCAATAAAAGAACACACTACACACCAATTTTTCTCTCAACAGATTCCTAACTTCTCAACTTTTCCTAATATACTTCCACCGAAAAGAACATGCCCTTACCAAAGAAACTATCAAGAAATCTCTTATTGGATCCGGGGTAAATTTAAATTCACCGACCGGATTCGTTAATGGAAGCTCAAGCGGAAACTGGAAGCGGGCAAAGCGACAGCAATCTCACATAGGGAGCCTAACGATTTTGATTTTGAAGTCAGATTTTCGTTTTTGTTTTTCCGTTTAAAGCAAAAAACGATGATGAGATCAATGGGAATTTCATCAGCCCCTTTCCCTGTAAAAGCCCAAGAAATAACCTGGTGAGCAAACTCCGGAGCCCTTCGGATCTCGATTTATCTATAAAAATGTTTAAGTAGTGCAATTTTGTGTTTTTAATTTTTAATCATAGATTTTGTTGATTATTAGAGGGTTAAAAAGAAACCCAACTTGAGGAACAATCAGTACTTGAGAATTTGATAATTTACTTTTTGATTATGATCAAAGGCACTTGCTTGTAAACCCAAATATTGAATATTGATGATTTAACTAAAATGTAATAAATGTTGAAATTTCATGCAACAATAGACTTTTTATGGAGTAACTAGGGCTTGAATTGTAACATATGTTTATTATATCTAGAATTTCTCTTGATTGTGTAATTATGAAATTTGTATCGATATTTGCACAATGCATATATTGAAGAAGTGGCCTAATTGATGACCGTTGTTGTTTTTGCTGGTATGTTAACTGGAATGTCTAAAAGTTTCAATAAGTGTGAAAAACAATTCATGTTAGATACATGCGAAACACAACAAAGTTATAGTTTCAAGAGTTCTCAGACATGCCGAAGATTTAAATTAACCCCTAATTTTCAGACTATTTGGAAAAAGGAGTGGCCTTGTTGGGCTTAACTGCTGTATTTTGAAAGGGTGGCGTATTTTGAGACATGGATCGAGATTGCTCTGATACCAATGAGAGAATGAGAGAGAGAAAAGAAACATTGTTTTTGGGGATTCCGGAATATGGCTGAATTCATGATGCTTTAGAAGAGAAAAACTCTTTTCTATATATAGGGCCACGCTATATCCTCCACCTATGTAACTGCTCCGACATTCCCTCAACCGACCATTGATTCTCTCAACGGACACGTGAGACTCGGTCTTGTTGGTTGAGGAAAATACTCAACTGACATAGCGGGTCAGGTACCGGGTTATATGACCATATCAGGCCAAACCCGCTTACACTCACACTTCGTCTGAAATGACCAAGTGCATTCCGGTCATACCTCCACTATCCGTAAGATATAACACATGATATAATTTCACATACACTCACTATTCGTGAGATATGCACATTTTATTCACCGAGTACAATCATTATCCATGATTGCATCCTTTCATTATTCATGAAAGTTTCCTTGACTTTAGATATTACTAAGTCCCATCAAACCAACATGTTTGATGAATGTATCTGCTGGAATACATTTCGTCGAAGGATCGGCAATCATGTCACTTGTCGGAATGTAAGTCATATTGACTTCTTTCTTTTTCACCATATCATGTATGTAATGATATTGAATTTCAATACGCCTTTCTTTGAAACTGTTTGCACCACTGTGGATCAAGCTGATGGCTGCTTGATTATCACAATACATCTCAATTGGTCCATCCTCAAGATTGAGATCCAAGTCCAATAGGAACCGTATGAACCAGACCGCATGAGTAGTCGCCATACTACATGCTATATACTCAGCTTCTTGTGTGTATCTCGCTACACAACCCTGTTTCTTGCTACCATAAGGCTACACCACCGAAGATGAACACATTCCTGCAGTTGACTTCTTGTCATTTTTATCTCTTCCAAAATCTGCATTGGAGTAACCAAGAACCTCAATCGAATCTGCTTAATAAACTAACTTATGGTACACCGTACCCTTTATATATTATAAAATCCTCTTAACAGCTTCCCAATGAGTTGTACCCAGATTACTTTGATATCTACTAACCAGACTAACTGGGTATGCCAAGTCTGGTCTAGTACACAGCATTGCATACATCAAACTTCCAATGTTATGAGCATATGGAACATCCATCCGTTTTTGTCCATCTCCAGGACATTGTTCTTTTCTTAACGGCTTCCCCATAACCAATGGTGTAGGTGCCGGATTGCAATTGTATATTCTAAATCTCCTTAATATTGCAAATACTTTTCTTGGTTTAAACTTAACATTCTAGACTTCTAATCTTTAAGGATCTGTATTCTAAGAACATAAGATGCATCACCCATGTCCATCTCAAATTCACTACAAAGTGCTGATTTAATTTTCTTCAACCATTCAATGTCATTTCCAGCGAGTAAAATATCATCCATATACATTGACAATATCGTAAAATTGCTCCTACTTTTCAAGACACACAATTATCTAATTTGATTGCAACGAAACCAAGTTGCATAATTGTAATGCGAAATTTGAGATACCACTGTTTAGATGATTTTTTAAGCCATACAATGATTTCTTCAATTTATAAACTGTATTCATGTCCCTCAACCTGAAATCCCTCAGGTTGATCCATATATATAACTTCCTTCAACTCTCCGTTGAGGAATGCAGTCTTGACATCCGTTTGGTAGAGTTCCAAGTCAAAATGCGCAACAATAGCTAAGATTATCCTTATGGATGCAAATTTAGCCATAGTAGAATAAGTCTCCTGATAATCGGGCCTTGAATATATAACAGACCCATTAACCCGATATTTCTTCTTTAACACCCATTTGCATCATATGGACTTCCTCTCTTCTGGTAAGTCGCATAGCTCCCATACATTGTTTCTCTCAACCGAGTCAAGTTTCCTTTTGATGGACTCAAACTATTAATCTGACTCAGATGATTTCATTGCATCTGTATAATTCAAAGGATCAGCTTGATTATCTATATTAATATCCACTGAGAAACAAGATGGGTCACATGAATATAGGTAATAATCATTCATCCATGCGGGTGTTGTTTTGGATTTTTTGTTGCCACTAAGGGTTACAGGTTGGACAGGTTCTGGTTGATATTTCATAGGTATATTCTCATTTATAGGTTCATCTTTCATAAGTGGATGTTGTACCTTATTCACTATGTCCAAGTCATCATTAAGAACATCATCTAAGTCCAACAAGGGTGGCACATTTTCTTGGACTTGTTCCTTTTCCTCTAAATTCTCTAGAAAAGTTGCATCTCTACTTTCAATGATTCCTTTATTTTCATGGAAGAACTTGTATCCTTCAGATTTTTCAGAATATCCTATGAATATACATCTTACGGTTTTGAGATCCAGCTTATTTCTAGCTTGATATATAATGAGAACATGTGCCATACAACCCCATTTTTTCAAATGACTTAAATTGAGTTTGCGTCCATTCCATATCTCGTATGGTATTGTCTCGACTAATTTTGTGGGAATTCTGTTTAGAACATAATTTGCAGTCAATATGACTTCTCTCCAAAAATCCTTAGAGAGACTAGAATGCGATAACATACATCTCATTGCATTCATTAATGTTCTATTCTTCCTTTCAGCAATATCGTTCTGTTGTGACGTATAAGGCATATTTGTTTGCTTTTTATACTGAATTGAATACAGTATTTCTCAAATTCCTTTGAGTTGAATCCTCACATCTATCAGTTCTTAATACCTTAATATTCCTTCCAAGTTTTCTTTCTACTTCTGTCTTGTACCTTTTAAAACTTTCAAAGGCTTCATACTTTCTGTTGAAAAGATACACGAAAGTATACTTAGAATAAATATCTATAAGTTATAAAATATTCTTTAGTCCCACGTGCCTTTATGCAAAGGGCCCTACACATGTCAAAATGAACTAATTCCAACAATTCATTGGCCCTTTGACCTTCCGAGAATGATTTTCTGGTCATCTTTTCAGTTAAACAATGTTCACAGGGTAATGTCCTTACACATGTTAATTCCGATAATAAATCCATTTTGATTAACTGGTCCATCTTATTATTACCATGATGACCTAATCTCATATGCCAAAAATCATAATCAGACAAAAAGACATGAGGAAATAATTCAAATCACAATCTTTATTTTCAATATCAGATTTTACAACAGAAACAGAATAAATCATGACCGGGCACAAACTTGCCCATAGCAAATACTTTCTTGTCTTTCCCAATTAGACCATATTGTTGTAAAATATCATTTCAAGACTCTTCTTCAGGAAAGCTGGAACAGAGACCAGATTTCGTCTTGTGCCATGTGCATAAAACACATCTTTGAGGATCATGATGTTGTTCCCCAGATCCAATCTGTATGAACCAATACCTTCTACATTCAGATAGGTATTGTTCCCATGTATCCTTTGGTCTCCATTCTTTAGTTTAAGTCAACAATTCCGTCGTCTTTGCTATGTGTTGGGCTGCACCTGATTCAGTCCACCAGCCTTCAACCTCTGTTGTTGCACCGTTACATTCAATAACGTCAATGAACTCTTGCTTTCCAGATCCTCCTTGTTTTGGGCATTTAAAGTTGCCCTTATTCCTTGCCCGAGGACAGTTGACCTTGAACTGACCATACTTCAACTGTCCTTGAAGTGACCATACTTCATGCAGATGTAATTAGATCCAGGAGGTCCTTTCTTTTAGTGAGTTGATTGCTGGCTAGATCCCTTGAAGAATGACTTCACAGGTCTAAGACGCTGGTTATCTTATGCCTTCCGATATTGTGCATCATTCGCCTCTTTCTCATGTACAAGGTTAACGTCTGAGCCATTCTTTCTAGCTAGAAGGTCTTGTTCCATTACTAGCTGAGTTGGCAAGTCAGTAACACGCTTAACTGTTCCATTTAGTCTAAGCGTAGTGGCTGCCATATTAAGCGACGTCGACAGACTATTCAGAATAGTTGCCACCTGAAGCATCTTAGGAATTTCCGTTCCTGCAGTAGCTAGGTCCTGAGCCGTGACAATCATTTTATTCATGTGTTCTGTGATATTGTCACATTCCTGCAAATTACATGAATTATGCCAATGCAACAGTAGTTGTATATTTACATCTGAGGTGATGGCATACTTCTCCTTAATAGCCTACCTCATGTCCTTGGCAGTAATACAATTGTCGAACACTTTTATTAAGCTATCGTCCATGAACATAAGCATGCGATTTTTAGCCTTCTTGTCATTAATATTTCACTGGTCTAGCTCTCTGATCTTCTGGGCATCTGTTGGATTTTCAGGGAGAGCAGGAGAAGTGGACTCAATGACACTATCTAGATTGCCATGAATAAGTCTGTATTTGATTTTTCGGTGCCACATGTTATATTCGAAACCGTTCAATTGTTATACCTTAGCCATATCTTAGCCAGTTCGGAAGCAATCAGTTTACTAGCTATTTGTTCTTGCTGATTGATGAGATACATTGGTTCAAGTACACGGTGCAAAAATATGCGGCGAACAGATCAACTAAAAACAATATCTAATAACCTATCCTAAAAATCAAAATTTAATATTAATGCGAGTGACAAATTTTAATTAGGTTAATAAGATGAAAGTAAACTACAATATGATATGACTAAAAAGTCTCTAATCCTTTTGTAAATAATGGGTGAACATAATTATTAGGTTTAAGTTGCGAGGGACCAATCAAGCAAATATAATAAATTGCAGAACTAAAAAAGATTGAGGAACCTGGTTGTTGAGTGGAAGTTGTTTGGTTGCACAGTAGAGGCGTGGTTCTCGGTGTCGTTGTTGCACGGTTCAAAAATGTGTTCCACGTGATGCTCTGTGTTTTGCGTATGGGGAGTAGTGCCTCGGGGTGGGACCCGTTGCTGTACCACCTTGGCGTTGGAAAATTTCGGTCTGCTGTCTTTGGGGGAAAAAATTGAAGCGATGCTTTATTACTTTGACGGTGTGTTAATATATAAGGACATGTGAGACCAAGACCAAGATTCTTGAACTAAAGTTAATGAAAGAAGGAGGGCCTCACGTTTGACCAAAAATTTAGAGGAGTTATGAAGCAAACATTAATGAAGCAAACTTTTCGTCGGGACTTCTTGTGAAGCAAAATTAATATATCAGGATTGGTGTTGAAGCCACCTTTGCCTCGAGAACAATCTCGGTTGAGAAGAAAGCAAAACCGAAGAAAAAATACTCGAGGGCCTGCCACTGCACTTATCAATGATGCAATGGGAATTAAAAAAATTAGTTGATTTAGTGGAGTGGGCTGATGAAGGAGAAAAGGATTGATCTTTGGCATGTGATGCACGCAAGCTCTGTGCTTTGGCTGCCGCAAATTAATGGTGTGTGGGGCCTGCCGGTTTCTTGTGCAGTGAAACGCCTTGGGAAAAGGAGAAAACTTCAGCTCCTTAATATACTTCTCAATGGAGGATGGGGCCTGCCTTGGGAACGGAACGAGGATGCCCGCTCGGTGTCGTGGCTAACGCACGTTGCGTTAATCGATGCGTCTGAGTGGAACGAAGACAACGGGTTGATGATCTGACGCGTGGAAGACAATGTTGGAAGGCTGATCTTTGAAGGGTACCTCGAGAATAGTGAACAAAGTTGAGAGAGGGCGGCGTATTTTAAGATGCGGATCGAGATTGCTCTGATACCAACGAGAGAATGATTGCGAGAAAAGAACAATTGTTTTTGGGGATTCTAGAATATGGCTGAATTCTTGATGCTTTAGAAGAGAAAAACTCTTCTCTATATATAGGGCCACCGCCACATCTTCCACCCATGTAACCACCCCGACATCCCCTCAACCGACCATTGATTCTCTCAACGAACAAGTGAGACTCGGTCTTGTTGGTTGAGGAAAATCCTCAACTGACATAGTGGGTCGCCGGGTTATATGGCCATATAAGGCCAAACCGCTTACATGTTTCAACCAACATTTAACAATACACTATGTTTTAATTTTGAGAACTATGTTAATGTAGTTTGAACAAAATCCACAAATTCATTCATTTTATTGGTCATTCATTCTTCTTGTTTCCGCCAGCTGTACCAGTGTGTTCACTTAAAAGAGTTGCAAGCACCCACACTATTCTCTAGATACCCCAAAACTGGATTGGTAATATGATGTGAGGAACGGCCATAACCAAGTTGAAAATTTTGTAACAAAGTCCGGAATTTTATAATATATGAGAGAAGGTGTTAGCCCCAAGGTTCTTTGTTCCAGCTAATTATGGCATCCTTTTTAACAATTCTTTCTTTTCTAAGGCATTCTTTTGCTATCTGTTCAAAAGCCAATGATAAATAATTAAATACACTAAACTAGTCAGAGGTATTTTTTGGCTATAACTTATATGATGACCGCCGGACCGGTTGATAGTCTTGGAGTTTGATTGTGGTATTTTGCTTCACAACATTTTCCAAAATGCAGAACTGGCACCAGGAGCTTTCCAAATTGAAAGGACAGTATGATTCTATGCAGCGCTACCATAGGTACTAAATATAATACCGACCACATATATTTGTTTATTGATGTGTAACCTTTCTTGTCAAACCTTTGAATCACCTTTCTGGGGATAATTTTTGAAACTAGTTACAAAGACATATACTTAGACATATGATAAACCCTCTTGATCCTATGGGGTGATGTTGACTAAATTTTTGTGTTAAGGCACTTGCTCGGGGAAGACCTCGGATCCTTGACTATAAGGGATTTAAAAAAACTGGAACGCCAACTTGAATCAGCTCTTTCACAAACCAGGAAAAAGAAGGTAATGCATTGTTCTACAACTTTTATTTGACTTTTCGTGCGGAAGTTCATTGTAACAATTGATGCATATGCTATCCTTGAATTTACTGATGTTGTTGAACCTAGTTTCATGCTTTTAGATACTAGGTGCTAAAGTTATAGTCTTTTTTAACTGTTAGAAATGTAGTTTCTCCAAATAGATTCTAAGATTTGCTTGGATTTATGTTGGCCTGATAATCTATTAGACAACTTGGTGCAACATCTGATTCAAACATAATTCAAAAGTTAATGCTAATTATATAAATGTGAAGCACTCCATTTTTGTAAAGTTCACCAAAATAAAACACTATAATTTCTGTTTCAAAAAAAGCCCTTGGGTTTGCTGGTTTATAATTGAGTTCATAGAATTCAAAATAGCATTCTTATAATATTTTATATCCTTGTTGTTATGTAACTTTGGTGCTCTTGACCTGACAACTAATGCCAATTTGTCTTAAATCTCTTCATAGATAAGATTTCCTAATATTTTGAACTTTATCAGATTACTGCGCTTGCCACCATGGTTAATAATCTAATTCCTACAATATATGTGTAATATCTACAAAAATTATCAAATTACAATCTTATTGCAACAATTGCTTTGCAAAATACGCATCAGGATTATTCTATTAAAATATAAGTATAGTTTATTTTCTGTTAGTCTACGAGATGTTTAACTCCAGCTTAGTTACGTATTCCAAGAGTTACAATTCTTTCTTAATCATGAACTGAAGAACCCAGGCCTGTGTAGATGACTATTTCTCAAGCATGCCATATCTTAAGGACAGCCTTTTGGAAGTTATGAAGTGCTGACTCTTACTATAATGAAGCAGTGCATATGTTTCTCACACATTTCACACATGGCATTTTCCCACGTCATTAATGTTTCCTTTGTGCTTTCTGATAATTAGTTGTATGCCTATGTTTTGCATGTTGCATCGCTGTGTATGTGTTTATTTACATTTGTGTATCTTAGCTGGAAAGTGCAAAGAGTGGGGACCATAGATAATAGAAGTCCATGACTTACAGGAGTTTGCTAGATTGACCGTACCTTAATCAGCCTGGTTCCCTTTACCGGACCTCAGCTTATCAGCTTGGCCAATGCAATTTAACCAAATTTATATGACATATTTATGTGCCTGCTTCATGTGCTATAGTCAACATCATTTCACTGTTGTCTGACAATCATGATAAGCTTCCTGGTCTAGATCGTAATTAAGGGTCATAGAGGAATCCAAAATTTTGTAATCATTATAAATGTTCAGTCCAAATCAAGTTCTAGTTTGTGCATGTTGACCTTGTAATCGATTGTGGAATATTTTATATTGGATGAAATGTATGTGTATATGCACAGAAACGTGTATATTGTTCTTGATATTTAGACACAGTTGCTGCTTGAAATGTTGGCACGGTTAAATGTCATAGACTAATGCAAAAATTTTCAAGCTCTACAAATGTTCAGGTCCAAATCTAGTTCTAGTTTGTGCATGTTTATCCTGTAATCACTTGTGGAATATTTTATATTTGATGAAATCTGTGTGTATATATGCACAGAAACTTACATATAATTCTTGATATGTAGACACAGTTACTGCTGGATGAAATGGAAGAACTTAAGAAAAAGGTAAGCATTTCCTAAAGATATCTTTCCATTTTGTTAAAGATAAATATTTTTAAACTACTTTATTATGTAGCATTAAACAGTAACATATTAAATAGAAACAGTAACATTATTTGATGATAATTTTTTCCATTAAGAAACCAGATATTATGGCAGGAAGTTTGTTAAAATAAAGAATAGGCCACCCAATATGTTCATCTTATTGAATTCAATTCTTAAACTAGACATTGCAATTCCTATTTCTGAACTAAAAACTATTATTTCTATTTCGAAATGAAACCTATAATTCCTTATTTTTAAACTTAAAATAATTATTTCTTAACACTTCTTCTCATGCTAGTGCATATACATTTTACATACCTAACTTGCTACAAATAAATTGGACTTGTGCTCTTTCAAATGCGTGGTTAACAAATCTGCTAGCTGACTGGTAGAAGACACTCCTTGGCTCGATAATACCTGCATGAAACTTTTTTCACACTAAATGATAACCCACTGCCGTATGTTATGTTTGCTCATGAAACATGGGATTCTATTCAATGTAAAACGGGCCTGATTGTCACAATAGTCTCAGATGAGGTGAGAACACAATTCCTACTTTGCTAGAATACCTTGTACCACAAATTCCATTCAAGTTCTCATGTTCTGTTGACTATGACTTGCTATTCTGACTGTGCACTTAATAAAGACACAACACTCCACTTCTTGCTTTTCCATGACACGATTTTCACCAACAAAAAACACAATAGTTTGGGGTTGATTTGTTATTGATTGGTTATCTTGCTTGATCTACAGAAGAGAACCTTGTTATGCAAAAATGACCAAAATCAGAATTATATGAGTTTTTTCCCCCGTGAAACACGCTCAATATCCCGATCATAAGATCTCAATAACACATCCATAAAGCAGATGAATTGATTCACGATGCTCATGTTATGTGTGATCCCCACTCAAGTCATCACGAAGAAATTTAATTTCCTAACAAGCCTACTGCATCTCCTTGGACCTATTAAAGCTCTTCTAGAACCAGGAACAACTTGGAACTCAAATCCATTTGTGTATATGCAACACGACACTCAACATTCTAGCTTCGAAAAGCAAGGTTTAAGGTATCGGTTTCGGAGAGGGTATCGCTCCACCCAAAATTTAGGTTTTGGTATCGGTATCGCCCGTTTCGGCGGTTTCGGAAGCCAGTTTCGGTATCGTCCGTATCGGTAGTTTCGTTTCGGTATCGGTATCGGTATCGGAGATATTTTCCTTTATTTTCCTGTATTTTCCTGTATTTCGATATTTTCTTGTATTTGATACTATGTTGTATTTTCATGTATTTTCATGTATTTTATACTATGCTGTATTTTACTGTATTTTCCTGTATTTTCCTGTATTTCGGTATCAGAGATACTTTGCTGTATTTTTCGGTATTTTTCATGTATTTTCATGTAAAAGAACAATAATAAAAATTGATGAGTCATATTTATGGCATTGTAATACAAAAGCTGAATAAAATACATCAAAAGATACAAAAATGAAGAAAATAAATAAAAAGATACATTCTTGAAATAACCGCCATGACTGCCTGAGTATCCACCGGAATACGATTCTTGAAATATTTCTTATATGTGATAATTTCTCATCCCTTTAATTCAAAAGCCAAAATTTCAACGGTAAGCCTCCAGAATACCAGTAATACAATAAAAATGGCCAATATGACGCGTATAGACAATATAATTATGTAAGCATGTAATCTATAATTTGAATGATGCATACACGTGGACATATGCAGTGCGTATGATACTGGATTTCAACCTGATTAAAGGAGAAAGCAACTCGGTTGATTTCTACATTAATCAGAGTAAATGCCAGTATCATAAGCACTGCATATGTCCACGTGTACGCCTCATTCAAACTACAGATTGCATGCTTACATAATTCTATTGTCTATACACATCATAATGGCCATTTTACGGTATTACTGAGGTATTCTGGTGACCTACCGTTGAAATTTTTCTTTTGAATTGAATGGCGGGGAAATAATCACATAGAAGAAATATTTCAATACTCTGCATTTAAATGTGCCATCTTCTCACCAGCATGGCCTCGACTTGAAAATGGAAAATGAAGACACATTCACTTTGAAAAATCTCTGCACGGCCATCTTTTGGTGCTTCAAAACATGTCATCATATCGATGGTTAACTTGTAAGCTTGCAATCCTGCAATGAGTTAACATGTAAAAAGTGTAAGCAATTATGAAATATATTTAACAAATATGAAAAACAGCTAAAATGTATGAAACACATTTAAAGATCTGCATGTATTTTTGGTAGTTTTCGGTATTTTCGGTATTTTCTGGTAATTTTATGCAATTTCTTTATTTTTCATGTATTTTTCTGTTCACATTACTTATTTGGAACAACAATTAACTAATTAATAGATATAAAAGAACAATAAATATTGATGAACCATAAATCTGCCTTCATAATACAAAAGCTGAATAAAATACATCAAAAGATACAAAATGAAGAAAATAAATAAAAAGATACAAAAATCTCATTCGTAGTTCTCATCATCCGGCTGCTGTGCATGGTAGTATGGAGGATATGAATACTGCATCTGTTCCGGGCCTAAAAAAGATATCATCATGTTATCATATGCTGAGGGCCGGCTGTGCTCGATGAAAGGCGTGTCATGACTGTCATGACTGTTGGACTGCTCAGTCACGTTCGGACCGTACCTGTATTGACTATCATAATCAGCATAAACATCAAAGTGTCTGTACGGTGCACAATAATTGCCTTGGCTTCCTGAGTATCCACCGGAATAAGATTCATAACCGCCATAATAATCAGAAGCACGTTGATACCCTTGATATTCAGAGTGTCGCATCGTCCCCCCGTTGTTCACTGTGCTGCCTATCATGCTCTCTATACCCATGCGTATCATAAGTATGGTCTCCACGTCTCTCAGCAGGACGAACGGATGCCGACGCACCACAACCTCCGTCTGTAGGACCTTGGTCATCGGGAGACGAACCATCATCGCTATCGTGCCGAGCCCGAGTGGCTGCCTTCTTTCGCTTGTACGTGATATTCGCAGGGGCGTGACTTGGCCGCGGCTGGTTGCTTCGTGTACGTTCTGCTTCCGCAAGCGCCTCGTCCAACCAAGGATTCTCTCTGTCATCGAGCACACTGTCTTCTGTCTCCCTGGTCCATTCCTCCAATGGATCTTCCTCGTGAAAAATCTGATCCAAATCGATCAGCTGGTGATCAGCCTTCTCGCTCCTTCTCGCATGTCTATGTCGCAGTCTCATATTATAATGCACATAGACCAGCCTTTTAAGGTGTTCCATTGTTAGCCTGTTCTTGGTCTTTGTGTGAATGAGGGAGAAGGTGGTCCAGTTTCGTTCACAGTTGGACGACGAGACAGTTTGGCTCAACACACGCACAGCTAATCGTGTAAGCGTTGGAGCTTGCTCTAACCCAACGCTTAGCCACCATTGAGCTGCAAGAAGTTCCAGTGGTCAGAAAAGATGGACCGTTTTATGGGGAACATATAGAAATCTAAGATCCATATAGATACCTGGAGTGACCCTTGTTATCGCCATTTCCGCCTTAGCGGAGCCGAAATAACCAACTCTCATCTTATAGGCCTCCAGCTACAATTATCAATCATAATTTTAGAATGTGAACTGCTACATCGAATCATATATCAAAATAAAAATATCCGAATTTCATTTTCCTCCCTGTCAATGTCAATTTGCTTTGAGATGTCTGGTTCAAGCCTCTCGATCACGCGTCTGAGTCCAACCAGCACCTCGTTGTCGTTTGTTATATTGGAGGAGAATTGAAAGCGAGGATTCAGAAAATAGCCTGCAGCATGAATATCTTGATGTAGCTGCTTATCCCATCTCTTGTCTATCATGTCCCACCATTTTCTGTATCCCCTACCAACATTCTTCCGAATTTCCTCTTTGACACGGTCCATGGCCTCATAGAGATACCCCATCTCGGCCTTATCATCGCTGTCGACCATTCGAAGAACCTTCACCAGGGGCTCAAATACGGCGATGACATTAGAGATAGTCTGTCAGAATTCATCGCCGTGAATCAGATCGTACACGTTGTTTCCAACCTCCCTATCTTTTGGTTTAAGCATTGGAAAGTTATCGGACCAGTCCCTGGATGTGATCATTCTCCGCAGGTCATCTCGGTGCGCGTACAGAGAGTCCAAAGCAATGAAGTGGGTCGCAAATCTTGTTATCGCGGGCCGGATCAACTCTTTTCCACCCGTCTCTCTTCTCATCAAGCTGAGCACCCATCCTTTATTGTATATGAATCCTGTTACCATCTGACTTTGTGCGGCGATATTTTTGACTACTTCTTTTGCCATGTCAGAAAATATCAAGTCGATACAATGCGTCGCACACGGGGTCCAATACAAATGCTGTCTCTTTCGCATCAACAGCTGCCCAGCTGACTTGTAGTTTGCCCCGTTGTCGGTAACTACCTGGACTACTCTATGCTCCCCAATTAGTTCTACATATTTGTCCATAAGATCAAATATGTAAGGACCATTCTGGAATTGGTTGGTTGCATCCACAGAGTCCAGGAACACCGTCCCGTGGGTCGAATACACAAGGAAGTTAATTATCTTCCTTCTGTTTTGTGTTGTCCAGCCATCGCACATCAGTGTGCAACTGTACTCATCCCACTGAACACGAAAAGTTTCTACATAATTTTTCATCTCTTCAAACTCCATGTCCAAGTATGTGCGTGCCAGCTCCCAAGCAGTGGGTGGAGCAATGCCACGTCCCGATTCCGCAATAGCATCCACCATGGGCCTGTAATATGGGCTATTGGTCACATTGTATGGGATGCGGTTGAAGTAGAAAAATTTGGCCATAGCTCGGCCGACATAGGCCTTGGCATTCTTCATGAAGGTATTCTTTATGGTTGATTGGGATTTACCCTTCTTCGTTTGAGAAAAAGGGTCGGCACCGGGTCTGAGAGCGCCGGCTGGTCTACCGGTTGGCTGAACATCGCGAGCAGAACCGCACGCGAACATACCGGCCATTCGGCCGGCACGACTACCCGATCTGGCTAGCCCAGGGGATCCAGACCCAGACGATCCTGCTCCCATCCTTCTGCCCTCACTTCTAATCTCTTCTTCGACAAGTTCTTGTCTACTTCTTCTAAGAGCTCTTCTATGGTCCCTCGCCTCCTCGGTCTCATCCTCATCCTCATCTGAGTCATCTGATATTGCCTCTGTCTGCTTTGCCCTTATCTCCTCCTCTATCCTCTTCTTCTCAAATCTGGCCTGTACCTTTTCGGTCTTCTTCTGAAATATGTGTGCTCTAATCTCTTCACGCACTTCTTTATGTACCTCGGGGCATGTCAGCACATTCCCGGTAATTCCCGCCAAGTGTTCCTTAAGGCGCGACACGCCTCCATGCATTTCGTTCCGGCAATAGTTGCACCTTACTTGTCTATGGTTATCTGCGATCATTTTACAGTGAGCCCACCCAATATCCACCGTCTTCTCCTTTGGAGTTCTTCGAGACATGTTAATTACTGCACCATAAACCAAGGTTTACGATTAATCTTGAAAATATTATTAACGTATTAGACTTAGATATAGTCGACGGTGTCACATAATCATGATTTGCGTCCTTGCGGTCCAGCGGAACACGGTCAGGGAATTGACTAAGCCAGGATCACTTATACACAGTCTAGCTAGGTTGATCCAGCAAACTTAGCCAAACACATTGAGCCGGATCATGGTCCATTGAAGGAAACTTATCATTCATATGTTTGCCATCAACTAAAAGGCTTTTATTAAAACTAGTTAATCCTATCAACTAGTTAAATCCTAAAATTTGAATTTATTATGATTCATTAATAACTTTTATTAGAGTCCTTATCAACTATAAAGTTTTAACCTAATCATGTATTTGGATTTTAATAGATTCACAGTACAACAATTTAGAAGAATTTTAATGGCTAACCTAAGAGGCTTTCTTGAATTATCATATAATATGCAAGAAAATAGAATAATAACATAAATAATATGCAGATAAGCAACTTAAATATCACATAAATAATAACATGCAACTTAAAAATTTATCCCATAAATAATAACATGCAATTTGTCGTATATCTATTGTATTTTTATAGCCAATCTGTTATAAGTTCTAACATATTTTTATTAGAAAATTTTAGTATTTTAAGTATTTCGTATTTACTATTATTTTTATAACCAATCCCTTAAGTACTATTATTAGAAAATTTTAGTATTTTAAGTTCTAACATATTTTTAGTATTTTAAGTAGTTAATTGATCATTAATTAATGTAGCTTCTCTTTTGTTTTTAGTATTTTTTCCTCTAACCACGTAATTTTTCTGTATTTATTATGTATTTTAAATAGTATCTTTAGGAGTCCATGTAGTATTTTTAGGATTTATTATGTTTTAAAGTATTTTTCTATATTTATTATGTGTTTTCCATATTTTTCCGTATTTATTTTGTATTTTAAATATTTTTTCCGTATTTATTATGCATTTTAAAGTTTTTTCCATATTTATTATGCATTTTAAACTATTTTTCATATTTATTATGTATTTTCCGTATTTTTACTTATTTTTCAGTATTTCTTACGTATTTTACAGTATTTTCCCGTATATATATATTTATTTGTATTTTAAAATAACAAAACACGCAGTTTCTAATAAGTCCGGTATTTCCATATATTTACTAGTATGCCATTCTATCTGTTAAGTGTGTTCTCTATCCACTATTTCCTTTTATTTAACATTAATTTCTTCAGTATATTTAAGTATTTTTTACTTTTTACTATTTCGGTGTTTATGTATTAATTTTTAGTATTTCTTTAGTAATTTTTATAATATTAATTAGATTCTTTAGTATGTTTTTATTCGTATCTCTGTAGTATAAGGACTTAAGTACCTATTATTTTCTGCCAATAATTCCTTAACTTCTATTAGTATTTATTAGTTTTTTAAAATTAGCATTGTTAGAGCATGTGACCCTAATCCGGTTTTTTGACCCGACCCGAAGAGCACGCGGTGCGATATTTAATGGGGAAATTTTTAGGGCACTGTGACGACATTTAATGCAGCTTCTCTTTTATTTTAAGCTTCTCTTTTATTTTAAGTATTTTTTCCTCTAACCACGTATTATATGGTAATTAAATTGATGCTAGCAATATAGTATTTTTAGGAGTCCATATAGTATTTTTAGGATTTATTATGTATTTTAAGTATTTTTTCTATATTTATTATGTGGTTTTCGTATTATTTCCGTATTTATTTTGTATTTTAAATAATTTTTCAGCATTTATTTTGTATTTTAAATAATTTTTCCGTATTTATTTTAATTTTTCCATATTTATTTTGTATTTTAAACAATTTTTCTGTATTTATTATGTAATTTCCGTATTTTTTGCGTTTTTCTTACGTATTTTACATTATTTTACCGTGTATATATATAATTTATTTGTACTTTAAATTATCAAAACACGCATTGTCTAATAAGGCCAGTATTTCTATTTATTTACAAGTATGCCATTCTATCTATTAAGTGTATTCTCTATTAATGTCAAACTTGTAATTATAATAAACATAAAGGGTAGTTTGGTAATTGACCCAACCACAGTATTACAAACAGTTCAACATATCCCCTAAAGTTCCATTTATTTACGAATTTGCCATTACAGTTATTAATTAGGTTTTAGTTCACTGGCAAACTTGTAAATATGTGATATACTGTAGGCGTTTTTGTAATTAAACAAAATTTAAGTTATAAATTTATCTAACCTTCGATTACGCTGCTCCCTTCGAATTCCCTTCGTTTCGTCCGCGAGATTGGCGAGAGCGCACCCCTTCGATTGCGCCTTCCCCCTTCGATTTCGCCTTCCCCGTCGATTTCCCCTTCGATTCGCCGGCGATGTTGGCTTCGATTTCGCCTTCCCCTTCGATTTCGTCGTTTGCCGTCAGTTTCCCCTTCGATTCGTCCGCGAGAATGGCGAGGGCTTGGGCTATCTGCTGTCGCCTCTTCCCCGATTGCTCAGCTCCGGGTCCTAGGGTTGCTCAGGTCTGCGAGAATGGCCGAGGGTTGCTGCGATTGGGTTGCTCCGGTCCTCCGCGAGAATGGCCACGGCCTAGGGTTGCTCCGTTCAAATTGGGTGAGAAAATTTCGATTTTTTTGCTCGACGCAGAGGTACGTGAATTCTCCCCCTTTTAAAGCTCTTTCTCCTTCCTGTTGAATCACATGATTGCTTTTTTGCTTGCTGTTTGGTCACGGGGGTTGCTGTTCACTCACGGGGGTGGGGAAAATCACGGGTTCTTTTCTTCTTGTTTGGATTCGGGTGTAGGGTTAGGGTTAGGGGTCCTGTTTGTTCAGTCACGGGCATCTTCTCTTTTGCTTTTCAATTTTTTTTACTTTTTCTAGCCGGAACCCTAGGGTTCCGGCCAGTATCGCCCAGTATCGGGCGATACTGGCCAGAACCCTAAGGTTCCGACCGATACCGATATTTTTCCTCCGTATCGGACCGGTACTGGGCGGGTACCGGTCCGATACGCCCGATACCTAGCGTTATCGGGCAAGACCTCAATCCTTGTCGAAAAGCATATCTTGTGCATACTTTTGCTAAAAAAGACAATTTCACTTTTTAGATCTTACCACATCTATATTAAGAAATAACATAGCTATTTCACATAGTTTGTCTAAAACTTCTGTTTCAATCATGATAGCTATTTCAGATACTTTGTCTAAAACTTCTGTTTCAATCATGACCGTAAATCATTTATTTTTTGAGCATCGTCACCTATTATCCATATAAACAGCTCAACGGACCATGTTCCTGATGCAAATGAAAGAAAATTAAATGATTCTATTATGACGGAGGAAGTCCAAACTCATAGACAACTGATGCAAATCTTTTAAACCGATCTCTAAGAGACTACCTCAAATTACATATTGACTTTCTAATATGACACACATCATATTTACCCTAAGCAACAAAGCGTGGTGGTTGCTCGTTACAAAATTTCTTAAAAAGAACTGGATAAACAAATGCATTTATGTCATTTGGATGGTGTACATGGTAATGATTTGTAGGGACATGAGAAATAAGCTAGCATACTAATATAATATTTACAATAGGAGAATCATCTTGATAATCTGCATCATATGTTTAGGAGTCTACTTTCACCACCAAAGGAGCTTTTAGGCATGCTAAATACCATCGGAATTTAGTTTTGTTTATACCCAACAATATACACCTTCTTTCTTTCCACTCAGACAAGAAGCTATACCTTTTGTCTCATTGCTGGAAACCTTTCATCTCATCATCCATTGTTTCCCACTAATTTGGATTTGACAATGCATCTTAGTACAAACTTGGAAAAAAGGGCAACAACCAATATAAGAGATATAAGCCCGATGTTACATGGAAAGATGTGCATATGATGAGAAACATTTCTGTTAGAATTAAAATAGAAACAGGGAGCATCATATGTTTAGTTAAATACATGATATAATCTTGGTAGGACACTAATCATGTGGTTAATTTATTAGGTAGACCTAACATCAATTTTATGTTTTCACTTTTTTTTCTTCCAATATGAGACTATTTTAACACTTCCAATGGATGTGAAGTGCAACTTTTTTACAGTGAGCAATAATAATATTTAGATGCAATCATGCAATTATGGATCAATATCAACTGGAGTAGAGCTATTTTCAATACGAACGGTAGTATCTCACCTGACTGAGAATCAGAGTTTGGATCTACATAACATTTGGCACTACTATGGTGGAAATAGGGGACCTTGTATACATGGTGTTGATTCTTATTTAGAGGGTAGTGAATCCAATTTCATAAAAGATGCAGATGGATTCATTAGAAAAATACATAAATCACCTTCCAAAGAAAGAAGCAAAGAATCTTCTCCAAAATAGTGTGTACATGAAAAGAATGTAGCACATGCTCACATTACAGTATTATTGGAAGTGAGGTAAAAAAAACCGGTATCCTTTCCCATGAAATATCCTGATAACACACACTTAAGAATCCTAGGAACCAATGTAGTTTTATCGGCACACGTATCATGAATAAAGCAAACATAATTAAACCTCTAAAGATGTAAGTGGAAAGTTCTATTTTTAGGATTGAGCAAGAAATATAGGATTTGTTCATCGTGGCCAGCAAAGGGCATGCATTAATAAGGTAATATATTGTAAGTATCTGATTGGAATCAAGCTAAAACTGAAATTATATTGCTCCACACAGCGAATAAAAGATAGATTGGTTACAATTCTAGGGGCAACCACCCTTTCAAGACACCGATAAGCGATGACGTCCGCACTCTCCTAAGATCCCTCGAAGAACTCTTGAAGAACTCTCACAAAATATCAATAATAAGCATGAGAGATTAAAGACGGCTAGCCCTAGCTTAAGAATAAATCTACCTATGAAACAATTACAAGTTTGCCATTAAATTATTAATATAGAGGAGTTCACGAAAACGCCCCTAGGGTGGCACGCGCCGCTGCCCAGGCGTGTGCGGCTGCTTGGTCTGGGTGCGGGTCCGGGTTCACCTCCTTATATAGACTCGGGTACCATCATTACTCTCACCCCAAAGTGCCACCTTGTCCTCAAGGTGAAAGTCTGGGAATTGCTGCGCTATCACCTCCATGGACTCCCACGTGCTCTCTTGCTCGGGCAAATCCTTTCACTGGAGCAAAACCTCGCGCTCTCCTATGCTCCCTCTACAGACCCCCCTCAGTTCATCTGGCTCCAACCTCACCTCCATATCAGCTGTCAACGTCTCTGGAAGGGTAGGTGAATGAGTGTGGTCTCCGATAGCCTGGCGAAGCTGTAAAACATGGAACACCGGGTGAATAACAGATCCTGGGGGTAAACGCAACCTGTAAGCCACTAGTCCCACTCTAGCCTCGACCTTGAAAGGTCCATAATATCGCGGCGCTAAATTCTCATTCATCTTGTGGGCCAATGATCTCTGCCTGTAAGGTCCCAGCTTTATGTACACCATGTCTCCTACTACGAACTGCACATCTTCGCGGTGTTGGTCTGCCCTCATCTTCATTACATGCTGAGCCCTAGCCAGATGGAGCTTCAGCTCTTCCAAAATCTGATCCCTCTCCGCCAAATACCGCTCTACATCTGAGACTGGTGTCGTCTCTTGTCCCTAATGCAGTAAATGAGGAGGGTCTCTGCCATACAGAATACTGAAAGGTGCCGTCTAAGCTGTAGTGTAATAAGATGTGTTATACCAGTACTATGCCCACGCCAACCAACGAGCCCACTCCTTGGGATTTTCTGAAATAAAGCACCGTATATAAGTCTCCACACTCCTGTTGATTACCTCCATTTGTCCATCAGTCTGCGGGTGGTAGGCTGTACTCCGTCTTAACACTGTCCCCTAAAGCCTGAAATGCTCCTGACAGAACTAAGGAACACATTGTCTCTATCCGAGACAATAAACTTTGGGGGTCCATGCAAGCGAATGACCTCTCTCGCAAAAAATCTCCGCCACCGATACTGCACTGTACGGATGCTGAAATGGCACAAAGTGCGCATACTTGCTGAGGCGGTCTACCACAACAAATATGACTGTATAACCTCCTGACTTCGGCAGTCCATTCAATGAAGTCCAAGTAGAGGTCCTCCCACACCTGATCGGACAAAGACATCGGCTACAGTAATCCTCCCGGAGACATCGCCTGGTACTTGTGACACTGACAAGCGTCACACTTTGCAACCATCTTCGCCACATCATTCTTCATTTTCTTTCAGTAGACCTCCCTCGCCAGTCTCTGGTAGATCTTAAGGACCCCAGAGTGCCCTCCTACTGCGCTGCTGTGGAACTCCTAGAGTATGGTTGGTATGTATGTCGAAGTCCGCGGCAGAACCAATCTCCTCCAATGTAGTAACCATCCGTCCTGAATAGAATACACTGGGTACTTTGTAAATCTCTGTAATAGTGCCACATATATGCTCGCCAAATCCTGGTCCTGCTCCACCTCTTGCTGTAATGGCTCTTAGTCTTGGAGCACTGAAACTCCCAGGGCCGCCAACTCTACCTCCTCTCGCTGTGAAAGTACGTCAGCCACCTTGTTCTCTAGTCCCGGTCGATACTCAATCTCAAACCCGTATCTCATCATCTTTCGCGGCCACGTCTGATGCTCCCCTGCTACCATGCGATGCTCTAATAAGTATTTGAGGCTCTGCTGATCTGTGCGTACCAGAAAACTCCTCTATAACAAGTATGGCCTCCACTTCTGAATAGACAGGACTATGGCCATCAGCTCCCTCTCGTAGACAGACCTCAGTTTGTCTCTAGCGGTCAACACTTGACTGACATACGCAATGGGCCGCTGCTCCTTCATCAATATTGCTCCCAATCCATGTCCCGATGTGTCCGCCTCTACCACAAAGGGCCTGTAAAAATCTGGCAACGCCAAAACTGGCACGGTGGTCATGGCCCACTTCATAGCCTCAAATGCTGTCGTCACCTCCTCACCCCAATGGAACTAGTCCTTCTTCAATAGCTTGGTCAGCAGCCAGGCTATCGTCCTATACCCTTCCACAAATCTGCAATAGTAACCTGTCAAGCCCAAGAAACCACGCAACCCCCTAAGTGTGGTGGGGCACGACCAGTCTAGCATTGCCGCTATCTTTGTCCTGTCTGTTGTCACCCTATCTGCTGACACCACATGTCCCAGATACTCCACCTGTGGCTGTCCGAATAAGCACTTCTTCCTGTTCGCGAACAGCTGATGGTACTGCAGCTCATGAAACACGACCTGCAGGTGGTCCAAGTGCTCCTCCAAGGTACGGTTGTACACCAATATGTCATGGAAGAAAACGAGTACAAATCGCCTCTAGTAAGGCGGAATACCTTATTCATTAGGGTCTGAAAGGTAGCTGGTGCGTTAGTCAAGCCGAAAGGCAAGACTAGAAACTCGTAGTGGCCCTCATGCGTCCGTCTTGGCACATCCTCCCGTTGCATCCTGACCTGATGGTAGCCCGACTTGAGGTCTATCTTGCTGAATAGGGCTGACCCATATAACTTATCCAGGAGCTCATAAATAACTGGTATACGAAACTTATCTGGCACTGTCTTCTTGTTCAAAGCCATATAGTCTACGCAAAAGCGTCAGCTCCCATCGTTCTTCCTCACTAACAGCACTGGCTAGAAAAAGGGCTCATACTAGGCTGAATCACTCCTGCCTGCACCATCTCTCTCATTACCCTCTCGATCTCGTCCTTCTGATGCTGGGAGTAACGGTAGGGCCTCACGCTGATGGGAGACACGCTCTCCCGTAGTACTATGGCGTGTTCATGATCCCTCGGTGGTGGGAGACCCCGAGGCTCCTGAAATGCCTCTTCAAACTGCTCCATCAGACGCTGCACCCTCCCAAGTCAAGCTAAAAATAAAATTATATTGTACAAAACAGTGAATAAAAGATAGATTGGCTACAATTCTAGGGGCAATCACCCTCCCAAGACGCCGATAAGAGAGGACGTCCGTACTCTCCTAAGATCACTCGAAGAACTCTCGAAGAAATTTCACAAAATATCAATAATAAGCATGAGAGATTAAAGACGACTAGCCCTAGCTTAAGAATAAACCCACCTCTCAAACAATTACAAGTTTGCCATTAAATTATTAATACAGAGGGGTTCACGAAAACGCCCCTAGGGATGCATGCGTGGCTGCCCAGGTGCGTGCGGCTGCTCGGTCTGGGTGCGGATCCGGGTTTGCCTCCTTGCGTAGACTCGGGTCCCATCAGTATCACGACCACTTGGAAGTGTGGAGGAGCATTCATGGAATTAATAATGCTTGTGCAATCTTAAGCGTCCGTTTTTAGTTTAGCTACATCATTTTGTTATGGTGTATACGTCATACGAACAAGTAGTCCGTTGAATTATTTCAAAAGTATACAAGAAATCCATAATACATTGTTTACGACATTCTTTTAAATTATCATTTCTCAAAGTACAAATGAAAATGCCAAATTGATATTTTATTTCAGCATAAAAAGCAATGTTTTAAAAAGTGAAGGTAAAGACGAGGAACCAGGCCAGTGCCCAGTGGCCTTGGCAAAGCATAATGTAATGGCCCATATTTTTTGGTACATTATTTTAATAATATATTTGTATTATTATCATATTTGTCTAAATAATTTTCTTTTTCTTTGACCCAAGACCACACGGACCATCACTTTCTTTTCTTTCTTTCCTTCCTTCCTTTCATTTGGGATAACCCCACTTCTCTTCCATCATAATTCCTAAAAGCCCACACCCCTCCGCTAAACCATCCCACTTACAATAATATCTCCTCTCTCTTTCTTTTCTTTCCCCCATCAACACATGCATGCACGCATCGCCTGCCACTGTCGTTTCGCTTCTTCCACGTGTGGAATCCGCCCTCTCACTTGCACGAAACGCCTATACGTTGCTCCCCCTAATGGCTCATTCCCCTCTTTATATTCCCTTCTCATTTTCAAGGGGTTTGAGCCTTCGAAAATTATTTTCTTCGTCTCAAAATTTCTGATTTTCGGTTTCTTCTGATATGGGTGTTTTCGATCTTTTTAGGGCTCGATTCTTCGCCTTTCTCGTGGACCAAACAACTGCAGCCGTAGATCGACGAGGCGGTAGGGGTTAATCGGTGCTCCTGGAGGTTTTTGGCCTTCCCTCTTTGATGCACAGTAGAACTACTCTATCCAAGATTATTTTCGGTTAATTTCAAAATTTTGAGCAATGAAATTGTTTTAGTTAATTGTTTAAGCATGGACTCCTTTTGCTGTTTGATTTGGGAGGTGATGACTTTGCGGTTTATTGAGGGGATTATTTCCCTTTGAAATTAAGGCCTTAAGGCTGAAATATGGGCTCTGCGGTGACTCTCGTCGTTGCCCTTCACCGCTCATCTGTTCGGTTGCTTCGGCTGGGGTTTCGGCCCCTTGGATTGGCTCGGATTTGGGATTTTGCCTCTGTGTTCCTTGGTTCTATTACTCTTTGGGGCTTGGTTTTGTTGTTGCTTTGTGATATAGTTATGTTGCTCTTTGTGCTTGGTCCTGTTGCTTTTTGGGCTTCGGCTTCCCTGTTTCCCTATTGTAGTGGTCTTTTAGCCCTTTTCTTTTGGTCTGGAATGGGTTCGGCCCACTGTTTTGAGCCGTATGAGCCTTCGGCCCAGTTCCACTCCTCTGTGGGCTTTCGGTTTGGTCTTTTTCTTGCAGTCGTGGCATGGGAATTCCCAAATCTGATCTAAATGACTTGTTTTTGCTCATGCGTAATAATTTCAGTTTTTAAATAAACTTTCAGTTTTATTTTCAGTTTTTAACTAAACTTTGGTTTTATGTCTGAAATTGTTTCCTTGATTGATTACTTGGCTGGAATTATCATAAGAGATTGGATTGAGATCAATACTTGACATTGTCCTTTAGTTGTGGATTACTTGTTATAGCATGCAATGACTAGAATAACTTATTTGACATCATTGATAAGCGTAGTAAGGTTAGGGGCTATGCTTGTAATGTGATATTTAAATTGAAATGTAACAAAATGTTGTAATTGTTGAAAATCGATACTTGACTCGTAAAATTGTTGGAACCATGGATTTGTGATGATTGTTGAAGCATAAAACCCCTAATTACGTGTATTGGAAATGATGTACCTCCATAATAAGATATTAATAGTACCAAAACATTTACATGATTTTATAGATACTGATGCAACAACTTTGTGGTATGAAAACTCTGAAAACAATATAACAACTTGACAGTCATTATAGTTAGTTCTTGAACAATGCACTTTGACAAGAAATTGAATATATTAAACAATTTTGCACTTGATATTCAGACTCTTTAGGGTTCTGGGGTAACTCATATCAGAGAAAGTACATGAGCGACTAGAGCCATTCTTTTGACCGGATTGCTTTGATCCCATCATGAATCTGTTACCCGACTTGGTCTCGTTTTTAATCTGTTTTGACTTGTTGGAGGGATCTAGAGTTCGATACCTATATCTGTTTGGACTCAGCACGGGTGAACGTCTCCGTGGTATAAGGTGTACTCCTGGTTGCATTTCGTACTCTCTAGTATGAGTCATAGTCTAGAATTGGTATATATATTACATTCACATAAAATTGAAACATTACAACTCCGAACCATATGTAAACCTGATATGCTCTTGTCACACAGTAGCTTCACATGTCTTTATACTATCTATCAAGCTTACGTTTACTTTCTATTCTTATACCAAATACTTGGATGAGATATAATCTACTTTGAGCTAGCGGCATTATTGTTTTGTTGTTGTTTCCGTTAGGTGTTGATCATGAGTAGGAGGGCTTCGGGATATGAGGACTAGCTTCAGTTTTTCTGTAAAGTATGCAGAGTTCTGAGATAGTTCATACGGGTATGTAAGATTGTACTTTTCTGCTTTTCTATATTAGTTTCACTGGTAACTTGCATGACCTGTTTTGCATGTAAAACTGCCACGTTTCCGGGAAGCGAGACGTGATACGTAGGTAGGGTCCAAGCATTTTTTTCTTCCATAAAATTAAATCTAATGATTGTTTAAAAATACGGTTAATATTCAAGTTTTTAACTATAAACAAATTAAACAATATAAAACTTGCTTAGGTGTCACCTAGACGTTCTTTCCTTTAATCAAAACTTACGCGACCATTTAAGATTTAAGAAAAAATATGAAAAAAATATGAAAATTATATCAAGAGCAATACAAGTATAAAGCAAATATTGATATTCGAGTTTCTTACCATAAATGTGTTAAAAAGGGCAGACCACATGCTATCTTTCTAGGGGAACACATTGGTTGCCTGGTCTATCCAGGTCCTTCTGGACAGTCAGTCTACCTAGAAGGGGCCTAAGACCTGAGTGGATGCCCAAGAGAGGGCTAGCTCTAGGCGGCCGCCTAAGCCTCCATAGACAAGCTTTTCAGTACAATAATAAAAAGTTTGAAAAATAGAAAGAACTCTTGAATAATTTTTAATAGATATATCCAAGTTACATGAGAAAAATCATCTATAAAGATAATATGCTATTAAAACCAAGTTTGAAACTTGTTGGATATGGACCCCAACTATGTGCATAATCTAACTCAAATGGTTCTTTTATTTGTTGGTGATGGATACAATGGACATTAGTGTTTACCTAATTGACATGACCCATAATGGATAGGTGACCCTTGACCTAATATGAGAATCAATTTTTGTAAGGTTTGCAAATGTAAATGATCAAACCAACAATGAAGTTCAAATGAAATAGAATGGTATAAGAAACCGAATTACTGTTAGTTTCTAAATGATACAAGCCTTCAGTTCATGTCTAGTGTCAATTGTTCTCTGCATTACAATCTTAGAATATTATTGGTATTAGTTGTATTTGTGTTAGACTTTATGTATGTTGATCCAAAGCAGTTTTGCATCACACACTAGAAATAACCCATGCACACAATGGATGGAGCCAAAACCCCCCTACGAACAGGATGTGGTGCACGAATGCAAACGAAAAGGATTAAGAAGTGTGGGTGTATGTGTCGGTATCGTCAGGAGGTAAAATGATAAGTGCAAAAATCTTGGGGATTATAAGGGGAAAACCCCCTAGGGCAAACACGTAAATAAGTGAGCGTAGAGGGTGATTTATTTTGGATGAGGAGGTACTGTCAACCATGTAAATAAGTGAGCTTGGAGGGTGATTTTTTGAATTGTGAGTGAGGTGGATGTCCCATGTGGTGCCCATGTGGCGATGTGATATTGCCACATGTGACAAACATGCCAAATAGGACAAACCTTCTCATTTGTATAATATATATGTGAAAATATGCCTGTGCATATGCACAGAAAAATTACATGCACATGTGCACAGTTTTCCCCCTTACACATACTTTTTGGAATTTTTTTCATGGGATTGTTCACCTCATAGATGGTCAACATACCAAAAATCTAGTGATTCTAATACTTTTTGAGCAATCCAATCCATCCCTTGCAACTTCAACGGTTTTTCAGCAAGTTTTTAGTTGGTTAAAGTTGCAAAGGGTAGATGTGGGCTCAAAAAGTATTGGAATCACTTGATTTTTGTTATGTTGATTATCCATGAGGTGTACAATCCAATGAAAAAATTCTAAAAAAACTGATAAATATATATATATGTTGATTAGGATCCATTTGAATGGACCAACTATGCATATCTAAGTCAAATTTAAAATTAGGTAAATAAACTAAAAATCTGTTCCATTAGATGTGATTTATCATTTCTAAACTAACCACAAACAAAATTTCAAACTATTTGGACATAGTTTGCCCATACATCATGTGGTTGCAAAATCAGTATTTAAGAATCGTCATAAAATCGACCAATTTGCCACCAATTGATGCATGTGTAAAACATGTTCAATCATTTTGAAATATTATTTGTAGCTAGTTTAGACATGTCAGATCATATAAAACGGAACCCCTTTTCATTTAGCTTGTCTAATTTTAAATTTGATTTTGATTGATCCACATCGAACGGAACCCGTGTGTGTGTGCATATGACTCTTTGTGTGCTCGACACTTTATATTTGCAAATAGCTTAGCTTCCGCAACTCTTATTCACATCTTTATTTGCAAATTGTTGATTAAGATTTAATTATGTAAATTTAATTGAAATCTTATGTTGAATTGTCTAGAGGATTATTTTATTTGATAAACACTGTTCACACCGTCTAGCGTTCTACTTGCCATCTCAGGATTCAACACTTCGGTGGTAAACTATCCAATAACGTCTCTTATTAGAAACAACCATCCAATAAAGTCTACATCACTAGTTGATTATATTACTTCTCCATCCTTTCACATCTGACGTAATATGTAATAAAACCTCCAGTTTCTCGAGATCTTGTTGAAATCGGTTTAGTGTTGATACAAGTTCTCGCTCGCTTGCTCTAACTCGAAACATCTCATGCATGACATTAAATTCTCAATTCAGATTGTTCATTCTTTAATACAACTCCAATTTTTTTTACGAATTACAAAGCTTGGATTTTAAGTTTCATTGTATTTAAAAGCTAAATGAAGATCATAACATCACCTCATTCACTTTCATCTGGTTTTAATAGTGGGAGGACAGAATGCGATGACTTTTCTTTCTTTTTTCAATCATAGAATAATCTCTAGAGATAATTGATGCGATGACTTTGCTGATCATGAATTTGAGTTTTGATTTGTCAGGTCTCCTTAGTAGTTTGTTTCAGCTGTTTCTGTTGGTCATAAGCCTTGTAACTGCCTTTTCTGTATTCAAACTTTGTACTCCTCGTGTTTGAAGGAGAAAACTTGAGTATGTTGGTATTTGATATTTCATATGCTATATTGTTCATTGATGACTTATATGATTTGCTCTCTTTATGCTTAGTGTGTTTTGAAGTTAATGTGAAAAAAATAGCAGTGTTCTTATAAATGTAAAATACACTGCGGCTGTCTCATTTCATGGAAGAGCCGAGGCGTGATATGTTTGTAACTTGACTCATCTTCTAACATATCTAGGATTAAAAATATCAAAAATAAGAAAGTAATTAATAGACTCAAAATTTCTACTATAGATTTAACTAACAATTAATAAAGAATCATATGACTCAAATAAAAATTAAAATAACTTAACTAGAATACCAAATTAGATCATTATCATTCTCTTTGGCCTTGACCACCTAGTCAGTGACGATAAGATTATCGCAACTAGGTAGAACAACATGATCAGCTCCACAACGATACATGTGAGGGATGAACAATGAATGCGTGTTGCTGATGGTCTATTATCAAATTCTCATGAAATATTCAACACATTTATATTAGGATCATTACTCGGTAAAGCTCATTAAGAATTTCTATAATGCATGCAAAGCCTTGTTAGTTTTAGGACAACCATCTCTAGGCAAGCTTTAGTCATCTGTTATCCATAATAGTATATTCTTGTAAATTTCCATTTAATTTTGTAACCGTCTATTAAGTATCATTTAGATCTTCATATTTTTTGTCCAGACCCTTAAATGTATTTTTCCTCGCTTAATTCATCCTCAGGATTAATCTTTCACACAAGTGAGCTCTTATTAGGGTACTGACGGGCAAGATAGCTAAAGCTGTGATATTTAAAATATTACACCACTTACATTTTATTGTAAGTGTTCTCCAATTTTAACCTTTCTATTTGTCTCCTTAGCAACAATAATTTCAGATTTAGTCATGCCGTTATTTAGCCGTTTAGGTTGTTCACTAGCTTTAAAAGTAGGCTTCATGTCTATAGATGCTCTCATGGATTCTAAATTTAAGTTTAGATTGAATGTGTGTTGTGCATTATCTATATCATGGAGAATCATATCACACCTAATGTCTGCTCTGGACCCAGAACAAAATCTAAAAAGTGTATATCAATGATCATCTTGTAGCTTACTCCTAAAAATAAATCATTAAGCTTAGTCTTGTATTCTTCAACCGATGTGTGTCTTTAACATAGATCGCTCAGTTATTCTAAAAGGTGATCTCTATAATTAGGATGTATATATATATCTAATTTCAGTTTAATTTTCATTTCAATCAATATTTGTATAGGTCTTAGATATTCTCTTTCGTTGTCTCTCTATTAATATTTGAAAAAAATCTTAACAGATACTATAATGTTTACATTAGCAAATTGAACCTTGGATTCGTTTAATAATTGGCATCATTCGAAGAAATATACCATCTCTGCTAGCTAATCTAAGAAGGTCTAAGGATTATATGTTTCATCAAAGGTGAGAGCATTCATCCTAATCTAGAGTGCAATGTTATCTCGTCTAAAGTTATCAGGTTCATCGTCGAATATGTTTTGTGCTTTATCCTTAAAGTTTTGTTCTATTTAAGCATGTTTTCTAGGGTTTCTATGTGATCTCCTAATCGGTTTATTTCAGTTTTAAGTTCCAAGAACATTGCTTGAAATTGACTTTCTACCATTTGAATTAAATTATCCTTCATATCTGATCATTTATGATTTTACCACTACGTAACATCATGCAATGTCAAATAGTCACACGAATGCCGACACAAGATCTTAAATACAAACTATTAGTATGCACTAATTATGTAAATAAATAAAATAAAATCTTAGGTATATGTCTATATGCTTTAAATGCAGTCGTAAATATACTTATGCAACACACAGATCGAGATTAGAAAATTATGTAATTATCTATGATATCAACTAATTTCAACGAAATTAAATAGATTTTTTTAGAATTTAATAAGTATATATTTGATCAGATTAGAGATTATCTGAAGCGAAGATCAACTTTGAAGTATTATGTACGGTCTCTAGGTTTATAAAGATTTAATCCAGATAAACATGGCCAAAACTTTCAAACGAAAAGCTCGAAAAATAGTCGAAAAATCATCAAAATACGCTCACAATATGCTCAAGTATTGTAACATTGCAAAATTTTGAAAAAAAACTTGAAAACTATAAAGCTGCATTGTAGGCTCTGGCTCGGTTCAATCATCGACTGATCTGAGCCATTGACTGGTTAACAGCTTAGTCAGTTGGAGTTGGCTTGGGTCCGCTTCGCGGCTTGGGTTGGCTCCATTTTGGCTTAGTCGGCTCGAGCTAAGCTGATGAACGATATTAGTAGTTAGTGGTTGACTCGGCATGGCGGCATGCCTTGACATTGAAAACATCTCGGCATGGCGTCGTGGCTTGACATTGAAAACAGATCATCAAAGATGTTATTATAGCAAAACAATACCAATCAATTTTCCGATCGACCGATTTTGCTGACGTTTCTAGGTAGAGCATGTGACACCGGATGCGGCGGATGATGATGAAGCTGTGGGGGCTTGGTGTGGCCTACTGTCATCGAGAACGATGACGACATCGTCATTCATCGGGGGAACTGGTGACGGTGGCGACTGGACGTGGCGGTTGTATTTGATGATGGTGGTGGTGGTAGATGATGGCGAAGATGGTGATGGTAAGAGGTGTGGATGGCAGCAGCGAGGGGTAAGGGTAAGGGTTTGTTGGAGACGATGAATAGTTAATATTTCCTTGTTCTCTTTCAAGCTTTGGTTTTTGATTGATTTTTTTCTTTGTTTTGAATGATTTCTCTCTGTTTTCTCTTTTTTGATCTCTCTCTATTTATTTCCTCTCCTTTTGATCTATTTCTATTTCTTTTTGTAGATCTATTTTTTAATTTAAAATCTAATTAAAATTATGAAGAATTACAAAAGAGAAAGGAGATGTGGTGGGAGAATTTGGGAGAAAATTTTGAGGATATGATAATATTTCAGGCCTTGTATCTTGGAGATCTGATCACCACTAACTTACATGCTCGTATGTCTCGTAAGTGAAGATTTTTCAAAGCTCACGTCCATGCAATCAATCTCGCTCCTATACTACAGTACAAAATTTAATTTGACAAAAAATGTTTTAACTACTTTTTTTAGATTTTATTTAATAAAAAATAAAATAAGTTTGAGGTCTTTATATAAGCTTATAAGTTGACACATCTCATAACACATCTGAAGTAGGACTAAAAATAACAAAATAATGAAAAGACTAAAATTTCTCACAGAAGACTCAACTAACAATTTAAAAACTCAAAAAATTCAAATAAAAATTCAAAATAACTCGACTAGAATCCCAATTGGATCCTCATTAATAACTATTAACATCTTACTTCTTATGATCTGACCAAAAATAAACCCAAAAAATATACATGAAATCGTAGATTTGGACTCTGGCTTCGTTTCAGCCATATAATAACCAGATTTCTCTTAGATACCTAAAAGATAAAATCATGACCCTATCAAATAACTGAAAAATCTCTCCAAACTCAAAAGAAAACAGTACGAATGAAAGATATCATTTTTTGATGTTTTAGATCTTGAACGACTTTTTTTAAACTAGTTGTATCAAGTCTAGAAGAAGTAGAAGAAAGAAAGGGAAGATAAAAAAGAATAAAAGGAAATAAAAATCAAAGAGGATAAGAAGACTAAGAAGAAAAAGAAGAAACGGGGGAAGGGGGAAATGCTTGGGCGATGGTGATGCGAGCAGATGGCATGTTAACGACACATTCATAGGGGAGGCGCAGGTGGTGCATCCAACAGCGGGTTAGGGGAGGTGAAGGTGACTACTTATTGCTTGTTGTAGTGGACACACATGGTTGTTCTTTGGGGCGGCGTTGGATGCCGCGCGGAGCTATGGTTTGGGTTTGAGTGCATGTGAAGAAAGAATTTGTGGGTTTATGGGGTTTGGTTTTGAACTTTGGGTTGGGTTTGGATTTGTTGTGTTGTGTTTTGGTTTGCACTTGAATTAGGTTTGGCTTTAAGTTTAAGTTTGACTTGAATTGGATTGAGGATAAATTATTTAAATTTAAAAAAGCAAGGGAACATTGTGTGGTGGTGGGATCTGAGATCATGTTGAGCTCAAAAAATTGGCCACACCTCAACGCCAAGTTATGAGCTTTATACAATACGATTCTAATTTTAATTTAATTCCTATTTTTAAATAAAAACTATAATTTCTATTTCTAAGCTGATTACGTAAACTGACAATTATTATTCCTTAACAAAGTTCAGTTGATATTGTTCCTGAAAACCTGTCTAACCCTCAGTTATAGGCTTCACCCATTTATCCATATTCATGAATAATTGCATGACTTTGTTGTGATCCCAGCCTTTTGGCTTATTTTCAAATTCATGACATGAATGAACATTGTTCTCCATGGAAAGTCATATCATGTTGCCTCTAGGTCATTTTCCAATATGGGTTAAGCTGGAGATGCTTTCTTGGTTCACTGAGCCTAAATTGCATGATGAGAAAGTCCTGCGGCATGAACTTCAGATGTTGCTCCCTAACATCATCATGTTTGCCATGCTCAGGGAATTTGGTACTAATCATAGGGGATTAATGTGAAGTTGAAACTAGTAGTACATGCACACCGAATTATATTATTGCTTGTCTGACACTGTCATTCTCCACAGATGACCCATTTTTACAATAAAAAATTGCCCAACGACTTATTATGCAATGCTGGAGTCCACATTTTAATGCTCCTCAGGTGGAGCGTTGAATAGAAAGCATTCTCAATGCAAAGAATATACACGAAAAATATGGCATAACTTAGGGACATTCATATTCAAACAATGACCAGAGGGAACCAAAGCAAAACTTCTCTGATATAACTCTGTCGCATTTATTGTGCCAACTAATTTCAATGCTTCTTACTAATCTACTGTGCTATCAATGCTAATAGCTACATTTTAAATCACAATTCAAGTTCATGGCCATTTTATTGCAGACTCAAATCACACATTGCATTTTTACTTTTCTGGTCCTTTATCACAAAGCAAGTTCATGGCATTTTTTGACGGTAATGCTGGAGAGAATAATACTCTCGCCGCGATTCATAAAAAGATTTTTATTGAAAGCCAGCACATAGACCAGTGCCAGAAAGGCTCTATACAAACACATTGTAACAATCAAATGACAAAGCAAAATATGAAGTACTCGAGAATAGAGATACAACGGCAGATGACGCAACACCCGACAAAATACAACCAACATGTGATACAGAACCCAAAAAAATGGAAAATACAACCAACCAGTGACACGACCCCATATTTAATGATGATGCAGCAACAAACAAAATGGTTAAAGCCTTATGGAGAAACCATAACCGCACTGTTAGGATCCACACAAACCTGAAATTAAAATGAAGAAAAATCCCAACTTTATTGATAAAAGAAGCAAAATAAAGATAATTGGATACAAAAAGGTGTATCCTCCTTCCAAGACGCCGATAAGAGGACGTCCGCACTCTTTAACCTAGATCTACTTAAGGATGCTCAAGAAAAATATCAATCATCAAGCATGCGTAAACAAGCGACGGCTAGCCCCTATAAATAAAAGAAACTAAGGTTACTTGGCTAATGGGACGCGCACGCATGGGCTAGGGGCCGACGGCTATGGGCTTGGGCCCGTAGATCTAACATTACTCCGCCCCCTGAAAATCCACCTTGTCCTCAAGGTGGTGTATGAAAGTACCGGCGGTGCTACTCCGAGTGGGAGTCGTCTTCCCCTCCGATCCCTTCATCCTCCACGTCATCATCCTCGTTTACCTCCGCTATCAACACTTGCAGCTTACGACCCGCACATCGGTGTCCGGAAGTGAAGCGCTCGTCGCATCTGAAACAGAGCCCTTTTTGTCTCTTCTCCCTCATCTTCGCATCGGTCATCTTTCGGAATTGGCCCCCAGCCGGTGGTGGGTTGTTCTATTCCATCGTCTTCTCAAGCCCCATCTGATCTGCCTCAGTAGTGATCCCCGCTCCACCGGCTCCAGTCGAGGTGTCTCGCTGTATCTGCCCACTGTAGCTACTCCCGCCTCTCCTATCCTTAGTCCGGAAGTCCTCTACCATTTGCGCCATCTTTATGACCTCCGAGAGCCCCCTGGCTTGTAGGGCATCACTGCGGCTCGAAGGCTGGGTCGTAGCCCCTTCAGGAAAGTGTCCTCCAGTGACTCGTCTGAAACACCATGTACTCGCCTTTCCAGTGTCTCAAATCTCTCGATGTACTCCCACACCGGCCCCTCCTGCCTGAGGGCGTATAGCTGCTCGTGCAGGTTTCCAAGACGGGGATCTCTAAACTTCTCCAGCACGAGGTCCTTCAGTTCCTCCCAGCCTCGGATCTGCTACCTCCTCTCCTTCTACTGGAACCACCCCAAGGCTCTCCCCTCCATACAAATGGCTGCCGCCTCCAGCTTCTGTGCCTCGGTCATGTGATGCGCTGTGAAGTATCTCTCTGCTGTGAACAACCAGGCATGTGGATCCTCCCCAGAAAATAGCGTCATCTTCAGCTTTCGCACCCTGCAGTCCCCTCCAAAGTGCCCCTGCTCGGGCCTCCTCTCCGCTCGGTGGCGCTCCTTCGTGGCCCCTGTAGTCTCCTCGGTACTCTCCACGCCGGCCCTCGAAGTCATCCTAACCTACATCATCGCCGAACTCCGTCTCGTAGCCAGCCCCGTCGTCATAATAATGGTCTCTCCCGCATCTGTCTCCGTAAAACGGGTCCTCCACTGCTGGCCGCCGCCCCGAAGGGTCGAAAATCCACCCAAATGCTTTTCGCGAGCGTCCTCCCCTGCTGTTCGCAGCCTGAAGGGCTCGAAAAAAATCCCTCGGGGGCTGTCCGCACGCGTCCCCCTGGCGGCTTCCAGGGGGCTCCCAGCCTCTGCGCCCCTCAGGCGGGCCCTGCCGGCCTCCTGGCAGGGCCGGCGGGCCCTGCTGGAGGTCCGACAGGGTCGTCGGACTTGGGCGGGGGTCGGCAGGGCCTGGCCAGCCCTGACGAGCCCCGCGGCAGGTGGGGGGAGGGGCTCCCCCGCCCATGTCGCGTGGCGGTCGACCCCCAAAAGTGTTTTGGGGGGTCGACCGCCCCTCGCTTGCGTGCGTCGTCCGAAAAGGGCGGCTAGGGCCGCCGCCTCTCCTTTGAAACTCCACCGCGTTTCGCCGCACCTCCTTGCGATAATCAACCTTCCATGGCCCCTCGTCTTCTTTCTCGTCCAATTCTTCCACGAAATAGGGTTGATTTTGGGTTAAAATCTCTTATTTTTCTTTTTCCTTCTTCAAAGTTGCTGCCCTTGGTGTCAAATTAGAGTTTCCTTCGTCTTGGGATTAGCTGTCAAGAGGGCGAGGATCTTTGCAAATTGCTCGTCGTTCTTCGCTTGACATGCCTTCATGTGCTCGACGGATTCCACCACCGATTCCACCGATTTCTTTACCCCTTCAATTTTCCTCATGAATTTTTCTTCCAACGCCTCAAATTTATCCTTCGATCTCGTTGCGGCCGCCATGGATCGTCACGCTCTGATACCAAATTATTAGGATCCACGCAAATCTGAAATTAAAATGAAGAAAAATCCCAACTTTATTGATAAAAGAAGTCAAATAAAGATACTTTGATACAAAAAGGTGTATCCTCCTTCCAAGATGCTGATAAGAGGACGTCCACACTCTTTAATCTAGATCTACCTAAGGATGCTCAAGATAAATATCAATCATTAAGCATGCGTAAACAAGCGAAGGGTAGCCCCTATAAATAAAAGAAACTAGGGTTACTTGGCTAATGGGGCGCACGCGCAAGGGCTAGGGGCCGACGGCTATGGGCTTGGGCCCGTGGATCTAACAAGCACCTGTCAAGAGGAATCCTTTGTGGTCAAGTTAGGGTCGGCTGTCAAAGGAGAAATGCATGACCTCAAAAGTTCATGGCAATATTTATCATAATACAGGTTCCTGACCAATAAAGTGATCGCTTGTTGATTATTACCATTTCTTCATGTCTATGAATTTCCTCCCATCATTAAAACATTCTAGTGTTAACCATCAGAAGGAATATGTTACTTAGCATCCGAATGGTACTCCACTCATGTGCTCATGATCTACAAATACCAAACATTCGATTACAATTTTTTTCCCGCACATTATAACATTTCATTCATAACTGATCCATATGTTGAATTGTACAAGAATTCATTGACTTGCCAATATATCCTCATAAGATTGGCCATGTCTACCCACAAATCCATAAACATTTTTCCTTCTCATCGTCCTTTAGCATCTGCAAACATTTTCAAAGTTATAGTTATGAACATTGACAAGGCAGAGTGAGAAACCATACTTCTCATCTACTTGTGTATATGATGAGACCACATCCTACGAAAAAGGACACATATGGAAATTTTGGAGTTTTAGGGGTATTTTAGTAATTTTCAGTTTTTAGTGTGGTTTTCGTAATTTTTAGCTTTAGGGTTATTTTTGTAATTTGTTATTTTCAGCTTATTGTTTATATGGGGTTAGAGGAATTTGGGATTTATCGTGTTGAATCATGAGAGAAGAGACTCTTTTCTGGGAGGATGTAGCTTTGCCTCGAATAGAAGCTTGAGAGAGGTCCGCCTCTCGAACGTGGTCAGGCGAGAGCGAGTTCCTCTCGAAACAACTCAACTAGCTTTTGTATCTCTTTATTTTCATACTGTTATTAATAAAAATTCCATTTCACCCCAAAATCCCTCTCTTTAACCCTCAAAAGTCATCTTTCCCACTAAAGATCCCATCTTTTCACCAAAAACCTTAACTTTATCCATCGAAACCCTAGCAGATTCTATCAATTTGGTATCGGAGCATCTACGATACATGGTGACGACTGAAGTAAAGAAAAATACGAAACTTTGAAGGAAAGACTCAATGTAGAAGCCGTGGACTTAAAGAAATCCCTAACTTTCATCCAGTCCGAGTTAGAGGAGAAGACTAGGGCATCAGAAGTGCACATGGATGGCAAGTTAAGTGCTATCATGCAAACCCTACAGAGCCTAACACAATAAATTTCATATCTAACGGCGACGAAAATTCAGGCTTGGGTGAAAAACCCAGATTTAGGGCAAAAAACAGCAATTTTGGCGAAAAAGGAGAAAAAAGAAGAATTCAGATACGGCCTTCTATCTGACACAGAGTCGAAGAAGATCCCACAGAGCGAAAAAACCTAGTCATGCTCGTGGGGGGTCCCTCAAATCCCTAAAGGGCCGACAAGGTCATGCGGCCCTGCTGTAGTACCGCCAGGCCATTGCAGGTTCGCCTACGGTCACTGCACGGCCATTGTAGGCCAGACATGCCATTATAGGCCATGGTAGGCCCGTCAGGGCCCTGATGAGCCCTGGTAGGCCCACCAGAGGCCCACCAAGCTTTGGTAGGTCAGTCAATTGCCTCGTGGCTTCCTGACTGCCTGTTAAGGACCAGACGACGACTTTCAACTGCGTTTATGGCCTGAGGATTGATTCGAGGAGTTCCAAAGGCTTCGTGGGCCTCGGTACGAGGTAGAGAGGCAACACCGCTAAGTACTTTCCGCCTATGAGGAGTTCCAAGATGATTATGACGAGGACCCGGGTTTTAAGGAGAATGTTGATGACTACATGATAGGAACCAAGGTAAAAATACGATTTTTATTAATATAAACCGAGAATAAAGATAGATAGATTACACTTAAAGAGGGTAATCACCCTTACAAGACGCCGATTGATAGGGGACACACACATGCTCCCTAGATCGAGGAACCTTCTCTTCTCAAATAACCAAAACACTCACAATTTCCGCATACTAGGGTCGGATAGCATCCCCTCTTATTTATAATAATACTAACTAAAAGTCTAATTACAACAATACCACTACAATAATAAAATAACACAAACCATAATAAAAGAGGCCCAAAACTGGGCCGGATCTAACATTACTCCGCCCCCAAAAATCCACCTTGTCCTCAAGGTGGTGCATGAAGTCTGTGGGCCTTCCGTTCCAAGTAGATTGCAAGCTTCTCCCGGGTCAAAAGGATGAGAATGGTCTCCACCGCTTTCAACGACGTCCTAAAAATATCGTCGGGCCAAGGCGGGACCCAAAAGGCGTCGCTGGGCTCTCACAAATAAGCTGGAGGGTCGTCGTCGTTGTTGCGCTGCTGGAAGGGCTCTGTCGCTCGTTGGTTTGGGTCCAAAAAGCCAAATCCTCGCTGTTCAACACCTTGGAGGGCCCGCCGTCGCTGTTGAAGCGCCGGCCGCGTCCTTAGGGGCCAAGAGGGATGGGTGCCCCTTCATGGGGGCCCCAGGAGGGGCTGGCACCCCTTCCAGAGGGGCGTCATCCCCTTGGGGCCCCAGGAGGGGCTGGCGGCCCATCTTAAGGGGTGACAACCCCTTGGGGATGCCCTGGAGGGGTGGCCCCTTGTTTTGCTACCGGATTTGCTGTCGCTTGCTATTTCTCCGCCGAAAACGACGTCTTTTGCCCTCGATTTGAGGTTTCGCGCAGATCTAAAATTTTTGTCGCCTTCGGATCTAAAATTTTCGTCGCCTTCGGATATGAAACTTTCGCCGTCTTCGGATCTGAAACTTTCCATCGCCGTCGGATCTGAAACTTTCCGTCGCCGTCGGATCTGAAACTTCCGCCGCCTTCAGATCTGAAACTTCTATCGCCTTCTTTGTCGCCCCAAGCCCTGAAATTTGTTGTATGAATTGTTGATTTGATTGCATCATATATTGATTTAATTGTTGGGCATGGAGGACTAATTGCATGACGGTCTCCAAATCTTTCTTCACGGATCTCCTCTAATCTGCCATGAATCGTTGCTCTGATAAGAAAATCATAGGAATCAAAGCAAAGATACGATTTTTATTAATATAAACTAAGAATACATATAGATTGGTTACACTTAAAGGGAGTAATTGTCCTCCCAAGACACCGATTGATAGGGGACGCCGCACCCTCCCTAGATCGAGAAACCTTCTCTCAAATAACCAAAACGCTTACAATTTTCGCATACTAGGGCCGGCTAGCATCCCCTCTTATTTATAATAATCCTAACTAAAAGTCTAATTACCACAAAACCCCTACAATCATACAATAACACAACATAATAAAATAGGCCCAAAACTAGGCCGGATCTAACATTACGCCTGTGAGGAGGATGACTGGGACAGTATTAGAGACAGAGGCGACGACCTGTAGAGGGGTTATGGGCAACACATGGAGGTACAACGTGCTAATTTTCATCTTCCTTACTTTGAACATGCAAGAGGGCGTATGTGCCAGAAGAGATTTGGATTTAATGACCAGGTGAGGAAGCTTAAGATGCTGCTTTTCCAGGGAGATGATCATTATGGTTGGATCTATCGAATGTATAGATTCTTTGCTATGACACACCTGACGAAGAGGCAAAAATTGGAGGCGGCTGGCATCTGTTTCGAAGAAAGGTGTTTTCTTGGTTCCAGTGAAGGAAACAACGACAACGTTTTTATTTTTGTGAGAAGCTCAAGAATTGCTTGGTGGACAAATTTAGATACACCATTGATGGGAATTTACCGGAGCAACTGTTAGCACTCCGACATGATGGATTCGTCAGGGAGTACATGGAGAAGTTTGATGCATTTACGGGACACATGCGGGACATTCCACCGGAGACCTTGTGGGGGAGCTTCATGAAGTGGCTCAAAGCCTGTAGGACTGATGTAGATGATGGACTTGGGGCGGTTGGTAGATGATCGTCTTGCAGTGGAGCAGAGGTCCAAAGGAGCTTGGAGTGGATCCAATCTTCGCAGCCAGGAACTGGTGGGGGACAAAAGGCAACAGTATGGGAGACCAGTCCAGTAAGAAATAGAATAGTGAGCCACGACAGGAAAGCCGTTACATGCTTATGTCAGTTGCCGAGATAAGAGAAAAACTGGCAAATGGGTTGTGCTTTAATTGCGATGAGAAGTTCACCCTAGGACATCGTTGTCGCAACCACAAACTCTAGCTGTTGATAGCATGTGAAGACGAGACGGTGGAGGAAGAAGAACCAGGAGGAGACGAGCATCTCCATTAGGAGTAATGCACCCATGGATTTCACACACCACTTTGAGGATAAGGTGAATTTTTCAGGACAAAGTAATGATGAGATTGCATTCTATGAAAAAGGCCAGATCTAAAAATTTTAGAGTCTTAGGGGTATTTTAGTAATTTTCAGTTTTATAGGGGCTTATTCATAATTTTCAGTTTTAGGTTATTTTTTTAATTTGTTATTTTCAGTTCATTATTTATATGTGGCTAAGAAGATTAGAGATTTATCATGTTAAATTTTAAGAGAAGAGATTCTTTTGTGGGATGACGCGGCTTCGCCTCGAATAGAAGCTTGGGAGAGCGGTCCACCTCTTGAACATGGTCATGGAGAGCACGTTCCACTCTAAAGAACTCAACTATCTTTTGTATCTCTTTATTTTCAGCCTAGTATTAATAAACATTACATCTTTCCCCCAAAATCCTTTTGCTTACCCTAAAAATTCATCTTTTCCACTAAAGATACCATCTTTCCAAAAAAATCTGAACTTTATCCATCAAAATCTTAGCGGATCCTATCAGTATATCTCAAACCAAGCCCATGTAACACCACATGTTTTTTTGGATGTGGTCAAGATGGTAGACATACAAGCTATTCAACAAGGAACACATTTTCAAATCAAGCTGGTGCAATAGTCACCCTTCCGGTAGCTATAGCAATGAGCAAGTCATCGTAATGATTTAATGAGATCGTATTAATTCGATAGTCAATGTGCTCCCATCTATTTGAATTTCTTGGCAACCAATTTGCTTAATCTATTTGATTCAACCTCACGCATGAACAATGTCATTTGAAAGGAAAGTTAACGCTCACATTTAACTCACATTTAACGACTACGGAATAAGAGGACCATTTACAATGCTTGTCCCTGTTGTATCTGGCATTGTACTTGGAAGGGAATCCGGAAGAGGGGAAAGCCCAAAATAACATCAATAACTCTATCTTGGGACTTCTTAATTACTTGATATGACGATTCTAGGGAAGGCCATGCCATAAATACTAAAATATACTATTTTTCAAGAATTTCATAAAAAACAAATCGGTTCCTAGGTCTATTATTGAGTTAATCCGAATGCTTGGTGTGTAATTGCAAGCTATAGCTGTGAACTTCTTATTATCAGGATCTATCAACAATTTTTTTGCATCTGCTGTTTGGATTATATATTTCCAGCATTATATAGTTAAAATTAACATGCAAAATAAAGATAATGTAAACTAGTATACTGATTCATCACATCTCATTGAAGGCTTAATAGGTCATGATAATTGCAATGTTCTTAATGTGTGTTTTTCAGCTTGAGGCAGCATGCACATGTGATAAAGCCACTAAAGGTTCTTGGGAAGCCAATGCTGCAGTTGGAGGCGGTGCACTAGTCTCTGCTCGTCCATCTCATTCAAATGCTGTGGATTCGGAGCCTGTGCTCGAAATAGGGTACATATATTTCTTTCTTCTTTCACAAATTTACCACAGAAAGCAACGAGAACACTCATCGTTTAGACTGCTTTGATGATTTGGATATTTGTTGTCTTTATTTGTTTTTCAAAAGCACATCAATTCTTTCCTAATCTGTTTAATATGATCAATTACCAACCTATTCTAACAAAATAACCTTAAATAGGCTTCATCACCTTGCTTCTACTTCAGCAGCGAATCCAAAGAACATCCATGCGGAGAACAATTTCATGCCGAACTGGGCTATCTGAAGGGTCAGATATTATCTGCATAATATTATAAGAGTTTGATTATGCCGACTAGACAATAGCCATAGGGTTTCTTGTGTCACTTTAAATAAAGCTTTGGTTTACCGAGGCGATAATAGTTTGCCATAAAATATGTCTAGTTTACTACAAGTAAACTGAATATTTATGTGGATCTGTGTAATATTGGTTGTGTTAGCAAGAGATTCATGGTGTTTCTCTGCGTAGTCTCTGTTCTATGGTTTGAGCTTAAAATGGTAATGTATAAGATGCATTGTATTGTGTGACTGGTATGTAATATTATAATGTATTTCACAACTTATCTAGTAAGATCTGCAGCTTTTCTACCTCGTATAGATGTGAAAATTAGTAATTTCCAGTTTTCATACTAGCATTGTTATACATTGCATTTTTCTTTCAAAGAAATTGTTCAATTATTGTCGGCTTGACAGTAATTTTATTGCTGCTACATTGTAATTGTTAATACTGCATCTGATTATTGCAGCTGGTTTTCAGGGTACACGTCAATTCATGTTTATTTTTATACCTTTTTGTGTATGGGCTTTCTTGATATGCATAACTATCAAAACTCACCAGTGGCTGAAAAATTGATATCTGGGATCATGATGTTAATGTTTTTTGACCTTTGAATGTAAGATAGATGAATATACAAGCAGTATTTGGGTTTGGAAAATGGAATCAAGTTAAGGTGAATTAGTTTCTATGTTTTGCATACCATTTAGTTTTTGAACACGGTTTCTGTTGAACTACTGCCTAGTAACTATGAATTCTTAATCAGAGTGGTTAGGCTTTAGAGGGTGTTCGTTAGGTGATAGTGCTGGTGGATTTAGGTGATAGTTTGTGTTCGGTACTTCATCTGGTATCTTCTTATTTGGTAGGAGGGCAAGACAAAAGTAAGCAAATGAGTGTTTAATGGTTAACAATTTTTCTAGAAGAGAATCTTGTAAGGCTTGTATGACTGTTAAGGATGCCTGTTTGCTCTGCCATAGAAGAAATCTTCCTTTTAAGTTTCAAGGATTTTATCTCTCATGGGTATCATTCAGTCTGCGTGTATTATCCCTTAGTAAATCTGTCTTTTCTCGGAGATAGCAATGCATGAAAAATTTAGAGGAAATTGTTGGTTGAGCATTCGATTCTTGTCCAAGTCAGAGAAGAGAAAGTCAATCCAGAAAAGGATGGAGAATTTGGTTAACTGACTTGCTTCAATAATCCTACAGCTGAGAGATCTGTTGAAGAAAGCTTAAGAATTGCCATTAATTTTATTTTATTGAATATAGGTGCACTTTCAAATTATGTTAGGATACTATAGGTGTACTTTCAAATTATGTTAGTATACACACATGCACACATACAAATATATACACACACACATAGATGTATATACATACATGTATATACATGTATATACATGTATACATACATGTATATACATATATGTATATACATCTATGTGTGTGTATATATATTTGTATGTGTGTGTGTGTGTGTGTATACTAACATATGTATATGTTAAAAAATAATATGCAGTTTGCTTTTGCACCAGCTGTTTTGACTAGTTTGGTAGTAATGGTTTATTTGGTAATAGTAACAAATTAATAATATTCCACACTAAATGTCGTAGGTGATTCCCAATTATTGAAACTGAGTCCGTAAAATTTGACTTTTCTTCATGGAAAAACCAGCTGGGTCTTGAGGACAAGGATGCAAAATCACAAAGGCAACATGGTTCTATCCTTATATCTGGTTTTATATCCTTTGGAAACATGGTGCACATTTCTATCTGAGTTGATAAGCTAGAAATACACAATGCTTGGATTTTGGATAACGTCCTAATAAGTAGAACGCGAATGGTATTGCCCAATGTACATGAGGCTCATGAGCAAGGTCTATATTGATGCATCGAGAAATGGGACGGAAAAATTAGAAATAATATTGCACTTTAAGCCATCATTATGAAGAAGTTATTAGGTTCGAATGGAGATATAATGTCTCCTTGTTTGGATTCTTTTATCTGGTAAAAAATTGGGGTTCAAATCTCACACACAGTAGGTTGCATACATTCGTTTCCAGAAAGATCAGAGAAGTTTGAACTACCCACAGCTTATGTGAGTGATTGTTACTTTTAAAATGATCTGGGGTTCAAATCTTGCTTTGAGTTGGCCATGGCTTTTTTTAAATTTCGCTCCTGAAATCATCATAGAACTTTGAATTTCAAATAGCTTCTGTGGATGATTACAACTTTTTTATTCATTTATTTTTAAGATTCAATTACACATGGTCCTTTAGAGGTGGATTGGGGCATCCACTACTCAGCACTAACAAATTTCTATTCTAACATGTAATCACATTGTTATGTCTTAATCTGATATGGCTATCCCAACTGCAGGAAGTACGGCACTCATATTAAATCTCATGTGCATTATTTGACATAGATTAATTGAAACAAATTTCATCTTCAACCCTAAAGAAACACATCATTATCAGATGAAAGGGGCAGAAAAACTTTTATAATTTATTTTGACTCTCACGAAATTAATATTGATATCCACCTAAGAACTGCTATCATGCATACTGGTGAAATAGTTTTAAGAGTTGGTACGGCATTTACAGCCAATCTGCTACTGTTAGGCTTCACCAGAAATCTCCTAGCAAGGTAGGAAGATTACCAGATGCGGTCAAGTCCTCCATACTAAATTCTCGTACAATCAAACTAGAGAATTCGCATACATTCTTTTTCATTTAGACCTCATTCAAGTGTTAACTTATTCTTTTACATGACTTAATTAGTAGAGAAGAAAAACGAAGCAACGAAAAAGCAAAGAAAAGAAAACAGGAATGCAAATTGCTCTAGTTTCATTAGATGGTCGTGACAATGTTACTTCCTACTCTGCCCTTTAACTCAATACATCTTATTCATGTAGTTCATCAGGACAGTAGCTAGGTAGCGCCATCTTGGCAATAGATGATTGTCATGTGTCTTGGGCTTGCAGTTGATCGAGAAAACTAACTTGTTAAGCTCATTTCCTTGATTCCATTAGGCAATAGTTGGGCCCTGCACAGTGGACACGTGAGCTGACCAATATCTATCCACTCATCTATGCAGTTTTTGTGGAAGGCATGGCAGCAGTTGCCGAGTTCTCTAATCTCATGGTCTGCCTCCAACACCTCCATGCAAACAGCGCACTGCACATTTTTCTCTCTGTCCATTGATCTCTCAGAGAAGCATCCAAACTCTATTACATGGAGCCTCTTCTTGATGGAAGAAGGGGGTATGAAAATGTAGGCTTTTGAAGAAAGGTTTAGTTGATCTTCAGGTGAAGAGGTAGAAAATCGGCGTGAAAGGTAGAACACTCCCAGCCAAAGCATGAACCTCATGTGGTCGAACAAGCAGAATACGATGACAAAGGGCTTAGGAAAGATGATGCTGTGGAAGAAAGATGTAAACCCCATGATTGAGAGAGCTTTAGGAGGATCTTGATGACAGAGTTTTATGTGAGCGAAATAAATATATGAAAACTTGAATGGAGAGAAGAGAGAGAGCTAGTGAATGAGACAAAATGTAGGAAGAATGAAGGGGTCATTGATAATGAGAGCTTAGAGCTTAATCCTTCATATATAGGTGAGGAAAACTGAGAGGATGAAGCAAGGACAAGGTTGACAATCCCATGTGATTTGTGAGTAACCAAGGATTTGACTGGTTGCACAAACTGCTACCGACCTATATTTCTTTTTTCTTTTTGGCTTTTGACTCTTTTTAAATAAAAGACCTTCTAATATCTTATTAGAGTGTGCTACACAGTTTGAGGGGTTGGCTGAAGTCAATTGATAATGATTGATGAATGATTTCGATCTGAAATTGATGGTCAACTAGGGGAAACTACTTTAGAAACATGTTTACGTGATCAATAACTGATTTTAATGCCAGATTCATTTGGATCTATTCATGTGCTAGAATTTCAAGTAAATTTCTATGGTCTCTTTCTTTTTGTTATCAGTTTTGATCTCAGCTTATATGCATGAGTTTCAATAACTGAGGCTGTCAGGTCTAGACATGTCTGCATTTGTCCAACTAAACATGTCAGGTTGTGACTTAGATTTCATTATTTTATAATTCCATGAACAATTGAAATTTCTCATAAAGAAGAAGAAATACGAACTAATTAAATCAAGTCGGCATAATAAAAAGAGCAAGTCTAACACAGAGGGCAAAATTCTCGTCGGGTTTGTTTAGTTCGATGCTTGGTTTAAACCTAATTCTTCTTTTAAAGTACAATAAAACCTTGATTACATGTAGAGTGTCTCTAAAGTATAGCTACCGATGTATAAAATAGAACTAGGCATTGCAGGAAACATGGAAGCACATGCATCTTCCTGCCTAAGCGCTGCTGATTTTGATTGCTTTAAAGGGTGTGCTTTGTATTATTATTATTATGCATCAAAATGCTCTCCCACTTCCACAACAGAAAGTGGTGGGCTCTGCGCAAAACCACTAGTAGTTTTAGGCTAATCGTGATGTGATAGTCATTGATTTGGGTGCTCAGGATAAACTTTGATTTGATTACTGTGAAACGCGAGTCTAGTAATAGTAGTTTATTCATTGTGTTTGTTTAATTATCATTAAGTTCTAGGTGCAGAATCTTAACAGGAGTTTAACTTGGATGTCAGACTAGTTAGTTTTATTATTGTCAATTTTATCTAATTGACAACTTTGGGTGCCGCAGATATAGTAAATAAGTAGTGTCTCACACTTTGTATTCTGTCCACATGTCTTTATCTTCTTCTTGTTTGCGTTCGAATAAAAGGCACCGTCCTCCCCCCACCCCTACCAAATGTAGGAGTGTGTGTTCTCTTGGTATCTGTAAGAGCTGGTAGGCTCATTAGAAGGAACTAGGCCTAAAACTTGGATATGGTTAATATGCTTGAGCCCCCCAACAAATATAGGAGAGTGTATTCTCTCTTGGTATCTGTAATATTGATTATCACGTTGATCTACGCACATCACAATAACTAAGAATGTTAGCGAGTCGAACCCCCATGGTAGGGACTCCGGCTTCGGCTCATCCGATGCTTAAGTCAGAACCTATGTGAGATAATATAAAATACATGAAATTGAGAAAGAATATGAGAATAAGTATGAGCCCACATTCTACCACGAGAGAGAGAGAGAGAGAGAGAGAGAGAGAGAGAGAGAGAGAGAGAGAGAGAGAGAGAGAGAGATGTGTGTGTGTGTGTAAATCTTTAAAGGCAAACATTTCGCACGGTGCGAAAATGTTTTTAGTTTTTTTTGAAATTTTTTTTTCAAAAATTCTTTTTTCCAACTTCATCTTATGTTGTTACCCCCTCAAAAAATAATCGTTGAGAAATAATGTCATTTGGCCTTCGATCAAGGTATTTCAACAAATTCGCATGTTTTGAGACAGTTAAATTTGTAACAGGTGGATGTGTGCTCTAATCCCACTAGGATTCACCCATTATTTTCCCTCAGGTATATAATTGTATTAATTAAACATCAAAAAAATTTTGAAAAAAATTTCAAAAAAAATAAAAAAAGTTTTTGCACGGGCTTTCGCACCGTTTTTTCGCAATGGAAGATTGCCATATATATATATATATATGAGAATACTGCTTCTGTAAAGAAGAAGCCATCCCGGGTGTCACTTCCTCATCGCAAGAGTTCTCGGGTCAGGGTGGGGCGAGTCTTGCGCGAGTACACGACCGGATCGTTGAGTATGTCATGTTGGGATTGTTTTTGTCCTACCATACCTTAGTGGATGGTTGGTCTGCCTGTAAGTGTGGGTTGTAGTTGGATTTAGCCAGCTTTGGGGTGTTAGGAGCCTATGTTTTTGGGTGTCTTCCCTCTTTTCCCCTAGTCTCATGTACCGCAAATTCTGCCTAGCTGGTTGTACTTTTGATTATATTTATGAAATCAATTATCTTTATATATATATATATATATATGAGAATAATGAGAAACATATGTCATATGTGGGTAAGCCATAAATGAGCCTCAAAAAGTCCATCCTTATTTTTTGGACGATCAAAACCGTTCATTTTGATTTTTATATTCTAAAACATCAAAACACCAAAAATAGGGTGAAAACAAATGTTTTGTCTGTACATCCACCCGTGACAAATTTAATAGTTTCGCATGGATATAAATTTTTGCTATGTGTGGATGAACATGCAAAATTCATAGGGTTCACCTGATATTTGGTGTTTTGGGATTTTATAATGTGAAGAACAAAATAAATGGTTTTGAGCTTTCGAAAAAAATTAGAAGATGGACGTTTAAAAGGTGACAGCCACATATGTCATATGTTTCTCATTATTATATATATACTAGAAATTTCCCATGCACATAATGTACGGGCACCCAAAAAGCCCACCCATAGGATGTGGGCCCGGCACAGTGGAAAAGGAGCGAGAAGACTGGGTGTGAGTGAGTGTATTGTCATGGGATAAAAGGGGAATGAGTTTCAAAGGCAAACCTGTAAATAGGGAGGCTAATGGGGTGAAAAAGCCTTAATGACAAAACCGCAATTAAGTGTGGTGTGGGGGTTTTTTTGTGAGTGTTGAGGTTTTGATTGCCACATGGGACAAACATGCCACATGGGACAATCTTCTCAATTGTAATGTGTGTGTAGTTTATGAAGAGACATTTTCATAATTCAACTTCATTGATGGACCTTCCATCTAGGTTAAATCTTTACTGGACATGCTTTAGCTCCTGGACCTTTAAGCCTTTATCAATGGTGGACTTGGGAACATCTTATTAGGTGACATATCACCAGCAATATTGCTTGTCACCTAAGAACGGCTATCATGCATATGGCAAAAATAGTTTTTAGATTTGCATGGCATGTACAATCAAACTAGAGAAGTCGCCAGTCATGACTCGAGGGTAACCATCATATTTTGAGGAAGTTGTGTAGAATGTTAATACATGAGCAGCATGCTTAACAATAGATCATCTGAAAACATGCTTAATTTAAAGATTGAGAGGTTGACTTTTTGTTTTCTTTCTCATGTTGTTGATATGTCAGATAAATCAAGTTAAATTATCATTAGTTGTTTCCATTTAAATCAGGAAACATCCCCTTCGATTATAGTACACATCCTTTACTTTTTCATTTAAGCCTCATTCACGTGTAAACTTAATCATGTATATGACTTAATTAGTACATAAGAAAAAAGAAGCAACAAAGAGAAAACGGAAAGACATTGTTGAGAAGACAAAATTTCATACATACATACATATATATATGTAAAAGCTTAAAAAAGAAATACTAACTAGTTCCATTAGATGGTAAAGAAATACTAACTAGTTTCATTAGATGGTTATGACGATGGTACTTCCTACTTTCCCTTTTAACTCAATACATCTTGTTCATGTAGTTCAGCTGGACAGTGGCTTGCTAGTTTCATCTTGGCAATAGATGGTTGTCATATGTCTTGGGCTTGCAGTTGATCTCGAAAACTAATTTTTAAGCACATTTCCTTGATTCCATTCGGCAATAGTTGGGCCCTGCACAGCGGACAAGTGAGCTGACCAATATCTATCCACTCATCTATGCAGTGTTTGTGGAAGGCATGACAACAGTTGCCGAGTTCTCTAATCTCATGGTTTGCCTCCAACACCTCCATGCAAACAGCGCACTGCAGATTTTTCTCTCTGCCCACTGATCCCTTGGAGAAGCCTCCAAACTCTATTACCGGGAGCCTCTTCTTGATGGAAGAAGGGGGTATGAAAATGTAGGCATTTGAAGAAATGTTTGGTTGATTTTCAGGTGAAGAGGAAGAAAACTGCCGTGAAAGGTAGAACAATCCCAGGCAAAGCATGAACCTCATGCGGTCGAACAAGCAAAATACGATGACAAAGGGCTTAGGAAAGATGTTGCTATGGAAGAAAGATGTAAACCCCATGATTGAGAGAGCTTTCGGAGGTTCTTGATGACAGAGTTGTCTTTGAGAGGAATAAGATATATATGAAAGCTTGAATGGAGAGAAGAGAGAGAGAGAGCTAGTGAATGAGACAAAATGTAGGAAGAATAAAGGGGTCAGTGATAATGAGAGCTTAGAGCTTAATCCTATATATATATGCGATGAAAAATTAGAGGTGGAAGCAAGGATAGGGTTGACAATCCCATGTGATCTGTGAATAACTTAGGATTTGGCCGGTTGCACAAAATGCTGCCGACTGGCTTTTGACTCTTTTTAAATAAACGAAGTTTGAGGAGTTGGCTGATGTCAATTGATAATTATTGAGTGACTTTGATCTGAAATTGGTGGTCAACCAGGGGAAACTACTATAGAAACATGTTTGCATGATCAGTAACTGGTTTTAGTGCCAGTTCATTTAGATCTATTCACGTGCTAGAATTTCAAGCAAATTCCCATGGTCTCTTTCTTTTTGTTACCAGTTTTGATATTAGCCTCATGGTAGATTCTGATATTAGCATATATTCATGAGTTTCAAGAACTGAGACTGTCAGGTCTAGACTTGTCATCAGAAAACTTCATATAACACCATAAAGATGTAGAAATAAGAACTAATTAAATTAAGCCTGCATAATAAAAAGAGCAAGTTGATCTAAAACACAGAGCAAAATTCTCGTCGGGTTTGTTTGGTTTGATGCTTGGTTTAAACCTAATGCTTCTTTTAAGGTACAATAAAACCTTGATTACATGTAGAGTGTCTGTAAAGGATAGCTGCCAATGTATAAATTAGAACTAGGCATTGCAGGAAACATGGAAGCACATGCATCTTCCTACCTAGAGTGCTGCTGATTTTGATTGAACTTTAATGGGTGTGCTTTGTATTATTTTTTTATTATGCATCAAAATCCTCTCCCATTTCTACAACAGAAAGTTGTGGGTGCGGCGCAAAACCACTAGTAGTTTTTCGCTAATCTTGATGTGATATTCATTGGTTCGGGTGAGGATAAACTTTGATTTGATTACTGTGAAACTCAAGTCTAGTAATTGTTGTTTATTCATTGAGTTTGTTTAATTATCATTAAGTTTTAGGTGCAAAATCTTAACAGTAGTTCTGCTTGGATATTAGGCTAGTTAGTTTTACCCTTGTCAGTTGTAGGTGCTGTCCCACACTTTGTAATCTATCCGCATGTCTTTATCTTCATGTTGTTTGAATAAACGGCACCATCCATCCCCAACCCAAATGTAGGAGAGTGTGTTCTCTTGGTATCTGTAAAAGCGGGTAGGCTCATTGGGAGGAGTAAGGCCTAAACCTTAGATGGATATGGTTAATATGCTTAAGGCCTAGGTTGAGTCAAAAGGATTAATCACTTTTTGAGTCATGAGTCATAACATATTTAACTACATGTTCATCGTTTATGTTAACCGATATGAGACTATATACATATTCTAGTTTCTTCCCAGATCCAACACGTGACGACACGCGACCTTTACAGACGAACAAAATCACATCAACCATACGACGAATTAGGTCACATCCAAATCAAACGTATGACAACACATGCAACCTATGGTGAGATATGTAGACTCCATCTCAAACCCAAACAACCATATACTAACAAAGTCTCTAAATAAATGGTGGGGTGTGGAGACTCTACCTTAAGTTCAAATAATTACATGCTCAACTGGAGCTTGAAGCAATCAAATACACATCCTTGATAAAAGATCATCGAACCATAATTTCCGATACCAATATATAAAAGAAGGTATACACATCAGAACATATTAGGCTCAGAATTTGGATATGGTTATTATCTAGAAATTCATATTGACTTAAAAATGATTAAATGAGTCCCACCATATTTAATCTCATTCCTACCTTTATTTTTACCGAAGTGTGATTAAACTCACTCTCTAATTTATTTGTCATATCACCACTTTAATTACTCAGAAAGATGTGAGACACAAACCTTAATAGAAGAGATGTTCTAGTAAGAGTAATAAGGGGAGAAAAAGATAAATAATATATAGTCCCATGTGTAATGGTAGGAAAAAGATTTGGCTAGCTTCAAAATATGATGCCGACCTTCTCTTGTGCTTGTTGGCATTTTGACTCTTGAACATGATGTCCACTATTTTGTAAGGTGGCAAGAAAGTTAAGGAGCAAGCTAATGTCAACGGGTAATAATAGTAAAGTAAGAATTATTTAGTGTATCGCATACGTATTGAGACCTACACAAAACAAATAATGGGGAAATAGAACTATGCTAATTAAAGTCTTTGGCGATTGAATACAATTGGAATTGCTCGAAATACCATTTCAATTCCGACGTAACCGCCCTTTTTCTAGGTCAATTTAAATTTCCATCAAGGTATAATAGCATCAAGTGCCTATAGCCCATTTGCATTTGACAGAAAATTATTTTGTCCGAGTGAGACCTAACTATGTTCTGTGTGCTTTCTGGCTCACAAGGGGTTCATTCTCCCTTTTAGGAGCTTCTTTCCTCCACCTTAGTGCATGTTTCTTTCCTTGTTGAGTGACTACGATGTGTGTGCTACATGCCTTTCTCAAAAAATCAGATGATGGACAGGATATGGTATTATCCTAGAGTTACTGTGAGTAGTATTTTAAAGTGATGAAGCCATGGCTTTAGCTTTTTTTTCCTAGGTCACCATCTCAAACAAAAGTGCAAGCAGAATGATGTCCTACAACGCAGGCCTAGGTTCCTTTACACTTTATGCTTCAATTATTGCTTAAAGAGAGGTACAGCATAAACCTTGGATCATGTCACTGCATGGTTTAGTGAAAGGCACACCAGAAAAGATGGCAGTGCACTAGTGCATGCATAGTACTATTCAATTATAGCTTGATTAATACCCTAAAGATAATGGACGCGTTTATTTGTTAATTTCGTGTTAATTTTACTCTTCTTGTGTACCCACATTCTTTGATATTGGGTGCATAGATTGCTGAATGGAGATCACTAGACCAGTATTTGACATGCTTAATTTGCATATACGATCATTATATATACAACCATTTGCATCTTCTACTGATTGTTTAGACGAAATAACCCATGTTTGCATCTTTTCACAACATCTAAATGGAATATGGTAAGCAAGAACTTTTCAGTGTTCTCGTCTATACAAGAATGTTATGATCTAGTGATATACATATGCTCTCTACAACATTTCCAGCTCGAGCTTTCGAGTTTCTTGTGCTTTCTTGACATGATACCAAAGCTTCAAGTTTCACAAGTCCTTGGTCCAAACCTATTTCACAGAAGTGCTGAGATTTGCCGACTTACCCTGTTAGCGCACAATTTTTTATCTTGTCTCTTCAATAGGAATGATCACTCCCTCTATTCTCTAGCTGATCGATTTCATCTTCATTACAGTCCGGCAATAGACCAGCCCTGCACAATGGGCAGGTGATCTGCCCCTTGTCAACCCACTCATCGATGCAGCATTTGTGGAAAGCATGACTGCAGTTTCCGAGTTCTCTAATCTCATCCATCGCCTTGAACTCCCTCAAGCAAATAGCACATTGCACATCAGCTCCACCTCTAGCTGACAATCCTTTAGAGAAGCTTGCAAACTCAACAACAACCAGTCTTTCTTTGATCAACGAAGGGGAATAGATAGGGTGAGTCGAGAACGGAGAGAAGTACTCCAATTCCGAAAGCGAGTAGTACTCTTGGTCTTCAAGGGTAGAGCATATGCCAAGATAGGAGAAGGCCATCACAAATGCAAGCTTTATGTGGTATAAGAAGTGAAATGCAATGAGTAGCGGCTGCGGAAGGATAATGCAGTAACAAATCGAAGGGAAACCCATGATATTAGATGAAATTTTGTGGGGAGGAGAAGATGTTGGATGGTGAGAGGAACAAGATTGGTGAGAAGCGAAGGGGGTGAAGGATTTATATATAGAGTCCAATGTTCAGTGATGTGCAGAGGATGTTGCCCTGCATCACAAAATGCTGCCCACTTCATGTTTTTCTTCTGCCCTTTTCACGCTTTGAAAGGTTGAAAACAACTAATGTCAACCAATGATAATACTTTTAATAATGGAGGTATACTTTTGGTTTATGTTAAAATGGTTGGTCAAATAGAGGGATCTAATTAGAGTTGAGTGTTCAGCAATGCATGGGATTTGCCTTATGGCCCAAATCTGATGTTAATTCTTCTAAGCAACAACAAATCACAGTCGATTGTACCCAATCTGATCTTTAGAGGTTGCATCATTGTATAGTTATCTCATTTTCAATTTGTTTTTGCATTTCACCTTATATATATGCCTAGTAGCTTAAGCCTTTTACGCATGATATCAGAGTGTAAAGTTTATACTACTTATATGCAAGTTTAGTATTATATGCTAAGATGATGAAAGCCAAGGCTTTAACATTTGCTTCCTCTCCTTACCAGTAGTTTCTTTAAACTTTATGCTTTGTACTTAAAGAGATTTAGCTTGATTAACACCCTAAAGCTTAAAGAGATTTAGCTTCCTCTCCTTACTAGTAATTTGCAACATTGCTTCTAAAGCTTATCTTGATTTTGCATATCACCTTATACATGCCTGTCAGCTTAATCTTTTTTATGTCGACATAATTTTTCAACATGGAATCAGAGTAAAAAGTTTATAATAGTAATATTTGGTAGAGTGATATAGGATGATGTGATGAAAACCCAGGATTTAGCATTTGTTCTCTCTCATGTGTGGGTTTCTTTAAACTTCATGCTTGCACTGTACTTCAAGAGAGGTACACCATGAAACATGGATTCATTTATAATAGTGAAAGGCACACCAGATGAAGAATGATTTAGCTTGATTAGCTACCTAAAGACGAGCGATTAGTATTATTAAACATCGAAAAGCATGCCCACCTTGCCAACAGAAGATGATGGATGGCCCTGCCAGTGCTAGTTAAATTTTTGTTAATTTCATTTTGCTGTTATTCAGTGGAGTTGGTACCCCAATTCTGCAACAATGCGTCTGAAACTTTATTAATTGGCTCATAATTTAGGTTTGGATGCTGTTAAATAAACTATTCCAAGAACAATGCTTGTAGCTTGGTCTTGGAATGGAACAGGTAAAACCCAAGCAAGGTACTATAGAATGTTGAAGTGCTAAGCAACATCACATACCTTTTTGCTCAGTTCGCAAACCACATAATGTTTTGCTTAGTACATATAACTTATTGAATTTTTGAAAATTGATATTTCTATCATGGACACATACCCCAATATTCGAAAAATCCCCAAAATTTTCTACTCTGCACACGCACCCTAGAAAATATCAATTAGCTTATCTTTAAATTTTTCTGGCAGGTAGATGGAAGCAATGCAATGATTGTGAATCATTAGGTTATGTGATGGCCCTTGGATGATTCATGCACCACTCTCCCCCATAACCTTCTCCTTTTTTAAAAGGCACCATTCTATAGTTAAAGCGACTCTCACACCGAGGAGGAAATTCATTGGAATAGAACATAAGATAATGGTGTATATGGTGGGTTCAGTGTTGTAGAAAGAAAAATGATGGTGAAATAGATTTTTTTTAAGATGAAGTTGGAGGTATCAAAGTGTAGTCCACAAGAAAAATGTTATGCTTTCAGACGGGGCCTATATGCGCATGTGTAGTCTTCTACAGTCGTCTGTCCTGTCTCAGATTATAACCGTTGGGGAATTTTATAGCCGTTGTCCAGTCGACTGTCCGTCGTTCTTCAGTCGACTGTCTTAGCCGTAAAATGCCAGATTATAGCCGTTGCAGATTTTCTCTCTTGGCTTTTTCCTTGGGTTTTATGGGGTTTTGGGGCTTCCTATAAATAGGAGTTGGCTTAGTTCATTAAGAACTTTTGGAACTATTGAAGATCATTAAGGATCATTAAGCCACACTCCGAATTCTCATTTCCCTCTCATGAGCATTTCTCTCTTCATGCATTGAAGCTTAGCTCAAGAGAAATCATCCAAGTGCAATCAATCTCATCTCATCACTTGGAGATCCACTTTCATGCCTTCTTCTTCATATTAAGTTCATCTCAAGGCATAGGTAAGAGTATTTATTTCATCTTAATGTAAGTTGAAACCCTAGCTTTCTTTGTGAGAGCTAGTTCCTCTCTTTGTGAGAGGTTAACCCTTATGTAGGGTTGGTTGACTACTCTCTGTGTGAGAGTTAGAGTCTCTCTGTGTGAGAGCAAGGATTTATTTGTGTGAGAATCCAAAATCCTCTGTGTGAGGTATCTCTGTGTGAGATTGTATTCACTCTCTTTGTGAGAATTATAGTGAATATTTGGTGTGGCTGGACGTACCCAAGTTTGGGGAACCAGGGCATAGGAGATGAACAAAGCAGCAATTGTATAATAAGCTACAGCAGCAATTGTATAATAAGCTACAGTCGAGACAAAACAGCTGTAGCTTATTTTACGAAAGAGTGCTATTAATTTCACCACACGTTTGTATGAATTCACCGCATTAATATGCTTGTATTTTTTAACAACTACTCTTATTTCCAATTTTAAACCCAACTCTTTCCATCACTCCTCTCACCTTACCACCTCCTCCTCCCCCTCCTTACGTCTCCTTCATCTCAATAAAAATCATTTCACCTCCTCGCCACCGTCGACGTTCTCGCCCACCGACATCGACGTTCTCGTCATCTTCTATGATAACTGGCGCCACTGTCGTGATCACCGCGCTCACCGCCATGCATGACACCGCCCTACCAATTGCCCTTCCCCCTTGCGACGTCGGTAGCTGTAACAGAGAGAGACAGGCATGGCATGCACGTCCTAGGACCCATAGGGCCTCTCATCAATCATACCATGATTTTGAGCTGCTTACTTCACGTTAATCTTCTATCTAGCGGACAGTTAATTGGGTTTTGTTAGGTATTGATGTTTTAGACCAATATTATTTTGATGATGCTAACAACATTATGTTGTTGCTAATGACTTTCATGTTTTAGTCTTATGATTATCAAATGAAGAATAACATGATTTGGAGACTAATAGCTTGGTGCAAAGATGGACATCAAGGGGAGCATAGCCAAAGCTTGGATCATGATTAAGGGAATCTCACCAAGTGGTGCCAAAGCTTGGAAGATTCTGGGGAGCATCAAGACATCACAAGCTTAAAGCTTAGACTCTAAGGGAATCAATGTAATCCATGTAATATCTTTTATTACTTGCATTTCTCTTTTTGAGTCTAGGATTATTGTAATGTCTTGATAGATAGTTAACTCATACATGCATATGCATATAACTATCTTAGTGAGCCTTAAGATTATCATAGAATCCAACCCAATAGGTTCATCATGCCAAATGACTCAATTGGAGTCACTGGCTCTCCTATCGATGACTGCTGAAGGAAGGGCATACGACTGGGTGATTCCAGGCGTCTGACCGGCCTTCTATAGTCGACTGTAGTGCACTGCTCAAGTCAACTTTTTATTGACACATTCTTGAGCTTTTGGGAACAGACGACTGATGTTCATTATTCAGGCGCCTGTCTTCTATCAGGCGCGTGGGAATTGTCCTACAGTCGTCTGTATACCAAAGTGCGTAACTTGCATTTTCTGGGCATCAACCCACTTTGTGAGTCAGTCGACTGATGTAGAGTTTACAGTCGCTTGTCATTTTTCAGGCACCTGGACTTTGCTCGTCAGTCGTCTGAATGCACACGTGCGTAAGTTGCATTCTCTCTGTTTCTGTCCATCCCATGTGACAGTCGTCTACTGAAGTTTATTCAGGCGCCTGCTCATTTACATGCGCATGTGCACTCTTCTACAATCGCATGTCCTGGCTCAGATTATAGCCGTTGAGAATTTTATAGTCGTTGACTAGTCGACTGTCCGTCCTTCTTCAGTCGACTGTCTTAGCCGTAAAATGCCAGATTATAGCCGTTGCAGATTTTCTCTCTTGGCTTTTTCCTTGGGTTTTATGGGGTTTTGGGGCTTCCTATAAATAGGAGTTGGCTTAGTTCATTAAGAACTTTTGGAACTATTGAAGATCATTCAGGATCATTAAGCCACACTCCGAATTCTCATTTCCCTCTCATGAGCATCTCTCTCTTCATGCATTGAAGCTTAGCTCAAGGGAAATCATCCAAGTGCAATCAATCTCATCTCATCACTTGGAGATCCTCTTCCATGCCTTCTTCTTCATATTAAGTTCATCTCAAGGCATATGTAAGAGTATTTATTTCATCTTTATGTAAGTTGAAACCCTAGCTTTCTTTGTGAGAGCTAGTTTCTCTCTTTGTGAGAGGTTAACCCTAATGTAGGGTTGGTTGACTACTCTCTGTGTGAGAGTTAGAGTCTCTCTGTGTGAGAGCAATGATTTAGCTGTGTGAGAATCCAAAATCCTCTGTGTGAGGTATCTCTGTGTGAGATTGTATTCACTCTCTTTGTGAGAATTATAGTGAATATTTGGTGTGGCTGGCCGTACCCAAGTTTGAAGAATCAGGATAAAATTTTGTGTTTGCTTTTGTTGATTATGGTGTTTAAATTCCTCTTGCATTTATAATTCCGCATTTGCAAGTTTTATTTTCAAATACGCAATTTGTGCCATTACTCTATTCACTCCACCTCTAGAGTGTTTGTTGTTAGTATTGCAAGGCATAGACGGTCCTTATAGGTTTGATTTATATATATATAATTTGTCCTGGCCATGCAGCATCCTTTATGTCATCTCCCTCAAACAGACGAGAGGTGGCCAAAGGCCATCCGGCGCGACGAGAACATTATCTCGAGGAGAACACAATCATTGCTCTATGTTTCTCTTTCCTTCTCACCATTGCGTATCTCGCATGAACAATGAAATGATTTTTATTCTTCACCCTCCTCGACGCCTCCTCCCCCTCCTCCCCTTCTTCCCCTCACATCACATCAACACATCATTCTATTTTTTGTCTGGTGAACCCTTATAACAATATGGTAAAAAAGTAATTTTGTTTATGCAGTTAGGTAATGACAAACTTGTAAATAAAAGTACGGTGAACTCATAAAAGTGTGCGGTACAACTAAGCTGTCAGCTTACACTCCGGTTCTCTTTTTATGAACTTATTTTTTTTGAAAATCAAAGACACTATACATGAGTGTTAAGACAATTATGAGTATATATAGGAAACTGTAGTGTCCCTTAGTTTCTTGTGTCATATCCCTTAGTTTATTGTGCCTAATGATGATATATGTAGTATATATTAGTCATAGTATTAGTCATAGTATTAGTCATTGTAATCAAAAATCAAGTCAAGGCAATACAAATCATTTTCCTCTTTTACTTCTTTACATGGTATCAGAGCGGTAACAATTTTTTACCATTCAGGCTCCGTAGCAGCCGCAGAGCTCACAATCTGAGCATTCTCCGCCCTCAGCTGGCATACCCGGTACTTCAAGAAAGATCAAGTCGGCCGCCGCCCTTAAAACCCCCAAATCGTGTCGGCTGTCGCCATTAACACATCGCCAACTCTGCAGCTGGCTCTCGTCTTCGGCATCTGGTACTTCCAGAACGTGGTCTTCAGCATCTACAACAAGAAGGCCATCAACCTCCTTTCGGTCTGAAACCGAGAACCCATCTCGAAAACCTCCTCGTCCTCAGTGCGGCCTATGCCCCATCCCCAGATCCAAAGCGCTCCATTCCCGACTCTCCTGACGGCGACACCACCTTCCCGATCCCGATTCTGATCGTTGACCCGACTATAACCGAAGAAGACAACAAGGGCAACGAAGCGAACGAAGACTAAGGCGACCAAGACGACGTCCACGACAAAGCCCCTCAACATCCAGCCTTTTGATCTGCAAGCTCCGTCTGAGCTACAAGCCCGAGGCAAAGCCCCTCAAGCTCTCGAGTTCCAAGCAGCCACACCATAGTCGAGTTGCTGGAAAATTCCAGAACAGAAAGTTGCAGTTTTTTTCATGTGCCTGATTGAGCTTGTCGGATGACATCAAGCCCCTAAAAGAAGGGCACGATTAATTCCTCTCTGTTGGATTGCAGAAGGTTTTGTCAAACCCATAAGCATAAATTCCTCTCAGCTCATCATATGAAGGGAAGAAGTCCTCTTCAGCTTTCAAACCAGTATTGACCGGCTTCATCTTTGAGGCATTCTTGGCAGAAATTAGATTCATGCCATCAACTCCAATCGCCAATTGTCAAGCACCACCCCTGCGTTTCATCAGATCCACAACCTTGAGCTCCCTCTATCATCGAGATGTCTTCATATATTGCGGACTTTGGTTGTTTATCAACTGCCACACAGAAAATTGGTTATTATGGACGATCAACCAACTCTGACTACATAAATACTGGTATCTCTATTACATTGATACTTGACTCAGGTCCCTCACATCATATGACTTTTTATAATTCTGTCTTTTCAAATTGCTTGTCTGTTTCATCTTCATTATATATTCATACGGCTACTGATACTCGTCTTCCTGTCAACCAAGTTGGTGATATTAGTCCTATTTCTGATCCATCTGGTAGGCTAACCATATCATCGGTCTTACATATTCCACAATTAACCATGAAACTAATCTCTATTAGCCAATTAGCTGATGCTGGTTGCACAATTACATTCACCACTACTTCTTGTAATGTGCAGGATCAAATCAGTAAGAAGATTGGTGCAGGGTGTAGAGTGGATGGTCTCTATCAGCTGGACTATCTTCATTTACCTTCGACCGTTGGTTTTGGACTCTCCATTTCAATCTGTGGCATCGTCGATTCGGTCATATTTCTGGTTCTCGTCTTAATATATTATCTAAATCTGGCTTGCTAGGATCCTTTAAATTTACACATTTGTCACCGTGTACTACATGTCAATTAACAAAACAATCTGCTTTACCATTAGCATCAAGTGTTCATAATTCTTCTGCACCTTTTGATCTCATACATTCAGATATTTGGGGCCATTCTCCTTTGCCTTCCATGGGTGGTTATTAATATTACGTATATTTTGTTGTTGACTATTCACGATACACTTGGGTCTATCTTATGCATGCATACTAGCTCTGAAATCATTCAAATATACATTGAATTCACAAATATGATTCAAACATAATTCAATAAACGCATTAAGATATTTCGATATGATAATGCACAAGAATATGTTTCTCATGACATGCAATCTATTTTGAAATCACATGGTACCCTAGCTCAACAATCATGCCCGCACACACATGAACAAAATGGGGTTGCTGAACGAAAGCACCGACATATTATGAACATGACTATGGCATTGCTTTTGTCTGCATCAGTTCCAAAGAAATTTTGGGCTGAAGCCTTATTAACAGCTAATCTGCTCATTAATGTCACCCCTTCTTCTGCTACACAAAATGACTATCTGTACTCACGTTTATACAACAAATCTTTTGATTACACCTTGATTAGAACCTTCGGGTGTGTGTGTTTTCCTTTACTTCCATCACACGAACGTGATAATTTTTCACACCGAACTGCAAAGTGCATTTTCTTAGGGTATACTTCTTCACATCAAGGCTATCGATGTTATGATCCAATTAGCCGAAGACTTTGTATAGCACGTCATGCCACCTTCTTTAAGAATGTTTCTTACTATGCACAATAGTCTGATAAAGATTTGTCATTTCTTCAACCTATGCGTTCGAAATCAACACAAAATATGCCGATCGCAGCATATCCTCCTCCAATCAACATTTCTCACTCATTCCAAACAGAAAATATTACCAACCCGCATTCATCACATGATCATACCAGTACACCAGTGGTTGATTCACAAGAAACTCTAGCAAATCCCTCTACACCTGCGCCATCGATGATACCGGTTGATCCACCACCATCTCGTAGAAATCCACCGAGAAGCTATCGTATGCCAGCTCGCTATGCTTGTCATGCGACAAATTTTTACGCTCCACAATTTGCTGCCTTTCTCTCTACTATTCTTTCTTTTCAAGAACCTAAGTCATACTCTGAGGCGGTCAAATATCCTGAGTGGCAACAAGCAATGCAAGAAGAACTAGAGGCTTTTCATCGAACCAACACATGGGATGTAGTGCCATTGCCTAACAATGTTCGTCCAATCAGTTGCAAGTGGATCTATAAGATCAAAACCAAGTCAGATGGATCAATTGAGTGCTACCAAGCTCGTCTTGTAGCTCGAGGATTTTCTCAAGAATATGTCATCGATTATGAAGAAACATTTGCTCTTGTTGCCAAAATGACTTCTATTCGCACACTTTGCTATTGCTGCAATACGACAGTGGCCTCTCTATCAAAATGACTTCTATTTAACTGAAGTGCTATATATGCAGCCTCCTCCTGGAGTTCAAGTTCATTCTGGCCATGTATGCCGTCTTCGCAGAGCTATAGACGGTCTTAAATAAGCACCACGTGCTTGGTTTGAGAAATTTCGTCAGTCTCTCATCACAGCCTGTTTTCAGGAGAGTATGGCTGACTATGCTTTGTTTCATCGAAAGACATCACAGGGTTGTATCATTTTACTTCTTTATGTAGATGACATGATCATTTGCAGGAATGATACTACTGTCATTGATTCGCTTAAAAAGACTCTCCAGCAACAGTTTGAGATGAAAGATCTTAGTTATCTTAGATATTTCTTAGGCATCGAGATTACATACTATGTCAAAGGATATCTTCTTTCTCAACAGAAGTATATCTCTTACATCCTTGCACGAGCCACTCTTGCAGACTCATTGGTTTCCACATCGTATCCTGTCTTTACTCCTATGGAGCTAAATTTAAAATTACGACGAGATGATGGACAACTGCTTCCAAATCCAACACGTTACCGAGAGCTTGTTGGTGCCCTTGTTTACCTAACCATCACCAGGCCGGATATTGCTCACGCCATACATGTATTAAGTCAGTTTGTCAATGCACCAACTAACACACATTTTGCTGCCATCATTCGCTTGCTACGCTATATTAAGGGTACTCAACAACAGTCTCTGTTATTCTCCTCGCAGTATTCTCTCTCACTTTGTGGATACTCAGATGCAGGATGGGCTGATGATCCTGATACTTGTCGTTCAACTACTGGTTATTGCATGTTTCTTGGTTCCTCTCTTATTTCTTGGCGTAGCAAACGACAAGCCACCGTGTCCAGATCTAGCACTGAGGCAGAGTATCATGCCATGGTAGACACTGTAGCAGAACTCAAATGGTTGCGTACTCTGTTATTTGACATGGGCGTAACTGTACCACTTCGTACTCCGTTATATTGTGACAACCAAAGTGCCATACATATTGCAACAAATCTAGTGTTTCATGAACACACAAAACATATCGAAGTTGATTGTCACTTGGTTCGTCAAGAATACAATGCTCAAATGATTTCCCTTCCGTATCTTTCCTCAAAAAATCAAGTGGCTGATATTTTCACCAAGGCGCAAACACAGGCTTAGGCTCAACTTCAGTTTTTCTTATCCAAACGCTGCTGGAGTTTTTGAGGGGGGGTGTTAAGACAATTATGAGTATGCATTGGAAATTGTACTGTCCCTTAGTTTCTTGTGTCATGTCCCTTAGTTTCTTGTGCCTAATGATGATATATATATAGTATATATTAGTCATTGTATTAGTCATTGTAATCAAATTAAAAATCAAGTCAAGGCAATACAAATCATTTTACCTTTTCTCCTTCTTTACCGTGAGTAAAACTTTGTAGGTTTCCTTTTACATATATTTTACCTTTTTACCTCTCTAAGATGCGTTACCCAGCTCCTTTCTTGGTGCCATTGATGGGGACATCTATAATATGCAGCTTTTATTACTCAGTACAAGCTCAGTGAGGTACAAAAAATTAATCCACTTTAGGCCCACATTAGTTGTACGCCCATATAGCAGGGCCCATATTTCTAAATTGGGCCTCCATTCAGACCCAATCCACTCATGGCCCAATTCTATTTGCAGGAAATCTCACCCTCAGTGAGATGATACCATGATGGCCTGCAAGATTTGTTGCTTTATTGGCAGAGAAGGCTAAAATCTTTAAAAGCATCTTTATGTTTAAATCATTCAAAATTACGCTTGAAGATAAATTTAAGGCTAGAGCTAGCTAAAGTTCAGAGCAGTGTGGCCAAAGACCGAACTTGTGAATAGTTTAAAAACATATAAAATTTGTTTCCAGCATTGGACTCCAGTTGATGCTAAGCCAAATACTTAAACAGAGTTCAAACCAAAGATATTAGAGGCTAGTCCAAATCAGAAAACAGATGAAATATTCGCTTATTTTCCCTCTGCATAATTTGTTCTTCTCCGAAGCAAAAGTTGCAAATTTTATCATGGTGTTTTGTTATCAGGCGATCTTGAACAAGTCTAGGCAGCTCTCGGAGTTGAGCCCTCGGTTCCAGAACTTCTCGTAGTACTCTGCGTACGCGTAGCTCCTGTAGACTGCAGGGTGCTCCTCGTCGACAAGCGAATCCGATGGCTTGATCACAGCATCTGCAGATGGACAGTAGAATGTGGGAACTGAGATTCTGGCGCTGGTGCTGTTCACGATTGCCCTGTGCAGCACGCTTTTGTAGCGACCGTTGCTGAGGACCTGCACAAAGGAAAACCCCATTAATGCAGGGTGCGTTATACAAAAGCATGATATGTAGATTACCTGCATTTGATCTCCGATATTGATGACCAACGCGTGTGGGTCAGGACTGACCGTGACCCACTCGCCATTTCGCAGGACTTGCAGGCCAGAGACCCCATCCTGCAGCAGGACTGTGACGATGTTGGGATCTTTGTGGCCTGGCAGTCCATAGGTGAGCTCAGGCTGAGGGCATGGGGGGTAGTAGTTTATGGCCATGTGCTGCCCATGGCTCCCCAATGCCCTGTCCATGTACTCCTTTTCAAGGCCCAAGCTCTCTGAGATGGCCTCCAAGACCCTTAAAACTAGCCTCCTTGCCTCTTTACAGTACTCACCCACCACCTCCCTGCAACAACTCATGCCATAAAAAGTAAGTGCCTGATCAACTTACATGCTTGAATGTCTAGTTAGTTTACCGGAAGTTGTGAGGGCTAGATGGCCATTCATGCACAAAGTCCTCCAGAGGGTAGCAATGGAGCCTCAAGTAGTCCCTCCAGCTGCCGACCTTCTCCGTCTTGATGTTGAAGCTTGTCGACAGCCTCGTCGTCTTCATCGGATCGTCAGAGTAGCATTTCATTCTTTCCGACTCTGGTAGTTGGAAGAACTCCCTTGAGATTTGCAGCATGCTCTCTATTACGGCGTTGGGGATCCCATGGTTCTTGACCTTGAATTAAAGAAACAAGAAGACTGGGAGTTACCGTAAGATGCCAAAAGGTATATACTGCTTAATTGCACGAAGATGGATCAAGCTTCCTGCCATTTGCACCTGAATGTTTGTTTTCGCTACGTTAAAATTACTCGTAGTTTTAGATGGTACCTTGATACCTTAAGCCTTTGTTGGCAAGGAAAATTAATGGCTTAACTTTCCCTCAGTTAATTCTGACATATGTCACCAACTCTTTGTTAGGTTTGAACGCTAAGGTGATTTGGGTACTAGGAGGTTTTTGTAGACGAGAGATGAAAACAGAGAGCATGTGGAGAACTATTTTGAAAAGATGGATTCTTATTGAGATTTGCCTTTGGCTTTTTTGCTTAGTACACAATGGCATATGGGCTCCTCTATTTATAGAGCTATAGGAGAGCTTCCGCAACATTATTTCATCCAATACAATATTCACATAATTCTTGTAGCTTCTAATTGACTCTTACTAGAATGACTTATAATATGACTATTTCTAGAATATTACTTAGACTATGACACTTACTAGAAACTTCTAGTAATGGACTCAAATATAAGTAGGACTCTAGTAAATGGACTATAATACAAGTAGCCCAATTAAACTTAGGTGTATATCAAGTTTATTATCTAACGTTTCCGTGTAAACTTGATTTAGTGACGCCAATAAAATTCCGCATCCTCATAAAGTCTTCATGCTTGAGCGGCTTTCTGAAAATATCAACAACTTGGTCTTGAGTCTTAACATACTTTACTTGGACTTCCTCCTGCGCAATCTTCTCTCAAATGAAATGATATCGAGTATCAATTTTCTTACTCCGATCATGAAAGGCTGGATTCTTTGCTAGTGCAATCGCCGACTTGTTGTCCACATAAATATCTGTTGCTTCATTTTGAGTCATGTCAAGTTCATCCAACAAGCTACAAAGCCAAACTACCTGGAAAACACATGATGTAATGGTGATGTATTCAGCTTCACAAGTGGAGAGTGTGAAGATTGGTTGCTTCTTTAAAGCCCAAGTGAAAGCAGTATTTTCCAAGAAGAACAAAAATCATCTTGTACTTTTCGATCATTGATATCTCCAGCGCAATTGCTGTCATTGAATCCAACTAATTTGAACTTGTTAGAGGGAGAATAAAGTAGGTCATAATCGGTGGTGCCTTGGAGATATCGTAAAATTATCCTTTCCACCTTCAAGTGTGTAGTTGTCGATTCCACCATGAAGCGATTGATGACTCCCACTCCGAAGAAAATGTCTAGGCTTGTGCACTTTTGATATCTCAAGCTTCCCAGAAGGCTTTTGAAATAGGTTGGGTCAACCGGCTTTCCACCATCGAATCTTGATAATATCTTCAACCCAAACTCAACTGGAGTGTTCATTGGCTTGCAATTCTCCAAGTTACATTTCTTGATAACTTCCTTCATGGATCCTTCTTGAGAGATGAATATGCCCTCTTCTATTTGTTTCACTTCGATGCCAATATAGTAGCTCATGTGGCCAATATCAGTTATATCGAATGCTTTCACCATAGCATTCTTGAACTCTTCGATCATTTCTGCATTATTTCCAGTGAAAATGAGATCATCTACATATAGACATACCCATAACTTACCTCCTTGCTTAATTTTCTTCTTGTAGAGCACATGCTCATGTGGGCATTTAGTAGACCCATTAGATTGGAAGTATTAATCGATTCTACTATTCCAAGCCCTTGGAGCTTGCTTTAAGCCACTGAGAGCCTTCTTCAATCTCAATACTTTATCTTCATGGCCTCGAACGTACCCCTCATGTTTTTCGATGTATACCTCCTCTTCTAGAACTCCATTCAAGAAGGCAGATTTTACATCCATTTGATGAATCCTCCATTTGTATTGTGATGCAATGGCAATGATTAATCTTATTATCTCAAGACGAGCGACTGGAGCAAATACTTCCTCATAACAATGCCATGCCTCTAACTGTAACCTTTTACTACTAATATTGCCTTGTATGTCTTCACTTCTCCTTTGGCATTCTTCTTAACTTTAAATATCCACTTTACTCCAATCGCTTTATGACCCTGTAGAAGTGTGGCTAATTCCCAAGTATCATTCTTCTGAATTGCCTTGATTTCTTCATCCATTGCATCTCTCCACTTCTTGCTCTTTATATCTTATTCAAAATTTAACGGTTTCTGCAAAAAGACAAAAGAGTGTGAGCTCATTTGAGTTCAAATCTTATGTTACCTCGTATATATCTTATATGCTTCTCATGCATGGCGTTCTTTTATTTGAGCTTGGTGAAGTTGAGTTTTTGAAGGAGATGGTGGAGATGTTATATCTTCTTCATTTTATTGGACTTTTTCTTCTTCCTCAACGATAGGAGGCTATAATCATCTTTATCATGGATGCTCCCGTAAACTTGATTTAGTGACGCCAAGAAAAGTCCGAATCTTCATAAAGTCTTCATGCTTGAGCAGCTTTGTGAAAATATCAGTAACTTGATCTTGTGTCTTAACACACTTTACTTGGACTTCCTCCTTTTTAATCTTCTCTTAAATGGAATGTTATCGAGTATCAATGTGCTTACTCCAATCATAAAAGACTGGATTCTTTGCTAGTTCAATCGTCGACTTGTTGTCCATATAAATATCTGTTGCTTTATTTTGAGTCATGTCAAGTTCATTCAACAAGCTACAAGCCAAACTGCATGACAAACACATGATGTAGTGGCGACATATTCAGCTTCACTAGTGGAGAGTGACGATTGGTTGTTTCTTTGAAGCCCAAGTGAAAGCAGTATTTTTCAAGTAGAACAGAAATCCACTTGTACTTTTTCGATCATCGATATCTCCAGCCCAATCGATGTCACTGAATACAACTAATTTGAACTTGTTGGAGGGAGAATAAAGTTGGCCGTAATCAGTGGTGACTCAGAGATAGCATAAAATTCTCTTTGCCTCCTTCAAGTGTGTTGTTGTCGGTTCCTCCATGAAGCGACTGATGACTCCCACTCCAAAGAGAAAGTCCGGCCTTGTGCACGTTAGATATCTCAAGATTCCCACAAGGCTCGTCATGACATCTTGATATCTTCAACCTAAACTCAACTGGAGTGTTCACTGACTTGCCATTCTCCATGTTACATTTCTTGAGAACTTCCTTCGTGTATCCTTCTTAAGAGATGAATGTGCTCTCTTCTTTTTGTTTCAACCTGATGCTAAGATAGTAGCTCATGTGGCCAATATTAGTCATATCGAAGGCGTTCACCATGTCATTCTTGAACCCTTCGATAATTTCTCCATTATTTCCAGTGAAAATGAGATCTTCTACATATAGACATACCAGTGACATACCAGTGACATACCTCACTTATTTTTCTTCATGTAGAGCACATGCTCAAGTGGGCATTTTGTAAACCCATTAGCTTGAAAGTATTGATTGATTCTACTATTCCAAGCCCTTGGAGCTTGCTACAAGCTATAACGAGCCTTCTTCAACCTCAACACTTTATCTTCATGGCCTCTAACTGCATACCCCTCAAGTTGCTCGATGTATACATCCTCTTCTAAAACTCCATTCAAGAAGGCAGGTTTCACATTCATCTGATGAATCCTCCATTTCTACTGTGCTACAAGGACAATGATTAATCATATTGCCGCGAGACAAGCGACTGGGGCAAATACTTCCTCATAATCAATGCCATGCCTCTGAGTGTAACCATTTGCTACTAATCTTCCTTGTACTTCTTCACTTCTCCTTTGGCATTCTTCTTAACTTTAAATATCCACTTTATTCTAATCGCTTTATGACCCTTGTGAAGTATGGATAATTCCCAAGTATCATTCTTCTGAAATGTCTTGATTTCTTTATCCATTGCATCTCCTCACTTCTTGCTCTTTATATCTTCTACAAAATTTAGTGGTTAACATTTTGCAAAGAGGCAAAAGTGTGTGAGCTCATTTGAGTTCAAATCTTCTATTACCTTGTATATCTCTTGTAGGCTTCTTATGCGTGGTGTTCTTTCATTTGAGCTTGGTGTAGAATCTTGAGTTTGCTTACATAGGAGATGGTAGAGGAGTTTTATCTTCTTGATTTTGTTGGACTTGTCCTTCTTCCTCAACGAATGGTACAAGGTTATAATCTTCTGTATCATGAATGCTCCAATCCAATAAACCTCCTTCATCGAACTCTACATCACGGCTGATGATGAGCTTCTTTGTGTCTGGCTTATAAAGCTTGTACCCTTTTGAGTGCTTAATATATACAATAAAGATGAACTTTTTACTCTTATCATCAAGCTTGGATCGATTATAATCGGGCACGTGTGAATAGGCGATGCATCCAAACACATTCAGGTGCAAAACTCCAAGCTTGCTTCCATGCCGCGTGATGAGTGTTTATTGTATATAGTTTTACACTCTTTTTCATCCATGTTTTCCATCGTTTCACTCTCTATTCCTCACCATTTTCCCCCATTTTGTCTCTTCTTTTTTTGTGGTCCCTCACATGCTTTGCAGGAGAAATATCCCGATCAGGGATCATATAACAAGATCTTAGCGCAAAGAGGCAAAAGGAGCAAAGCCGGGGAGTCACTTGGCGCAAAGGAGGAAATTTTATGAAGAATTGAGCTCCACGCGACTGTGTCACCATGTCCACATGGCTGCGTCAAACTGCCAAAGAAGCATCGAATACGCGACCGCATCAATTTCCACCAAACAACCACGTCAAAAGACTTATAGAGTGGAGAAAAGAGTGAAGATTAGAGACTTTCGTGGTCCGCGTGAACTAAAACGACGCGGCCACGAAATTATGACAACAAGAGCAGAACGACGTGACCACGTCAACAGACCATGTAGCTGTGTAACCATTTTTGACGAGGATGCGTATCTATTGGCACGACCGCGTCGCTGAACCCCCATTCCCCTACTCTTTTAGGGAACAATGCGACTGTGTCGTTTCTTGATGCGGTCGTGTCAGACCTATTTCCTATGGCTGCTGGGGTAGATCTGGGCGGGTATTTTTGTCTTTTGGGCGTGCGTATATAAGCCCCCATTCATCCTCCTACGAGGGGGCCGGGTCCATCTTTTAGCTGTTTCCCTATTATTTCTAGGGTTTTGGGCCATTTTGTAAGAATTCGTTATTTAGTTATTTTGATTGTTTAATCCTTTACTAGTGTAATACTCTATTGTTGCTCAATAGACTATTTCTCTATTTGTTATTGTTGCCTTATTTTATCATCTAATGATATTCTAGCTTGAATCTATCGCTTTGAACGCTTACCCATTGCTAGAAACCCCTTCTATTGCAATGGGTAGTGAGTAGTTTTTATCTAGGGCAATGGGATGAACCCCATTGGATTAGGGCCATGGGTTGAACTAAGTGATTTATTTAGTTGCTGGGCTAGTTGAGATTATGGGTATATTGGGACGATTATTATTTAGTTGATGGACGCCGATCAGAAGTCGGGACTGATTCGGGGATCCGATCCCTACGACTATCCATTCTATCGGTGTGACTGAATGCCAACAGCTACCGATCAGAGCTCTCCCAATGTAGGTTTAATCCCCGAATGCCACTATGGGCGGGAGGAAGATTGAGGATATTCGTCAAGCGTAATGCCCCCAACGTATACCGATGCATCGGAGACCACTGACATCGGTGTAGGTTGGGTTGACCTATCATTGCATCGTGACAGCAGGGGGTAGGACATGACATAATGGAATAACCTATCATGCATCATGACAGTGGGTGATAGGCGAATGCCCTTACGTCACACGACCTCTCCCAAGTCCCAATGAACCCGGCAACCGGTCGATTATTAGTTTAACCTTAATCCTAGTCAAATGGCTGGGATTCCCCACGCCTTAGATCTTTTTACCCCTTGTTCACACACTTTCTACCATTCGCCAACTAATCACCGTGACTATCGCGTAGCTTTCACTCGAAGACTTATAGAACCGATACTCAATTGAACGCCTCCTCATGTTCAACCTGTAAGCGACTACACACGACCCGTGTACTGCGGTTTTATTAGCATTGATATTCCCCTCCTCGGGGGACACGATCAGCTTTTTGGCACTGTTGCCAGGGAGGCACGTATTGATATTGGTTTTTAGTCTTTGTAGAGAGACTACATTTTTCTTTTTCCTTGTTTTATTTTGTTCATATTTTATTTTCCATTGCCTCTTGGTGATTTTGATGTTTCCTTTTGGTGTAGACCTTTTTGCATGCACATGAGATCTTAAGGCTAGCGGACTTGCGTCTACTAGACCCAGAGATTGAAGCTACCGCCAGAAGGCTTAATACCGAGAGGAGTAGGAGAGAAGCCACCGATACAATGGATGAGATACTTAACCCTGAGAATGGTCCACCACCGCCACCGCCACCTCCACCGGCTAGGTCGCTCCACGATTACTCAATACCCCACAATAAGTCGACCTCTAGCGTTCAAAGACCGGTGGTGGAGCCAAATAATTTCAAACTCAAACCATCTTTGGTTGATTTTGTGCAAAGGGACCAATTCTCAGGGGCCCCGATGGAGAACCCGAATGACCATCTTAGCACTTTCTTGGAGAAGATGGATACACTGAAGATCAATGGCGTTACCAACGACGCCATCAGGCTAAGCCTTTTTCCTTTCTCACTTGGGGATAAAGCCAAGGATTGGCTCAGGAGTCACAGTTCCAACACATTCACTGCGTGAGACAGTTTATCTCTTGATTTTCTGACAAAGTACTTTACTCCAGGTAAAACTGCCAAGCTACGCAACGAAATCACCAACTTTAAGCAATCGGAGCGAGAGTCTTTGTATGAAGCTTGGGAGAGGTTTAAGGGCCTCCAAAAAGTCTGCCCCCACCATGGAGTGCCGAATTGACTACTTATTCAGGCCTTCTACAACAGGCAAACGCCACCGATGAGGATGTCCATAGATGTCGTCGCTAATGGCGCCATAATGAGCAAGACTCCGGCTGAAGCAAAGAGATTGCTAGAAGTAATGGCTGAGAACAACGACTCCTGGAGCAATGAACGGAGCACTTCCATGAGGGGAGGTAAGTACGATGTCGATGAGGTAAAATTTCTTTCAGCTAAGTTTGATGCCTTAACTAAACAACTTTCCCTTATTGGACTTGGTGCTGCTAAACCGCCTAAGGTGGTAGTTTACGAGGTTTGCGGTGTGCAGGGACACCAGAGCACTGAATGTTCTTCACATATGGCGGTGCCTCCGGATATGATAATCGAATATGCGAACTCTTTATATGGGAACAATCCGAGGCCGCCGAGCAACCTATATTTCAGCACATATAATCAGGGGTGGAAGAATCACCCCAATTTCTCCTATCGGATACTGGGATTGCAAGCTTCCCCACCATACCCTCAGTAGCCTCAAGAGTTTTAGAATCCACCAGCTCAAGGCCAATTTCAGAACTTCAATCAGAGATCTCCGGTGAACGCACTCCCATCCAAAAATCAAGCCTGGAATTGCTAATTAAGAGTCACATCTGGACTCAAGGCCAGCGGAATGACTACTTCCAAAACTCTATCCAACAGCTAATGATGACGACGCAACAGCTTGCGTCCACCTCACAGCAGCTGGCGACATGCCAAAAGTCCATGAAGACCACAATGGCACAGATGTCGCAGCAACTCTTCCAGCTCTCCAAGGCACAAGGGAAGTTGCCAGTGTGAAGAAAACCCTCGAGGGCATGTGAACGCGATCACATTGAGAAGTGGGAAGATGTCTGAAGGTTCCACCATGCCCGTCGAGGAGAAGGAAGCTGAAAAAGAAGAAGAAGCTCTTGTTGAGCTTGAATCCGGGGAGGACCAAGAAGTTGAGAGCGAGGTGGAGCTTTCGCGATCTGGATCCACCAAGGATAAGCAAGTGGAGAAAGAGCTAGGGAAGCCCACTGACGAGTCTTCCATGCCATATATGTCGAGACTCACATTCCCGTTGAGGTTGGCGAAGGCCAAGTTGGATGAAAAATTGTCACGACCCGCTTCCCTAAAATGGAGGCGAGGCGTGGAAAGGTCCGCACGGGAGTGGAGCGGTGAAGCCCCAAACCCGATAAGCATCAATTTAGTATAAGCAGGTCCCTGTAATTGCAATCGAAACAACAACAATAATAATATGAGACGGATAAGAAACACCAATCCCAAAGTTTGTCCACAAAATATTCAACATCACAGAAAAGCCACCAGGCTAAAGGAAAGAGTCTAAGGGCCCAGAACAAGGCCAAACAAAAGCAACGACATAAATAAGTATGGGTGCCACGCACCGATAACAAAACAACTGTCCAACAAAAGTAAAACACACGGAGACACTAGGACTGGTTCCCAGTGTCCACGCACTCCCCGTCCAACACAGGCGCAAGCTCGGCGTCCGCAAACACCTCACCCTCAGCGAGCAACTCAGGCTCAAGGTCTAACATGCGTCACCCAAAAGAGAAAGGGGCACATGTCAGCAAGTCTAAAAAGACTTGGGCAAGGAAACTGAAAGTGACTAACAACCTAGCATTTAAATGTTAAACAATGGCATGGCAGTTGAATATGATGCAACAGTTTAAAAAGTGACAAGCATGTACGATGTAGCAAAAGCTACCAATTCACTAATCACTTATCATTTAACACTTATCACTTATCACTTAACACTTAACACTTAGTGCATAGAGAGTCCACTTACTGGCCAGCTCGTTTATCTCTATCACTATCAATCATTTAAACACTAGAGATTTCACCTGCTGGCCGGAGTGGCGGATCAAGCCACTCGGGCTCAGTCCGCTTATCTCTTACCCCACCCACATGTGACGAGCGTTGGGGTTTCCAACTCATTATGCTCGCTTCTGGTCACGAGCCAAGAAAATAAGTGTGTGTTGACTTCCGAGCGTTGGGGTTAGCAACTACAGGGCTCGCTTCTGGAACACGAGCCATGAAACATGGGATTGTAGCGTGTGCTACGCAATCACGATAAATAATCACTATGCAATGCCATGAACAGATAATTGCGTACCGTTAATGGAATTTAAACGTGACATATGAGCATGAGGAGGGTGACGGACCAAGCTTCGTTGTCAAGCTAGGTCAATGGCGTCTAAACGGCTATCCTTTCACCGTTTAGTCTCTTTTACGCTAAAACAAGGAAAATGGCCTAAGACATGGCCCAAATCAAGAGATGCAAATTTCACTTGCCTATCACCGGGGATGACGGTTACGAAAGTTCGTTTCCGCGGATGCTAGCCTACGGGGAATCGCTGTTAGGGGGAACAATCATCAAAACACAAGTATTTTATTAGGGTTTCATAAAAATTACAATAGGATAAGAAAACAACGGTAGATCGATTTCCTACCGAGAGGAGGCGGAAGAAACACTCCGGGGAACCCTAGGACCAGATCTGGAAAGGATTGGGGAAGTTTGGAGAAACTAGGGTTTTGGGGGATTTTGGGGATTTGATGGATTTTGGTGAGATTTTGGGGATGGTGAGAGGTAGATAGGGTGAATGGATGGTTTGGATGATGGATTTGGGGCTTGGAATGAAGGATTGAAGCTTGGAGGAAGATGGGGGCTCAAGGGGGAAGATTTTAGGGTTTTGGATCGTGTTGAGGGAGAAGAAAACGTTTGGGTTGGGTTTAAATAGGTTGGGCTGGCGGCTGCCCAGAAATTAGGGTTTTAACACTGGTTAGTCGGTCAAAGAACAACCACTGACCGACTAGTTTGGCAACTAGTCGGTCGGTCGACCAACTCAGACCGACTAAGTGTAAACAGTAACTCCTGAATGAAAATAGGATTTAGAGTTAGTCGGTCCATGAACAAGTACTGACCGACTAGTTTAGCATCTAGTCGGCCGATGAACGTTCTTAGACCGACTAAGAGTAAACAGTAACTGATACAAAAATAATATGATGAGTTAGTCGGTTCAAGAAGCATTGCTGACCGACTAGTTTGCAACCTAGTCGGTCAACCAACGTTCTTAGACTGACTAACGATAAACAGTAACTCCTGAGAAAATTTAGAAAGCTAACTAGTCGGTCCAAGAAGGATTTCCGACCGACTGGATCGTCATCTAGTCGGTCGGTGCCCCTTCTTATACCGGCTAATGAGCACAGAAAGTTCCGATACGGAGCGCGGGGCCCCGGGATCGATTCCTAAGACTCCTAGGCTTGATCTAATAGTTAGATACGACCGTTATGAAGTCCGTCACGAGTGACATACTTCGAAATTGACAATCCTAAGGAAGAAACGAGAAAATACGACGAATCGATCGAAAATGAAAGCTACGGAGATGAAAACCACACATGAGGAGAAAATCCACCAAAACAAATATTATATTATAGTAAATCCAGATACATAAAAAGCAGTCGTTACATCCTCCCCAACTTAAGAAAAATTCCGTCCTCGGAATTTCCAAAAACTCACGAGTCCGGAAACAAAAGTGGGAAACGCTCTCGCATCTCATCCTCATTCTCCCAAGTAGACTCTCCAGGTGAGCCGTGTCGCCACATTACCCTCACAAGATTGACAATCTTGTTCCGAAGCGATTTCTGACGCCTGTCCAGAATCTGCACTGGATGCTGGTCATACGTCATATCGGGGCGAACGGTAATCTCCGAAAAATCCACCGCATGAGACGGATCGCTAATGTATCGACGAAGCTGCGACACATGGAAAACATTGTGAACTCCTTCCAAAGATGGCGGCAAGGCCAAGCGATATGCTACCTCGCCAACCCTCTCCAAAATGTCAAACGGTCCAATGTATCGCGGGCTCAACTTCCCACGCTTCCCAAAACGAATCACACCACGATTCGGGGAAATCTTCAAGAACACATGGTCGCCCGGCTGAAACTCCAAAGGACGACGTTTAGCATCCGCCCAATGCTTAAAACGGTCCTGAGCAATCCTCAACCTCTCCCGAATATTCCTGACGATATCCACGGCCTCCACGATCATCTCAGGTCCCAACAACTCCCGATCACCAACGTCATCCCAACTCAATGGCGATCGACATTTCCTCCCATAAAGAGCGGCGAAAGGCGCCATGCCAATACTCGCCTGGAAGCTGTTGTTGTAGGAAAATTCTACCAGATGTAAATGGTCCTCCCACGAACCCTTGAAATCCAACATGCACGCCCTCAGCATGTCTTCCAAAATCTGAATCGTCCTCTCGGACTGGCCATCCGTCTGCGGATGGTACGCCGTGCTGAAACTCAGACGCGTACCCAAGCTCTTCTGCAAACTCTGCCAGAACTGAGATGTGAACCTCGTGTCTCTGTCCGACACGATACTCACGGGGACTCCATGAAGTCGCACGACCTTCTCCATATACCTTCTCGCCAGCGCCTCAGTGGATTGTCCCACTCGGAACGGAATAAAATGCGCAGATTTGGTCAACCGATCCACGATTACCCAAATCGCGTCATTCTGCTTCGGACTCCGAGGTAGTCCAGTCACGAAATCCATAGTGATGTGCTGCCACTTCCACTCCGGAATCGGAAGCGGTTGTAGCAACCCGGCCGAACGCTGATGCTCCGCCTTCACCTGCTGGCAAACCAAACACTTGGCCACACTCCGAGCCACACTCCTCTTCATACCATGCCACCAATAATTTAGACGAAGATCCTGGTACATCTTGGTGCCACCAGGATGCACAGAATACGGTGAACTGTGTGCCTCCACCATCAGCTCCTCTCTGATATCCCCAGCTGGCACACACAACCTGGCTCCGAACCTCAGCGAGCCATCCCCATGAATCAAAAAGTCAGTTCGCAGACCGGCTTCCACCTGCTCCCGAATCCTCGCCAGCTTCGGATCCTCAGCCTGGCCAGCCTTAATCCGATCCACGATCGTCGACTGTACCTGCATGTACATCAACGAAGAAGCCTCTCCAGGAAGAACAATCTCCACGCCAGACTCACAAAAATCCTGCTGCAATCTCCACTGCGAGGTCAAAATCATCACCGCTGGAAGCCTACTCAAAGCATCTGGAACCACATTCACCTTGCCAGGGTGATACTGCAAATCAATCTCATAATCCGCCATAAGCTCCAACCATCGACGCTGTCGCATGTTGAGCTCCTTCTGAGTAAAGATATACTTCAAGCTTTTGTGATCGGTGAAAATCTTCACTTTCTCACTCAGCAAGAAGTGCCTCCAAATCTTAAGAGCAAACACAACGGCAGCCAACTCCAAATCATGCGTCGGATAATTCTCCTCATGAACCTTAAGCTGACGAGACGCATACGCCACAACATGCCCGTGCTGATGCAACACACAACCGAGACCCTTGCCAGAAGCATCGCAAAAGATCTCAAATCCACCGCTGCGGTCAGGCACGACAAGAATAGGGGCACTCGTCAACCTCTCCTTCAGAACACCAAAAGCACTCTCGCAATCACCCGACCAAACATAAGCAACATCCTTCCGCGTCAACCTGGTCATCGGCTCAGCAATACGAGAAAAGTCCTTAATGAACCGCCGATAGTAACCAGCAAGTCCAAGGAAACTCCGAATCTCAGACGCAGACGACGGAACAGGCCACTCCCTGATGGCCCTAATCTTCTCGGGATCCACAGAAATACCATCTCTAGTCACCACCTGCCCCAGAAAAGCAACTCGATCCAGCCAAAACTCGCACTTCGAAAACTTAGCATACAAACGATGCTTCCTCAAAATTTCCAATACCGTCCTCAAGTGCGATGCATGCTCTTCCTCCGACTTCGAATAGATCAGAATGTCGTCGATAAAGATAACGACAAACTTATCCAAAAAGTCGTAGAAAATTAGGTTCATCAGATTCATGAAAACTGCGGGCGCGTTAGTTACGCCGAAAGGCATAACCACAAACTCATAGTGTCCATACTTCGTCTTGAACGCTGTCTTCGGAACATCATCCCTCTTCACCCTCAACTGATGGTAACCACTCCTCAAATCCAATTTAGAAAACACCCTCGAACCTCCAAGCTGATCAAAAATATCATCGATGCGAGGCAACGGGTATTTATTCTTAACGGTCACCGCATTCAATCCCCGATAGTCCACACACATGCGACGCGAACCATCCTTCTTCTTAACCAGCAACACCGGTGCTCCCCACGGAGACACACTAGGATTAATATAACCCTTCTGCAACAGCTCATCCAATTGCTTCCGCAACTCTTCCAACTCTGCAGGTGCCATGCGATACGGCGCCTTCGAAATCGGCTGCGCACCTGGAATGAGATCGATAGAAAATTCCAAAGCTCGATCAGGCGGCAAACCAGACATCTCCTCGGGGAAGACGTCGCCAAAATCTCGCACCACAGCTGGCCACTCCAGCTCCATCTGCATAGCTACAGCCTCTACCGGCCTGGCCCGAAATCTGACAGGACCAAGCGAACTGCTACCACGACTGAACTCAAATACTGGATGTCCGGGAATCTCGAACACCACCTTCTTCCTCATGCAGTCGATCGTAGCATAGAAGCTCGCAAGCCAGTCCATCCCAAAGACCGCATCGTAGTTGGTGATGTTGTGGACAATAAAATCAGCATAAAGCTCATGTCCACAAACCACCACAGAGCAAGGACTGCACCCACGATGCACCGTGACTACTCCATTCCCTGTGACGATATTCCAACTCTTGGAGAGAGGGGACGTCGACAAGGAATGCTTCTCCACGAAGCTCTGGGCCAAAATGCACATCGACGCACCTGAGTCAAAGAGGACTCGGGCAGGGAACGTGCAAACCAAGACCACACCTAACAAACAGTCTAATCAATCAAATCTTACTCTAGCAACACCATACACAAGCATTCACATAATTTAACAATCAATTTAATTAAGGAAGGAACAATCTAGATCGAAAGTTACCTGCAATGACCTCATCCATGACCAAAACCTCCTCCTCAGTCATCAGAAATGCCTGCCTCCTCGGCGGAGCGGCCTGCTGAAAAGCCTGCTTCTGCGGAACGAGGGGCACCCGACGACCAGCGGGCACCGGGGCTCTCTGCTGCAACGGCGGGGCAGCAATAGGTGTCCTCCAAGGTTGCCTCAACCTCGGGCACTCCCGGATAGCATGGGCGGGATCTCCACAGATAATACATTGCCCCAAGAACTTCCTACATGATTCCTTGATATGGCCCTCCTTGCCACATAAATTGCAAGTCCTCTGAACAGGCCCTCCTGGCCTCTTAAACTGAACAGGCGGGTTCGGCCTGAATCCAGGTCTAACCACAGCTCTCGCCTGTTCCACGGGCCTCCTCACAGCACCAACAATAGACCCCTTCCTCTGGTTCACAAGCAGCTCCTGCCTCTTGGCAGCGACCAAAACCTTCTGATAAGATTCCCGGTCAGAAGAGGTCACAAAGCTCTGGAGCTCTGAAGCAAGCCCCTGCAGAAACCTCTGAGCTCTCTCCTCAGCGTCCTGCACCATCTTTGGTGCAAACCGACTTAGCCTCATGAACTCCTGGTGGTACATGTCCACCGAAGAGTTCCCCTGCTTCAGATCGATAAAACGCTGCAGCATCTCTTCCCTGGCAGCCTTCGGGAAGAACTCACCATCAAATCTGGCCTTGAAGGTAGCCCAGACGATCGGCTCTACCAACATCTTTTCTTCAGCATCCCACCAATTCCTGGCGTTATCCTTCAGCTGGCGCTTCGCCAAGTCAACCCAACTAACTTCGTTGACCTTGGACATCTTCAGGTTGTCCTCAATATTCCTCATCCATTCATCAGCAGCAAGTGGACCTTCGGTTCCATCAAAATACGCAGGACCCAGCTCTCTGAACTGCTTCGCCCCGGGCTCAGGGCGAGGGGCTTCCACCACCCGAGCAGCTCGAGTCACCGGAGCATTCTGCACCTGCAGAAGCACACCCTGCTGAACCTGCATCATCTGCAACATCATCCTCATCATCTCCCCATTAGTGGGCTCCCGCTCAGGCTCCTCGTCATGAGGGGGCGCACCACTACCACCACCACGGGTGATTCGCCTTCCTGCCATCTAATGACGCAGAAAACGAAACAATTAGACTCATAGCTTAGGGCTCAGATGTCGAACTTATTTGTTGGACAATCTTGCATTATTATTGTTATCCCGATAATTGCAGTTACAGAGGGACCTGCATGGGCCACCACTAAAACCTGTCACGATCCGCTTCCCTAAAATGGAGGCGAGGCGTGGAAAGGTCCGCACGGGAGTGGAGCGGTGAAGCCCCAAACCCGATAAGCGTCAATTTAGTATAAGCAGGTCCCTGTAATTGCAATCGAAACAACAACAACAATAATATGAGACGGATAAGAAACACCAATCCCAAAGTTTGTCCACAAAATATTCAACATCACAGAAAAGCCACCAGGCTAAAGGAAAGAGTCTAAGGGCCCAGAACAAGGCCAAACAAAAGCAACGACATAAATAAGTATGGGTGCCACGCACCGATAACAAAACAACTGTCCAACAAAAGTAAAACACACGGAGACACTAGGACTGGTCCCCAGTGTCCACGCACTCCCCGTCCAACACAGGCGCAAGCTCGGCGTCCGCAAACACCTCACCCTCAGCGAGCAACTCAGGCTCAAGGTCTAACATGCGTCACCCAAAAGAGAAAGGGGCACATGTCAGCAAGTCTAAAAAGACTTGGGCAAGGAAACTGAAAGTGACTAACAACCTAGTATTTAAATGTTAAACAATGGCATGGCAGTTGAATATGATGCAACAGTTTAAAAAGTGACAAGCATGCACGATGTAGCAAAAGCTACCAATTCACTAATCACTTATCATTTAACACTTATCACTTATCACTTAACACTTAACACTTAGTGCATAGAGAGTCCACTTACTGGCCAGCTCGTTTATCTCTATCACTATCAATCACTTAAACACTAGAGATTTCACCTGCTGGCTGGAGTGGCGGATCAAGCCACTCGGGCTCAGTCCGCTTATCTCTTACCCCACCCACATGTGACGAGCGTTGGGGTTTCCAACTCATTATGCTCGCTTCTGGTCACGAGCCAGGAAAATAAGTGTGTGTTGACTTCCGAGCGTTGGGGTTAGCAACTACAGGGCTCGCTTCTGGAACACGAGCCATGAAACATGGGATTGTAGCGTGTGCTACGCAATCACGATAAATAATCACTATGCAATGCCATGAACAGATAATTGCGTACCGTTAATGGAATTTAAACGTGACATATGAGCATGAGGAGGGTGACGGACCAAGCTTCGTTGTCAAGCTAGGTCAATGGCATCTAAACGGCTATCCTTTCACCGTTTAGTCTCTTTTACGCTAAAACAAGGAAAATGGCCTAAGACATGGCCCAAATCAAGAGATGCAAATTTCACTTGCCTATCACCTGGGATGACGGTTACGAAAGTTCGTTTCCGCGGATGCTAGCCTACGGGGAATCGCTGTTAGGGGGAACAATCATCAAAACACAAGTATTTTATTAGGGTTTCATAAAAATTACAATAGGATAAGAAAACAACGGTAGATCGATTTCTTACCGAGAGGAGGCGGAAGAAACACTCCGGGGAACCCTAGGACCAGATCTGGAAAGGATTGGGGAAGTTTGGAGAAACTAGGGTTTTGGGGGATTTTGGGGATTTGATGGATTTTGGTGAGATTTTGGGGATGGTGAGAGGTAGATAGGGTGAATGGATGGTTTGGATGATGGATTTGGGGCTTGGAATGAAGGATTGAAGCTTGGAGGAAGATGGGGGCTCAAGGGGGAAGATTTTAGGGTTTTGGATCGTGTTGAGGGAGAAGAAAACGTTTGGGTTGGGTTTAAATAGGTTGGGCTGGCGGCTGCCCAGAAATTAGGGGTTTAACACTGGTTAGTCGGTCAAAGAACAACCACTGACCGACTAGTTTGGCAACTAGTCGGTCGGTCGACCAACTCAGACCGACTAAGTGTAAACAGTAACTCCTGAATGAAAATAGGATTTAGAGTTAGTTGGTCCATGAACAAGTACTGACCGACTAGTTTAGCATCTAGTCGGTCGATGAACGTTCTTAGACCGACTAAGAGTAAACAGTAACTGATACAAAAATAATATGATGAGTTAGTCGGTTCAAGAAGCATTGCTGACCGACTAGTTTGCAACCTAGTCGGTCAACCAACGTTCTTAGACCGACTAACGATAAACAGTAACTCCTGAGAAAATTTAAAAAGCTAACTAGTCGGTCCAAGAAGGATTTCTGACCGACTGGATCGTCATCTAGTCGGTCGGTGCCCCTTCTTATACCGGCTAATGAGCACAGAAAGTTCCGATACGGAGCGCGGGGCCCCGGGATCGATTCCTAAGACTCCTAGGCTTGATCTAATAGTTAGATACGACCGTTATGAAGTCCGTCACGAGTGACATACTTCGAAATTGACAATCCTAAGGAAGAAACGAGAAAATACGACGAATCGATCGAAAATGAAAGCTACGGAGATGAAAACCACACATGAGGAGAAAATCCACCAAAACAAATATTATATTATAGTAAATCCAGATACATAAAAAGCAGTCGTTACAAAAATATGGAAAGTTCTTCGATTTTTTGAAGCAACTTAACATCTCCATCCCATTTCTCGACGCGATCTCTGAGATCCCTACATACGCCAAATTCCTCAAAGAGATAATTTCCAAGGGCGGTAGGAGGGAGAAGGTGGTGCTCTCTACAGAGCATAGCGCCATTATTCAGAGGAAAATGGAGGAAAAACTAGAGGATCCCGGGAGTTTCTCTATCACGTGCACTATTAGAGATCTGGATGTCAAGAGCGCCCTATACGACTTGGGGGCGAGCGTTAGCTTAATGACCATCGGCATTTACGAGAGGCTAAATCTCGTGGAGCTCCAACCCATGAGTATGTCACTGCAGCTGGCAGACCGCTCAGTGAAATACCCATTTGGGATAGTCGAGGACGTGTCGGTGAAGATCGGGAAAATTTTGGTTCCATGCAACTTCGTCGTCATGGACATGCCGGAAGACGCACGTATCCCAATCATCCTGGGTAGACCCTTTTTAGCTACAGCAGGGGTCATCCTTGACGTAAAAGGAGGGAGGCTCTCCCTTAATGTCGGTAGAGAAAAGGTCGAATTCGACCTTAAGAAGTCAATGAGGAACTTCGAGGAAGTTAGCCGTCGAGACCAATTGGATCTCCTCGAAGAAGCAATCGAGGAGACGAGTTTGGAGGAGCTATTTTTGGGTAACAACAATGAACCCCCATTGGACGAGACGCCAAGCTCAAGGAGCTAGTAACGAAGGAGGATCACGAAGAAACCTCGGAGAAAAATCTGAAGGAGAAACCACCACGACTACATCCACTAGACACAGGAGAAGAGAAGAGGCATGAGGAGGGTCACAATGAGCTGAGCAACGAGACGAAGCATGGAGATAGCCACATTCGGGACCTCTCCACCCTAAAACCGCCACGATGACATCAAGATAGGGAGTCGATCTAACGACTTAAAACGAGTGCTTCTTGGAAGGCAACCCAAGTATTTAAATTATATTTTTTATTTTTTATTTTTCATCTTCATTTAGACTAGGTTAGTCTAGATTTTTATTCTTCAATAAATCCCTAAAACCCAAAGAAATTAACCAAGTGTTTGATTGCAGGGAGAAGAAGAAGAAATATGGAGGAAAGGTCCCCACGCGGCCGCGTCATACAGATTCACGCAGCCACGTGGATATTATTTGGAGACACAACTGACGCGCCCGCGTCACCCAAATCGAAACGGGCCGTGAAAGTTACTGAATACTTGGGCCAAAATCCCAATTCTCAGAGCATTTTTGCGGCCGTGTCGATTTCTCTTTTTGGATGAAATGACACGGTCACGTTAATCTAAACGACGCGGGCTGCGAATCTCTCTGATTTCCGTGCCCAAAATTTTCAAAACAAAACAGAACTTACACGGCCGTGTCATTCAGACGACGCGATCGTATCAATCCTCACTTTCACAACCCATTCACACGGCCGTTTTGATTTGCCACACGGCACACGTAAAATGCTTATATAAGCCCCAAAACCCAAATGGCCCAATCCATTTCATTTTCCTTCGAAACGGCCCGACTTCCCAACTTCTCCTCTGACTCGATCTCTCCCAAATCACTTTCCACACTCTCCAAATCTCTTCCATCAAACTCCCAAAGCCTCCATCCACTTCATCTAAGCTCTCCACCACCCTCTACACCCCGCAACCGTTTCAATCAAAACTGTGGATCGAAATCTTTAGGGTTTTTGGGATTCCAAGTGACGCGGGTGGCGATTACTCGTGTGCTTGGCTTGGAATCACTTGGGGGGCTCGTTTACGAGCGTTGGGAGCATCAACTTCATCGAGGAGCACCGTCTTGGGTAACTTCGCTCCTCTACCCTTTAAATTCAAAATTTTTTCACTGAAAATCGTCGATCTTTGCGTGAGTCTGCACACCCACATTGCACACCCCATTGCATCACTCACGCCTTCACACGATGCCTCCTAGAGAGCACAAAAAGAAGGCCGCCACCACTGGCCCCTCCCAGATTAAGAGCAAGCGTCGAAAGACGACGGCTCTTGATGCCGAAATTGCATGTGCTCACGACATTAGAGTGAGGGGGAGGGGAAAACTACTTCTCACCCCTCAATTGGACACATTATGCATTAACTTCCTGAGTGAGGACGAGCGCACGAAGTTTATTTCATTAAAATCTTGTGCGATCGTTCCCACCAAATTCCCTAGTGTCCCCACTCTGTCAGCCCTAGGCCTCCTAGATATCGTCAGCACCCTCCTCCGAAATCTCGGATGGGAGGAATTTTTAGAGTGTGAGGCTAGGACCTATAGGATGCTCACTCTGGAGTTCCTCTCAACTTTTAGGGTTTACCACGTGTGGTTTTCCTTTAGAATCAGGAACACGGAGTACGGTCTATCCAAAGATTCCTTGAACCCGCTCTTTAAGTGGCCCAGAGCTCTTGAGCCCATAGCCATCCGCAACAACCACCCATACCCCCGACAGTTTGATGCCAACCATTTTTGGTTTCAGATTAGCAAGCTCGATGTCTTCCCGAAGACTCGAGCGAAGGCGTTTAGCATCATTCACCCTGGCCTTCGCATCGTGCATTGCATTATCACGAACACACTATTTTGCCGATATGAGACATGCCAGGTCTCTCAAGATGAGCTATTCTTCCTGTGGTGCGCTTCGCAAAGTCGTGTGCTTCGCGAGGGCAATACCACTGTCCCCCACTATATCCTTCACGCTGGTTCTTGGCTCATGCAAAGATTTCTACACACCATAGCCGACCCCAGATCACCTATCTATTGTGGGGGACTCATCACCATCATAGCCTCCCTCACTCCTGTTTCCCTCAAGATCCCCAATTCCATGACCCCCGTCCCTGGCCCTACCTATCTTGACCTCTCAGTGCTCACCAATATGTGTATGATCCGAGCGCTTGACCGAGAGTGTTATTTCTGACTGTATGGTCCTGCCTCCACCCCTTACACATGGCTACCCAACCCTGCACTTTTTGGACTTGTCACCACTCTGAGGTGGTTCTTCTCACCCGACGATGATCTAGCTTCAGGTGTCCAAGCCCCGGTCCAGCAGATTGACCATCGACAGCCCCAGCCCCGGGACCATGTTGACACTTCCGGTGCTTCCTCATCTATTCCTGGACCTGTTGTCATCCCAGCTCTTCGCACACATAGGAGATCTCGAAACTATGTCGAGGGTTCCAGCAGCGCTCCTCCTCCCCCACCACGATCCCATAGTGAGCAGCTGGCTCGCTTGGAGGAGGAGTTTCGATCTTTTAGAGATTCCACGACCAGCACCCTAACGGAGGTCAGAGATACCCTCTCTGACTTCAGTACTTCTTTTGATGGCCTGGCTCTTGCTGTTGTGACGCTACATTCCCAGTTCGACCACGTCTATTAGTATCATTATAGTCAGGGTCACTATCCAGCTGCTGCATCGCATCTCCTTCCTGTCCACATCCTACCCCACCCATCTCCCCCCTCAAATTGCTTAGACCCCAACATACACTTCCACTCATGTAGATATTCCCTCCACCTCACTACATGTTTCCTTCCCACCTCACCCATCCCTAGTGCCCAAGGACACATCCAACGTCACACCACACATCACCACAAAACCACCCTCCCCACAGCCTGATACGGGGCTTGAGTTCCTACCCCTCCACCATCACCTCACACCGACCCCGTGATTTCACACACCTCTCTTACACCCATCATGTAGTTCGTTCCCATTCCATCCCCCACACATTCCCCCTCACCTCATCCCACTTCCCCACCACGTGACAACACCATCATCCTTCTGTCATTGTTCTCCGACGACGATTGGACCACCCCATCTCCACCTCCACACCCACCCATAAAATCTGAGCTTGTCCACAACACTCCATCCCCACCATACATTGAACTGCAGCTGAGCATTCAGCTGATTCTGTCATCTCGTCCACTCCACCCATCACACCCACCCAGCCACCACCTGACGGTGGCTTAACTTGATTGGAGCACCACACCCACCCGTCCACTCCTTCCCTTCATCTTATTTGTCCTCACGATTTTTTCTGTGTTTTATTTGCGTTGAGGACAATGCTTGGTTTAGCTTGGAGGAGGAGCTCTTTCGCGCTAATTTTCTCTTTTGCCCTCTTATTTTCCCTATTTTATCGTTATTTTCATTTTCTTTTCACTTTTTCTTTCTTATTTTTCCATCTTTCTTTCTTTTCACATGCATCATGTTTAAATTCGATATATGCATTCAAAAAGACAAAAAAAATGAAAAAAAAGAAAAAACTCCAAAAATATTCGCATTCGCATTATGCACCTTGCACCCTCATGCATGCATTTGTATATACTTGCATTTGCATCAAATTTTTCGAAAACGAGTTTTTATATGCGCTGAATCCTGATTTCAAATTTGTTTTCCAAACTTTAATGCTCGATTTCCATGATGTCAATTTGAATATGTGAATAGTTCGTAGCCTAAACTCAAATCGCTTTTAATACCCTAGCTTTGGCCGTCCTGGCAACCCCTAAGATATAAGTACTTAAAATTGACATTAGATTGACACCTATGAACCCATTCTTTGCATAGGTTTCAGAGCCGATAGTTGTGTATAATGATTTATAGTCCCTCGAGACTTGGATAACCACACTTCACCTAGTGGTGAGAATTGAATCTGCCTAGTTTACCCTAAGTTTTTCAAAAAAAGAAAAAAACCCAAAAGAAAAAAATTTGTGAATAGAAAAAAACAATATGCACTGTTCCCCCAGCGAAGCTGGGTAACCGAATCCCCACGATAGTAACTGTCAGGGCCTCGCGTAAAAAGGCCTAGCTTGGGGGAGTGTGTATGAATAAGGATTTCATTTGGATTGAATTAGTAGGTCCGATGAGTCCTTCGTGGCCCGGTGCGCTAAGGTCGTCTGATCTGGGAGTCACCGACCCAACGCTTCTTACACAACCCAACTACAAATCCCAAAAAAATATGTGTATATAGAGTTCCTCTTTGTATACACGTTTGTGTATATGAAACCATGGAGAAACTTGGTAATTTCTTGAATCAAGGAACCGTGTCGTGTCATGAGTGCCACTTCCTCGATCGACCGATATCCCACTATCCCATACTTATCCCCTCTGTGACCATTGTATAGCTTAGGTTTCTACACTCTCAATCTAAGGTCGGGTTAGAGGAAATGTCTTAGAATGTGAGTGTGGCCGTCGCCTAGTGTATTGCTTGGTGATTTGAGTAGGGATAACGTCCTAGAAACATATTCTCATCGACAAAAAGATTTTCGAGCATTTTAGTTTCTCGAATTCGAATTTTCATTTCACTCACGTATATATTCTCAATTTATGAAGATTCTCGAAGCTTCATCGCATCATTTGCATGTTTGACTGTATTCCTCCGATCTACGCTCGTTCTTGTCTTCCTTGAGGACAAGGAATAGTTTAGCTTGGGGGATTTTGATGAGTGTTTATTGTATATAGTTTTCCACTCTTTTTCATGCACGTTTTCCATCGTTTCATTCTCTATTCCTCTCCGTTTCCCCCCATTTTGTCTCCTCTTTTGCTTTTGTGGTCCCTCACATGCTTTGCAGGAGAAATATGCCGATTAGGGATCATATATCAAGATCTTAGTGCAAAGAGGCAAAAGGAGCGAAGCCAAAGAGTCAATTGGCACAAAGAAGGAGATTTTATGAAGAATTAAGCTCCACGCGGCCGCGTCACCATGTCCACACGCCCGCGTCAAACTGCCAAAGAAGCATCAAATACGCGACCGCGTCAATTTCCACCCAATGGCTGCGTCAGAAGACTTATAGAGTGGAGAAAAGAGTGAAGATCAGAGACTTTTGCGGCCCACATGAACTAAGACGACGCGGCCGTGAAATTATGGCAACAAGAGCAGAACGACGCGGCCGCATGGTGATGCGGCCGCATCAATAGCCCACGCGACCGCGTAAACATTTTTGATGCGGCCGCGTATCTGTTGGCGCGACTGCGTCGCTGAACCGCCTGTTCCCCTACTCTTTTAGGGAACGACACGATCGCATCGTTTCTTGACGCGATCGCGTCAGACCTATTTCCTACGGCTGCTAGGGAGGATATGTGGGGGTATTTTTGTCTTTTGGGCGTGTTTATATAAGCACCCCTTCATCCTCCTGCGAGGGGGATCCATATTTTAGCTGTTTCTCTATTATTTCTAGGGTTTTGGGCCATTTTGTAAGAATTCTAAACTTCATTATTTAGTTGTTTTGATGGTTCTAATCCTTTATTAGCATAATACTCTATCGTTGCTCAATAGAATTTTTCTCTCTTTGTTATTGCTGCCTTATTTTATCATCTACTGCCATTCTAGCTTGAATCTATGGCTTTGAACGCTTACCCATTGCTAGAAACCCCTTCTATTGCAATGTGTAGTGAGTAGTTTTTATCTAGGGCAATGGGATGAACCCTATTGGATTAAGGCCATAAGTTGAACTAAGCAATTGATTTAGTTTCTGTGCTAGTTGAGATTAGGGGTACATTGGGATGATTATTATCGTCGTAGATTCGACCCCCTCCCTTTGGGGTGATCAGATTGGTCCCCGATCAAAAGTCAGGACTGATCCGGGGATCCGATCCCTACGACAATCCATACTATCGGTGTGACTGAATGCCAGTGGGCACCGATCAAAGCTCTCCCAATGTAGGTCTAATCCCCGAATGCCACTTTGGGCGGGAGGAAAATTGGGGAAATTCGTCGAGCGTAATGCGCCCAATGTACAACGATGCATCGGAGACCACTGACATCGATGTAGGTTGGGTTGGCCTATATTGCATCTAAACAGTGGGGGGTAGGACATGACATAAGGGAATAACATATCATGCATCACAATAGTGGGGGATAGACGAATGCCCTTAGGTCACACGGCCTCTCCCGAGTCCCAATGAACCCGACAACCGGTCGATTATTAGTTCAACCTTAACCCTAGTCGAATGGCGGGGATTCCACACACCCTAGAGCTTTTTACCCATTGTTCACACTCTTTCTACCATTCGCCAACCAATCACCGTGACTACCGCGTAGCTTTCACTCGAAGACCCATAGAACCGATACTCAATTGATTGCCTCCTTGCGTTCAACCCGTAAGCGACTACACGACCCGTGCGCTGTGGTTTTATTAGCATCGACGTTCCCATCCTCGTGGGACCCGATCACCATGCTTCCTGCAGAGTCTTTCCATTGAGCCTTTTAGTCAGGCATCGATTTGAAAGATATACTGCACAATCAACCGCTTTGGCCCAGAATTCCTTCGACATATTCTTGGTCTTCCACATACTACGAGCCATATCAAGAATGGTTCTTTTCTCTTTCTGCTACTCGATTTTGCTGTGGTGAGCGCGAAATAGTAAGTGGTCAACTTCACAAAACTCGTTAAACTCCTTTGATGTAATCTCACCATCTATATCCGATCTAATGGCTTTGATTGCATATCTACTTTCTTTATCAACAAGAGCCTTGCATTTCTTAAATGCTTCGAACTCCACCGATTTTTCCTTGAGGAAATACACCCAAGTCTTCCTTGAATAATCATTGATGAATAGAAGGAAGTACTTACTCTTCCTATATGAGCATGGAGTGATATGCGCACACACATTAGTATGTACCAATTCTAGTGGCTCTTTAGTTCTTAATGTAGCCTCTGTTGGAAATGCTTTCCTAGCATGCTTTTCAAGGTGGCATCCTTCATAAAGCTGATCCGAATGATTGATTGGGGGGAAACCTTTCACTATCTTGTTCATGGACGACAAGTTTAAGCCACCAAAATTTAAGTGTATGTATCTTAGGTGACGCGGCCAAGATTCATCTTTAATACAAGCCTTTAGACATATGTTCTAATCAGTTTGAATTTTCGGCAGGAACATTTGATATTTTGTCATTATGACTTTGGCCACCAGTTTCCCAGTATAATCTTCTAGAGAAAGACTATGCTCTTTTAAATTAATTTCATTGTCATTTTCTAATAGTTGTCCCAAACTTAAGATCGCCACCGGTCATGTGGATCTCGGCACTCGTGCCAGGAAGCGCAACACCCCCGTGGCAGCTGAAACCACCAGCCACCACCACCCCGCGACCGAGTCTAGATACTGACTGGCTTGCCCCAGGAATAGATAAGGACGACAAAGAACACATGGCGAAGGACCACCAAAGACCGATGTCGAGCACAAAAACGACGGAGGGAAAGCAACGCTGAAGGGGCAAAACCTTCACCCGGAGGGTAACAGCTTCCACTTATACAACCCTCTCCGGATTCGCTCTGTGATCTCCAACCGCCCGTTCCCACGTACGTGTCAACATCCAATACAGGGCGACTCTCCGAATCCCGCACAGATGGGATGCGAGAATTCTCGATGCCATACGCCATGATGATTCTCATTTAATGCATCATCTCGACTAACGCGCCCATCAAATCCACCCGTATCACATCTCTCGGACCAAACCGCCACAAGCCGAACGGTCCGAACGATGGGGGAAATTTATACAACCCCCTGAGTGGGCTGGATGAAGGCAAACCAACTGCTAGGCCCAGAACTGCACTGGGCTCCGGCCAAAAGAGGGCCCTGGAGCAGATTGGGATACAGTGGCCCAAGACCACCATTCGACAGATGGTTGACCCCGCTCGAATGGGAGAACCGCTCCCCAGATCGCACCTGTCTTGATCGCCATTGAAGGGACCATTAATGCGGGCGGGCACAAAGGAAGGAATGATAAACGCCATGAATGCGTTGACATGCTGGACTCCTATAAGAGACCCGAAGAATAGAACGCAAGGGACCAAATCCTGGACACTTGAGACCTAGGTATACCATCTCCACACACCTTTCTTCCACCTTACATTTCTCCTCCATAGCTCGGCCTGAGAACTCGCGCTTGGTCTCTCCGTGAACCAACCTCGATTCCACCGAAGCTCTTCTGAGTCAAGATCTGACTTAGGCATCGGAGGGGATTTGGTTGGAACCAATGTCTGACCCCCCTGACGAGCTTTCTCGTTGTGCAGATCGGAGGAGAACCCCACCGAAGCTTCCCTTCGGCATCCATCGATCGGCCTCGAGCGTCATCGACCGAGAGACCGCTTGGCTAATCCACCCCGGAGGCTGCTGCCACATCGAAGCTTCCCTTTGGTGTGCTGTCGCTCGGATCCGCGCATTCTCGCCCCAGAGCTTGCCCGCCTGATCGATTCCATTGGTCTCCCACGCCCTCCACGTCAGCACGGACATTCGGACCTCCGTACTACCAATCGAGAAGACACCCCGAAACAAAAATAATGATGATGATGCTAGTAATAATAATTTTTCCCTAAAAAAAAGCATTGTTTTCACAAAACTCTTAATCTGATATCAAACAGAGATTTAATGGTTAGAAAAAAGAACATTAAGATCGTCGACTTTTTAATGTCTTTATTAAAAAAAGAATAAAAAATTTCATCTTATATGATTATGAATTGGTTTTCCAATTCTAAATATCTCGGTCAAGACTGACTTCAAGAAAATCTCGCTAGGTTCCATGGAAAAGACCTAGCTAGGTTCCAGGGAAAACCCTAATTTTCCAGTCATATTTCCACAGAAGCAACCAAGTGAGAGACATCAGCTCCCTCAGTTTAATATGACATTATTTTTCTTCTTCTTCCTTGTTTATCTACAATGAACTACAAATTCTCCTATAATATAAGTTAATTATGTTTTTTTTTCCTTTTTTAATGCAAGAGACATTAAGAAATGAGCTAAACATAGTACCTGAAAGAAGCCGTCGTTTTGGCAAGCCAGGCCTATGGCCTTGACCACCTCCCCACGTCCCACTCCGGCAAGGCCACGGAGGTCTATCACCGGGATCGAGTCGTCGGCGATGCCTGCATCGATCAGATCGGGCCGGTCCGACGCCGGACGGACGTAATTGGAGGGAATCTCCGAGCTCCGATTCTGCGACAAGAGATCACTGAGGAGAGCCATATGGACGAGAGAGAGGAGTGCAGGAAGCGTGAACTGGATGGCCCTTCTCCCTGTGCCAGCTTGCTTCTTATAGTAACGTTGTTCTTTCTATTTTTGGATGTTTGTGGGCACACGTACCATATTTGGATAGATTGCCGTTACCAATATTTATGTTAATTAATTTTCACGAGAGGATGAATTGATATGATCAAAGTTCAAACATGCATGAATAATTTACAGAAATACATGCATGCATCTGTGACGATTGATGCCAATGGTCCGCGAACAAGTCCGGCCAAAGTCGGAAAAGACGAGCTACGGTTCAAACCCTGATCGAACCCTAGCCTCGACGTGCCACGTCACAGTGGTGACGACACGCGACGATGTCACAGATGATGTATGACTGGGGTACACATGTCCAACGTTGGCCATGCTAGAAAGCTCACGTTGTGTAGCAATGGATGCTTAAGTTATTAGATATATATCACACTTGATGGATTTACTGTGTGTTTGAAAAGCTGATCAGAGAAAGAAGTGAGCATGAACAATAAAACCTAGCAACATTGGATGATGATCAGACAAGGTGAACGATGAATCCAAGCAAAATAGGTTCCCAATAATGAACTTATGCTCTAATGCCATGTTAGAACCAGATTAGGGATGTGCCATGGTGAGTTGATAGCTGATGAAAACATAATTCTGTTTGAAACTGAAATTCAGCACGTAGTTAATAATCAATTAACAGACTTGGTAACACAGTTTGGTGCGCACACTTACATCTGCGGGGCCACGCCCAGAAAATCAGAATACTCCAATAAAAATATCAATGAGTACAATCATTAATATCACGTTTCTATTAGGAGGAACAACCTCTCCCTCAATACAAACCGTGATGGGTGGTCTCTACTAACCCATGGAGTAATCTATGCGCTCCCCTTGCATGCAAGCTCCCCTTGCACAACCGACTGGATCAACTCCCTCGATCCCTACATGCGTAGCCGTCGGCCTCCCTCCCGGAGTTCTTCCAAACTTTCTCTGAAGTTATAACCCTAGCTGTCAAAGCCGCATCCCTCATATAACACACTCCCCCTCAATCCGCGGGTCAATTAGGAAAGGCGTTCAATCATATCAGATGCGGATCGGCAGCCCACAATATCCGGAACCAATTCAGGTAGGTGGTTCCGCAAATCTACAAGGATCAAATAGACAATATATTGCGGGCAAGATACTCTCCAATCATTTCTCAATTAGTTCCGAGAGATTGCAGCTGCCAACAATATCTTTAACAATACTCAACCATCAGAATATACCAAAAGATGTTGAAGAAACTAAACCGTGTTTGAGAGTATCCATCAACAATGATCCCAAACTCGACATTTGTGTTTCAGCTCTCTGACACAGCATGTTGAACATTATGTTGTAACATAATGTTCAACATTTGTTCCAACATGGCCTATAGATGAAGTCTCTCTTCTCCAAGATAATTAAGACCAATTGTAAATACATCTTGGTGCCACTAATGACAACACAGTCCTATACGAATGACCTAATAATCTCCCATTTTGGCATTTAGTGGCACAATACAAATATACCATACAAGGGACAGAAGAAAGACGAAAAATAGCAGATGGCTGTTGATCATAAATGTTGGAGCCCCCATGTACAGTCAATTATAGGATCCACCAACATAACAGGTCAGCAACAAAAAAAATACCCCCCATATCAAGCAACAAAATACTATATTACTTCTCCCCCTTTGGGCCACTAAGAACAAGTAACATACCTTATTTGGGCCTACTATCAGAGGCAACATCCAAAGACTCTGAAGAGATAGTAACGAGCTTGGACTTCAGTTGAGATAGTCTGTCCTTAAGCATGATCTTATGAGCTTCAAGCAAAACCTTTTGACTCTCAAGAAGAAGCATCTGATCATCAACTATTCTGCACAGCCTTTTCAAATACTTGAATGTCCTCCATGAGCAGAGACTGAGAGTCCTCAGGACAAGGATGATCATGGGTATCATGAACAGACGAAGGCTGCCTGGCAGCAGTGGCAGATCCAGCACACATAGAAGGTGGAGATGAAGGAGCAGTCCTAGATTTAGGAGAGGGCAACATAGAGATATTATCCGTTTTGCCCACAACAAACTTAGCTGTTTAATATATGCAATCACATGGGACAGATAATTCAGAAGCTGAAGGGAAAACTTTCTGGGCTAAGAGCATCAATGTGATGAGACAAGCATGAGGTAAAGAAGATGAAAGGGCAGATGATTCAGACAGAGATAGAATGGAGTCAAAAATAATTCTCCCTAGGTTGAAGGGCTTCTTAGTACCAATAGAGTAGAGAAGTTTGCACATATCCTTTGTAACCACAGAGACATTGGAGATTGGGAGCTAATTCCTGGTGGCAATCCTGTACATCAAGAAGTACTTTGCAGATAGAGATGAGGAGGGAAATGAGGAGGACTTGGGCCAACACTGCAACTTTCCAGCTGTGACAACCTTTACAAAGGTGTTATAATCATCTCCTATGGACTCCCCAAAAGCAGGCAAGGACTGAGGGCAGGACCACTTCAAAAGCTTGTTCATCTCAGAGGGGGAAAAAGAAATAACTTTCCATCTAACTTCTCAGAGGGCAAGAATTTTTATAAGCCTATTCACCTCATCTCTAGGCTTAGATCCAGATCCAACACACTTGACCTGGTCCTTTGAAAAAATAACGTCTTGTCGGCTCCTCCTCGTTCATATCCCTTTTGGAGAAGATATGTAGTCAACCTCTCGTACCAAGCCCTTGGCGCTTGTTTCAATCCATATAGAGCCTTCTTCAACCGGTAGACATGATTCGGAAGAAATGGATCTGCAAAACCTTTTGGTTGTTCAACATACACTTCTTCATTCAATATCCCATTCAGGAATGCACTCTTCACATCCATCTGATGAAGCTTGAAGTTGAGACTACACGCAACTACCAGCAAAATTCTGATGGATTCCAGCCTAGCGACTGGAGCAAAAGTTTCGTCAAAATCAATACCCTCAACCTGAGTGTATCCTTGAGCCACTAGACGAGCTTTGTTGTGGGTGACATTGCCTTTCTCATCAGTTTTATTCTTAAATATCCATTTTCTCCCGATGACATTTATCCTTTTGGGTCTCTCAACTAGACACCAGACATCATTACGCTGAAAGTGGTTCAGCTCCTCTTGCATGGCTAATACCCAGAAATCATCAATGATAGCTTCCTTCACATTTTTAGGTTCAACAACAAAAAGAAAACACACATATCCGGCAAGATCACGATAGTTGACACGGCTAGTACCTCTTGTCCGGTGGCTGTCGTGAACATCACCAATGATCAACTCTGGAGGATGATTTCGTATAACCTTAGGGATTCCTTCAGAACCTTGAGCTTCTTCGGTCTCATTCTGTGATACCTCGACCGATGTTGCATCCTGTGTTGCAACATTTTGTTCAACATTTCGTTGTGTTGTATCACTTGTTATAACATTGGGTTCAACACGATCTTCATCATCTGTGCAGTCTTCTTGAGGCAACCTCCCTTCACTTAGGACTGCCTCTCCCTGATCAAAATCGTCAACCATTACATTGGTTGATTCCATCATGACATTTGTGCATTGGTTTAGAACTCTGAAAGCATGACTTTTTGTGGAATATCCAAGAAAAATTCCTTTGTCACTCTTAGCATCAAACTTCCGCCTGGGAGTACGATCTTGCAGGATATAACATTTGCTTCCAAAAATGTGAAAGTAAGATACATCAGGTTTCCTACCTTTCCAGATTTCATAGGGGGGTTTTTTTCGTTCTTGGCCGAAGATAAACTTTATTTATAGTGTAGCATAAACTCTATTTTTAGTGTAGCATGCAGTGTTGATTGCTTCAGCCCACCACTTAACGTTGACCTCCCTGGGATTCAGCATCACACGCGCCATTTCTTGAAGGGTGCGGTTTTTCCTTTCAACAACTCCATTTTGTTGAGGAGTCTCTGGAGCTGAGAATTCATGTGCAATACCTTGAGCTTCACAAAATTCAGAGAAAAAATGATTCTCAAACTCCTTCCCATGATCGATCCGAATCCTGACAATTTTTCCAATGCTATCTCCTTTCTCGACTTGAAGGCGAATACATAGTTTCTTGACGGCTTCAAACGTGTCTGATTTTTCCTTAAGAAAATCTACCCAAGTAAACCGAGAAAAATCATCAACACAGACATAGATATATTTCTTACCTCCAATGCTAGTTTCTGATGTGGGTCCGATCAGATCCATATGTAAAAGCTCCAGGTTTTTAGAGGTAGTAATCATCTGGATTTGCTTGTGACTCGTTTTCTTTTGCTTTCCAAGTTGGCACGGTCCATACACACCTTCTTTCTTCTTGGTTAGAATCGGTATACCATGAATTGCTCCTGCTTGAGATATCTTCATCAAGGTCTTGTAATTTATGTGACCTAGTTTTTGATGCCACTGCTCTGAAACGTCAGTACTAATATTGAAGCACTTGTTAGGTTCTTGTAGACGATAACAGTTATCAGTAGACCTTTTCCCAGTAAGAATGCATACATCATCTCTATTGAAAACTAAGCACTCACCTTTAGTGAACCGGACGAGAAAGGCTTAATCTCACAGTTGGCTTATGCTAATGAGATTTGCATTCAAGTCTTCTACATGCGTCACATCCTTCAGTTTCAGGGACCCTGTCACATCGAGATTCTCTTTTCCAACTACCTTACTCCTCTGGCCATCACCAAAGGTTACATGACCTTTGTTACTAGCTGAATACTCAGTAAGAAGACCCTTATTACCTGTCATGTGTCGTGAGCATCCACTGTCGAAATACCAAAGATTTTTGGAGAACGCAATTAACGAAGTGTATGCCACCATGCTGTACAACTCAAATTTCTTAACCCGTTTCTTCGTTGTCCTTTTGCTGGGATGTCTAACACTTCTTCCTTCATGTGAGTGCTTCATACGGTTGAAGCAACTCCAGCTAGTGTGCCCTACTTGCCCCAATAATCACACATGGAACGCCTGGATGTTGAACTTTTTCACTCCTTTAACTTCGGCTCATGCCCTTTGTCCTGACCCAATTTTCCAAGTTCTTTAGTAGTGAGAACACCCCTTGTCTTGTGAATATGCACATAGCCTCCTCTGTTGTATCCAACCCCTGTGCGATCTCCTGAGACTTTTCCCATGTTGAGAATATCATCAAGCTTTGACTTCCCCGAGTTCCACTTGTTGAGGATGCTCTCAGCCTTCTCAGCTCTAAGCAGAGTTCTCCTGAGACTGCTCTCAAGATTCCGGAGACTGAGCTTTGTCTTCAGAAGTTTTGCCTTAGTATCATCCTTCTCACTTCTCAGTTTGGAACATTCATCTTTCACTTTTTTGTTAGCTTTACAAATCTCCATCCATTTGTTGAACATAGTCTGGTATGCCGACCGAATGTCTTCTTCATCAACATCATCCTCGCTATCACCTTCAGAGTCAAATATACTGCTAAGTGTTGTACTTGATGTTTCAACATCCTGTACATATCTAGATGTGTCATACTCAGACTGACCTTTCAGAGTAGCAGTGAACACAACATAGTTACTGGTGATGTCCTCATCTTCAACACTTCTTTCAGAATCTTCATCACTCCAGGTACTGGCGAGAGATTTCCCTTTCTGCTTCTTGAGAGTGTTAGCACACTCAGCTTGTATGTGACCAAAGCCTTCACACTCCCTGCATTGTATTCCTTTGCCCTTGGTTTTTGACTCATACCGCTGAGTGGGACGATTAGTGATTTTTTTTCAACCATGGGAGGATTTGAGCGTGCCATCATGTTGACGGGTCTGAGATTCTGACCCTGTTGCTGATCTCCTCATCATCCTACTGAAGTTCTTGGTTAGCAAAGCAATGTCCTTATCTAACTCCGACTCATTCTTAGATTGAGGTGTTTCACTGACCTCCACCTTTAATGCCACCCCCTTTTCCCTTCTGTTCTGTTTGAGATTCATCTCATAGGTTTGAAGAGAACCCATGAGTTCATCCAATCTCATAGTAGAGGTGTTTCTCACTTCTTCAATAGCCGCTATTTTTGCAGAAAATTTATCAGGGAGAGATCTCAACGTCTTCTCTACCAGCTTCTTTTGAGAATATTTCTTACCTAGTTGAAAAGCCTGGTTGGCTATGTCCCTCAGCCTACCGTTAAATTTGGCAACTGTCTCATCATCATTCATTCTAAGATTTTCGAACTGGGAAGCAAGCATTTGAAGTTTGGAGGCCTTAACTGTACTCGTTCCTTCATGAACATTTTAAAGAATGTCCCAAGCTTCTTTTGCATACTCTTATGTGGATATAAGTTTGAACTGCTCTTCGTCAACATCAGTGAAAACAGCATTCACAGCCTTTGAGTTTTCTAATGCCGCTCGATCTTCTTCTGGATCCCAATCTCTTGCCGGTTTGAGGTATTATTTGCCTTCCTTGTCTACTTTGATCGGTGGACTCCATCCTTCAACGGTGGTGACCCATGTCTTCTCATTCAGTGACTTGATAAAAGCACGCATCCGGGACTTCCAGTATGTGTAGTTTGTTCCGGTAAGTAGATGATGACGTGTAATGGAAGCGCCTTCTTTCGTATTCATGACTAGCGTACTGCAAACACAGGATCACACCCACTTTGACAACACAAAGTAACACGGATGACCTACTCTGATACTAATTGAAATTCAGTACGCAGTAATAAAAGTAAATCCAAAGGATTAACACAAACCAATCAGAGACACACAAGACTTGTTAACACAGTTCGGTGCACACACCTACATCTGCGGGGCCACGCCCAGAAAATCAGAATACTCCACTAAAATAATTAATGAGTACAATCACTAATGTCGCGATTCTATTAGGAGGAACAACCTCCCCCTTAATACAAACCGTGATGATTGGTCACTACCAATCCATGTAGTATTCTTAGCAAGCTCCCCTTGCACGCAAGCTCCCCTTGCACAACCGACTGGATCAACTCCCTTGATCCTGCGTCTATAGCCGTCGGCCTCCCTCACAGAGTTCATACAAACTTTTTCCCAAAATTTGTCAACCTAGCCGTCAACGTCGCAACCCTAATAAACACCGCTCCCCCTCAATCCACAGGTCAATCAGGGAAGATCTTCAATCATCGCTGTAATAGATTAGCCACCCATAATTTTCGAAACCGCATTAGGCAGGTGGTTCCGCATATCTTCAAGGATCCAATGAAAAAGGAATTGTGGGCAAGAATCTCTATAACCGTCTCAACAATAAAACCGAGAGATATTAGCTTCCATATATATCTTCAACAATATTCAATCATCAGAAAAACCAAATAATTGTTAAAGATATGCAGCAGGGATCAAGAGCTTCCATCGACAAGGATATCATACTCAACATAAAAATATTTCTGCTACCGACTCAGCATGTTGAACATTATGTTATAACATAATGTTCAACATCTCTTTCAACATGACCAAGAACCGACGACTCTCTTCTTCAAGATAATTAAGAGCAAACAAAACAATATCTTGGTGTCACTATTGACAACACAGTCACGAACGAGACCTAACAATAATCAAGACAACCCAAGCATCCAATTTTTAATGATCAAAAAATAAATTACTGGTACAAGAATAAGTTGTGCATTTCTTCTAAAAAGGGTTCAGTAATGCAAACTACAGATTAACCTGAGTGAAGCTTAGTTGTTCATGCATACAAAAGGCAAAGGAGGCAAATGGTGAGTCGAAAGGATCGTTCTCTACATCTGTTTTCTTAGGTTTTCATCTTAATCGGTTTCTACCACATCCTAAACAAAAATTTGCATAATATCAGAGTAATTAAATATGTCTCCGATATATAATACTGGTTACGAATATGGTATTAACTTCACCCATTGCACTTCCAGTTGCGTCCTAGCATGTACTGTCATTTTAATAACTTCATGTGAACTTTTTCCGATATATAATACTGGTTGCGAAGGCGCCCGTGCCGAAAATCTTAAATGAACAAATATTTTGTGGTGAAATTTTTTAAATGAACCGTGCCCGTGGACACGTGTTATGACTAGTATATATATAAAACATATGCCATATCTTAAATTTTGCCTATTTTAATGTTGGCGCACACGCGCGACGAAAAAACCATTTTTTCTTAACTCCAACCCTCCCTTACCCTTAACCCTAAGCTCGTTCCAAAAAAACCTAACCCTCCCCCACTTCCATCCCCCCAACCAGCAGCAGCAGCTGCTGCATCTTCAGCAGCGAGCCGGGAGGTGGGGGCTTGCGTTATGGCTATGATTGGGGGCTTGCGTTTTGGTTAATATTGGGGGTTGTGTTAGGACCAAGGAGTCTCGGTTAAGAACGGCGATGATCTACGTTTCACACGGCGCACGGGCCACCTCTCCGCGCCTTACCCCCGCAAGACTCCCACTCCAAGCTACGCCTGCTGAGCAAGATGCATTGCGATTTCCTCTTCTGTGGACGCACCTCCGCGTCACTATGACCCGGGACGGAGGCTTGTGGGATTGACGTGATAGGGTAGGGGGGTGGTCCTGTTCTTGATCCAATGTGGAGACAAGTTCGTTATACCTGACTCGTTTAAGAAGAGAAGAAAGAATCTTGATTCAATAGGAAAATGGAAAGGATAGGGGAGTCGAGATGTTGATGAGAAAGGGGCGAGTCTCAGGGATTTATTTTCATGATATTAAATTCGATGTTTTGACTCGTTATATATATATATATATATATATATATATATATATATATATATATATATATATATATATATATATATATATATATATATATAGATATATATATATATATATATATATATATAATTTAAAATAAATAATATTATGTTTTTGGCGGGGACATGGTGACAGTGAAGGCTCTTCAAGCCAACGCCAAGATGATAACGAGGGGTGAGTTATGAGCGTTGTTTAATGTTCTATTGGATTTGTGAACAATTTGTATTTTTACGCATGGTATTTTAAATGTTTTTGTATATTTACTGTGTGGATTTGTGGTGAACAATGGATTTGTTGTGACCAATTGTCTTATATAAATATTGTGCGGCTGATGTTAATTATATGTTATATTTTTGTATATATTATATTGTGTGGATTTGTGAATTTCTTTATATTGTATACATGGATTTCTGCAATTTTGATTTTAAAAAACTTATCAGACAACCGGCCATAGACAAATACATGGCTGATAATTTCTTCAGCCACAAAGGGACTTTCAGCCACAGACAGTTCTGTGGCTTAAGCTTGGTTCATCCACGGAGATGTCTGTGGTCGAAAAGACCTACAACTACAGATTTTCTTCAGCCACAATAATTCCGTGGCTGAAGGCTGTTCTCATTAATTTAATCCTCGGTACTGCCACGGATTGTCGGGGCCATTGGACCGTGGTCGACAATCGGCCATGGAAGATTCTGTGGCCGAAAGTCCATTTAGCAAGCACACTATCGGCCACGGACCTTCAGACACAAAATTATCGAGAGTTCGTGGCTGAAGGTCTTCAGCCACGGATATCGAGGCTTCAACCATGGATATGTCCGTAGCTGAAGCCTCGATATTTACTAGCGACGTAAACATTGCTTGCCAAAGAGGAACATCCATCAAGTCTTAAGCCAATACTCATATCAATCAAGCTACAAACAGCATAACAACTACAACTGTCGTCTATTTGTAAATCTCAAGAACTGTCATGCTTGCATAGTTGTAGACGAGTTTGGATCTCATGAATCCGGCATTCTTTGCCAAGGACTCGATCTCCTTTTCTGTTCTCTCTTTTCCTCCGGGAGTATGAGCCAACATGATCAGATCCATATGGACGACAGTCTGCACTGCAAATGTAGATTTGAGATGTAGAGGACGGATGTACTCCATGATGATCACCTTGCCATTTTCCGATAATGCCTTCCAGCAATTCTTTAGTACCGCCAAGCAGTGGTCGTCGCTCCAATTATGAAGAACCCACTGCAAAAAAAAGAATTACATGTGCAACATATAGTTATAGAAGTAACTACCATGAAATAAGTAGATGTTTCATATATATGCACTTGCTTTCATCAAAATAGCATCTGCACTTGGAACGCTTTGCAACATGTTTCCTCCAATATGCTTTACTCCTACAGGACAAATAATAGTAATTATGTCATGGTTGAAATACTATTCTGAATTGTGCTCTGTTTCTGTTGTGCATTGAAAGACACAATATAGAGATGACATCTAAGCAAATTACTACTCTTTGTCCCGTACCATCTGGACATCTACACATTCTGATCCAAGCACTACAACCAAATGCATAAATCCATACCAGGAATATGTTGTGCCTCTGCTATGACATGAGGCAGGTCGAAGTTGATGCCTTTGATATGAGGATGCTTCTTGACGATCATGCCGATTGTTCCTCCGACACCTCCTCCGACATCGACGAGCGACTTCAGATCATCGAAACCCTTGTAGGTTTCGAGTATCTTCTTTGTGACGATGGTCGAAGGGTTCCTCATACCTTCGTTGAACACCGTGCTGAACCTATGGTCATGGCCAAGGTATTCAAATAAGGGCATTCCTTGGGCCTTGGTAAATGCTATGCCTCCGTTCAAGATGGCATCCTTCAAGTGGTACCTAAAGTGAACGAATTGATCACATGAGGTCGTATATTTAAGAACTTCAATAGCCGAGGTTATATTGATCTCATGAAAAATTAAAAAAATTGCTAATTGTGTATTTAACATGAAACCTTACAACTAGAACTCGATGCTCATCACAACACCAACATTATTTTTAAAAATTTAAGATTCTCCTTAGGAGGGTTCTCCTGCAAAATTCACTTTCGAATGTTCTACTTAGAACAGTTAACGCTTGGACATGGCGCTAGATTCATCTCGAGTTTGTTTCAGATTCTCATTTTGGTTTTACATGTCAAGTTATTAAACCATTATCTCGTAGTAATTAACAACTAAACTTCATAAATGTAAGGGAGAAATTTTATGTCATGAGTTTATATGAGAGAAAAAAGTAAATAACAAAAAGCTAGAAATACACACCAGCTCTCCATGGACACCCTGTCCTGATTAACCAGTGCAAGGGGTGCCATGGAAACCCCGTCCTGATTCTTGGCCAAGAACTTGACAACTGGTGCAGCCCCATACTTCCTCTCAATGACCTCACCGTCGGCATCGGCCATCGTCTCGCCGACCTTGCACGTGAGAACATTGTAGCATGCAAGCAGGCTTAGGATCCGATCTAACATCGCTGCAGCATGAGGGTTTATTGTACGCAACTGGCTAGCAATCTCGGTCGCCGACAGGTAAGCCCCCGGCCCGGCCTTTGTTATGATCTCAAAGACGCCGAGCTCGATGGCCGAACTGAGAGTCATCGGCAGGATGGAGGAGGTGGCGAGGTGCTCTGCGAAGAGACAGGCAGCCTCATCGGAGGTGACTGATTCTTGGATTGAGCCCATAGAAATGTGTATGAGAGGCAGAGTGCGTGAGTGAGTGTGTCTGTGTGTGTTCTTGTGAAGGTTATATTGAGTGATGGATTCTTCGGATTACAAATCGACAATGAGATCGAAAGTTTTGTGTAGGCGTTATTGAGAGGAATATGCCTACCGGCCGGCAATTAAAATATTAGGACCTTCTAATAATTTAGCCGTGACTTTTTCGATCTTTAATATTGCCGATTCTCATTTAATACTGATACGACCCTATTCGGAGGGATCTAAACCGGCGGCCCAGGCCCGTGTCGCAAGCCCACGGCACGGGGAGAACAGTCCGAGCAACGAGGCCCCCACGTAGACTCAAGGTCGTGCCGGCCTCGGACCGAAGCGGACACAACCGCTGACCCATGTCGGCAGGAGTTAACCCTTAAAGCGCACTCCATTTAATCACCATTAAGGGGCCCCATTACGCCCACCTTCATGACCCATAAAGGCGCCATGAAGATGGCGGACGGAAACGAGGGGACGTCGAGAAGACGTGGCCGGGAAAGGCTCCTACAAAAGGACTGGAGGTACAACGTACAGAAGAATCTCTCCTTGGATACCGAAGCACAAAGGTATTCTTCTCATTCGACCTGGTCTTCCATATTTGATATTACATTTCTCCCCCACAACTCGGCCCGAGGACTCGCGTATCGGCCTTCCTGTGAGCCATACCTTTCCCACCCAGTGTCCTTCAGATCCGTTCTGACTTAGTCATCGAAGGGGACTTGGTCAGAACCAATGTCCGACCCCTTGACGAGCTCTCTCGTCCATTCAGGTCCGGGAGACTCAGCGACGCCGAGGCTACCCCTCAGCGTCTTTCCAACCGGAGCCAAGCGTTCTCGTCCCCGAGCTCGCTCGCCACTACTACCAGGAGGTCATCGCTTTTCCGAGGCTACCCTTCGGCATGCCGACACCCGGATCCACGCATCTGTTACCAAGCGGACGTGCCTCCAGACAATCCCAGAGGTCACACGTGTCCCCTTGGACATGTTGACCTCCTGCCCTACGGTCAACAAATCAGTGGTGAGAAAACACCCCGAAACAGCTGGCGCCGTCTATAGGAAACGAAGAAGCACCCAAGTCAAACAACCGCACCATCGAAATGGAGCCAGCATGCAATGGGAAAGGACGCATGCCCCCCATCCACAAGGAGGGCGATTACGTCCCGCCCGAGAACATGCACAGCCACTCCGCCGAGGGCACCAGCGACTCACGCTCGGTGACCCAAGACAACTTCGTCTCTTCGCCTAAGAGATGCACGCCCACCTCCAAACGCTGACAGCCGCCATCCAACAACTTGTAGGCAACTCGCTCCCCCCAGAGAGGGGCACGACGGCTGACGCGCCCCGAACTTACACCTAAATTCCACCTAGAGATGTCACAGTCACTAGGTGTGGTATGGCTCATAGGTGTCAGCTCTGGGCTCTATCCGCAAGCGGACGGTGTCAAATTATAGTATAAAAGATGTCGGATCTTACATGGACAGTGACAGTGTACTTAAGATCTCAGATTATTTTTAGGTCTCAGAGTGAGATAGCTATCGGTTTGGAAAGATTGGTTGTGTTGGTGTTGTTGACTTGATAATAAAGAAAACTAGGGTCTTAGAGATCGCCACTAAGACCGTCGGAGGTTGATGTTAGAATGTGATTCTTACGTTGCATTAGGTTTATGGGATTGATCTCTTAATTCATACCACTCTCGTGGGTTAGAATCTAGAGGTATTTTGGTGGTTCTCATTGACGCAATGTCGGTAGCTGTCAATGTAGCGAAATAGTTCGTTGGTGGATCCTCTCAAGGCACGAGCCGAGCATGGTCATGAGCCTTGGTTGGATCCACTAATTTCCCTATTTAAATCCCAAGGATACTCCTTAAGCTCATCAATTCCACCGATCGTGTGCATGATCTCATTACGAGTTATCCTAGGGATTCGGATGGATCGATCGAAATACTCCCCTTTTATCCTTACAACCTACAGATCTAGATCTACATCTCTCTCCTAGTGTCTTAGGGCTAACCCATCAACCCTAGAGGAAACTACTCACACATGGTGATTATAACGAATAAAAATGCGATTTTTTATCAGAGAAAACATTGTAGCAATTAGATCGAGTGAGAAATGAATAACTTGCTTACCAAAGACGAGAAAGAATAATAACCAATAGCAATCCTAAGAGATTCCGCAGATTCCAAAATGCCAAGAACAATAGAACGTGAACTTTCTCCCAAAAATAATTCAATTAAGATCAAAACTAGATCTAGATCTACCAAAAACGTTGTTCAATCCCCTCTCCCTCTCAAACGTAATTCAAAAAATACCCAAAAAACTCAGCCCTCTAATTTCGTCTCCAAGATCCGCTGTTCACTCTCGCTGCGTGCATCCGTCTGGGGCCCACCAAAGAAATTCTGAAATTAGCCTACATTGTCGTCGACCGAGTCAGTGACTCGGTCGAGCAGAACCTTGCTCGGTCGAACGGATTGGCTGCTTGGTCGAGCAGCCCACTTGCTCGGTCGAGTCTGTCAGTGGATAGCGCTCCTTCGAAAAGCGTCATTCTGTCTGCTCAGCCCGAGTAAGCCTTGCTCGGTCGAGTCGTCAGCTGACTCGGTTGCATGAGTCCTGGTCGGTCGAGCAGAATGTTGATGGTAGACAGTTGAAAATAGGAGTTGCTCGACCGAGTCACCACACTGCTCGATCAAGCAGGATGCATATCAGCTGCATCTCGTGCATCAGCTCGACTGAGCACAAGTCTTGCTTGGTCGAGTTGCCTAGAAAAAATCCAGATCTTCTTGCAGCTTCTCCTCTATTTTTGTAAATCTCCTCCACTCATCCCATAGGCTTCCAAACCTCGGTGAACTCCTGTAGAGCTTCTCCAACAGGTTCACGGGCATGCTGGATGTGTCCATAGTTTAATAGACCCTTTTTTTGAAAAACTGATTAATCGGACGAGAATAAAGAGAGAGTCCCATTCTACCTAACAATGAAATTTATATTAAGAGGAAAATCCATCGACTTTAGAAATCGTGAGGGTTCAAGTCCCTCTATCCCCAATAAACTGTCCCCAATAAAATAAAAAGCCCATTTTACTTCCTTTTTCGTAAGCGGTTCAAAGAAATTCAATATCTTTCTCATTCATTCTACTCTTTCGCAAACAGATCCAGACAGAAATCCATATCATATATAGTATAGTAAGTAAAAACAATTATACCAAAACAGTAGAATATGGATCATAATATGCATCGATAAATCGACTAAAAAAAGATATCCAAAAGTGGTCCCGAATCGCTCCAAAATCCCTGAAAACCCACAAAACTCTACGAAACTCGAATATGGCGTTAGAATTGCAGTATCGTAGGAAAATGCGGGATTTGGATGCGGATATGGCATGAAATGCAATGGAATGATGCTATAAAAAGATAGAAAATATGGACACATCAAAATCCCCCAAACTTACCTCTTACTCGTCCTCGAGGAAGACGAATACAAGGTATGTCGGGCGATAAACAAAAGGAATAAAAAATGAAAGAGAATAGAGACGGAAGGGGGTGCTAAAGTGTTCAATCAGATCTCAAGCCTCAGCAGTATATCACGATGCTTTGAATGATAAAAACACATGCTAATGGTATTTTCAAGTCATACAAATCATATGGCTAGCATGCAATAAAGACAAAAACAGGGATCTTCTAAAATCATGCCATCAACTCATATCAATCGACCGTATGCCTGGGGTAGCTCCTCCAGTAGGCTGGCCGACCAGACCGACCGTATGGCTGGGGGGTAACTCTGTAACGACCCATATTTTTCAATACATCCACTTATATATGTAACGTAGTTCCATTTTTAAAAAGTATTTTATAGCTGTTAGTCAGGAGTTTTATATCCAAAAAATGATTTCAAAATTTCTTATAAAAATATTTTGAAGCATTAAATTAATTATAGTGTATTTCAGTATGTTTGGATTTCATCAAATACCTCTAAATAATCTTGATAAAATTCATTTCCAATTATTACTGTTTTGGCTTAATGAATTAATTTTCTATACAAATATCTTCAAAATATTTTTAAACTTCTACAGTATCATCCTATGACCATTTAGGGCTCTCCATATTAATTTTGTAATTTTCTAATATCAAATCGACCTAGAACCTGCAAAGCCGTTTACTAAACGTTTTGGCCTAAAACTAATATCTCTGTAGCTCAAACCCCAAAATGGATCTCGCGCGTATTCGCGACCCTCGTGAAGATACGAGCACGTGGGTAGGTTTTCGAAATTTTTCCGAGTCGTATGTGAAAACGGGGTTGTATTCCTCCGATTTTACTAATTATATCCATTAATTACTTTTACATACTAATTACCATATTACTTTTACCTTGACCCTAGATCTACCCCCTAATTAATCCCCTAACCCCACCCCATTAACCCACCTACTAAAAGTTGGCTGATCCAACTTGTGTATTTATTTTATTTATTAGTAGCAGTAGTAGTAGTAGTAGTAGTAGTAGTATTATTATTATTATTTATTACCATAATTTTTTTTCCTAGCCATATATATTCCCCTCTTCCCCCACGTCATCTTCACACACAGGCTCTCTCCTCCTCTCCTGTTCATTTTCCCCTCAGCCCGAACGAAGGCCGCACCCTCTCAAACTCCCTCCCCCTCTCAACCCATTCACTCTCTCACTCTCGTTCTCTCTCCCATATCACACGGCAAACACCACCTCCCTCTCTCATTCTCACAGCAACACACACACAGCTTCTCATCTCTCGTTCGAAACCCCAACCCACCAGTCTCACTCTTCCTCTCATTCGAAAACCTCCAAGCCCCTAGCTCACTCTCTCCCTCTCCCCTTTCCCGTTCGAAGCCCAGGAGCGCCGCCGCTCTCTTCTCCGAACGCCGCTCCCCACTCTTGACAACCCCCGCCTCCCTCTCCCTCTCTTCGTCTCTGGTGAGGACCTCCGAAGCCCACGGCGCCGCTCTCCAATGATGCACCCTTTGAAGTCGCCCCCTCTCACCGGAGAACTCCGAGAGCTGCACCACGACCGCCGCAGCTCCGACGAGCAGCGCCTGCCCCTCCCTCTCTCTCGACTTCACCCCACCACCAGAGTCACCCCTCGCCTCCGAGAACGCTGCCTCCCTCCTCGCCTCTCTGCTACCGCCATCGATCAGCGGCAAAGACCCACAGCAGGAGCGCCCCCTCCCCGACGCCCCTACATGCACGACCATCCTCTCCGCTACCTTACCGGAGCAGCGAATGCCTCCTCCTCCGCTGCCTCAACCCACCGAGCTCCGTCGCCGCTGCCTTCGCCCCAGGCCACCACCCACTCTCCCCCTCTCCGATCACCCATTCAGCAGTCGTCTGTCTTTGATCTCTCTGCAAACTCTGCTCTCTGGAAAGTTTCAGGTTTTGTGACAGTCGATTGATGTTGGTTTCACCGTCGCCTGCCCATGGCACAGGCGCCTGTGTGTTCCACATCAGTCGTCTGTCCTGTCATCCCAAAACTTTCTGAGATTTTCTCAGCTTATCCATTTTGCGGCCAGTCGTCTGTAGAAGGAATTACAGTCGCCTGTTGGTTTTACAGGTGCCTGTCTTCTCTTCATCAGTCGACTGTCCATGTGGTTACCGTTTGAATTCTCACCTACCCTCTGATACAGTGCAGCAGTCGACTGGGTTTTGTTCAACAGTCGACTGTCGACTGTGTAAATTCTTTCCATTGGCTTTTTCTCCACGGATTTCAAAGGGGTTTTGGGGGATTCTGTTTGAGGGTTTTGGGGAACATATAAAGAGGGCATCTACTGTTCCATTGAGAGGTGACTTAACTATTCAAGCATTTCATTTTCTTGATCAAAGCTCTCAAAATCCAAAAGCCCTAGAATTCCAATCTTTTCCTCTCTTGACTCTCCAACCTAGAATCAAAGTGATATCTTCTAGGCAATTGGTGGTGACAAGAGAAAGGGCTTTTTCTCTCCTTCGAAGGAGACATCAACACACAACATACTTGCTCCTTCAAGTTCTACTTCAAGGCATATGTGATTGTAAGTGTTGTCATTTCAATATTTCATATATTTCGTTGTAAGATTAACTCTCGGTTTGTGAGAGTAATTTGCTTGCTCCCAATTTGTGAGAGTCAAGGTCATCGAGTGTATTTTGATTTCACTTATAAGGTTGCTACAAGTGGGTTTTAAGGAAACCTCAAGTTAGGGTTCTAACTTGAGTATTCGGTGATATCTGGGTGGAAGTGACGTAGGATTACCGGGAACAAGTCGGGAGTTGACTTGGGTAATTCGAACCCTTGAAACATCTTTGTGTTAGCATTGTTTCAGTTTAGGGTGTATTTACATTCCGCTTTAATTGTTGGTTTGGAATTTAATTTGGTGTAACTATCGTTTTAAATTGCATAAACACTATTCAACCCCCCTTCTAGTGTTTTTCTCATAGCCAGGGACCTTACAGTAACTGGTGAACACTGTTCAGTATATGTAGGATCTTCAGGATCTCATTTTCATATTGTTTTATTACCAGATTATAGTGGGTCAATGATTTTGTATCCCATGATATATGTGTCCCCAGATTTTTCAGTATTTGTGCCCAATTTGGGAAAATTTGTCTCATCAAATTCACTGTCTTTAAGACATGCCTTGAATGCGTCCCCGCATTGGGGTTCTGTATATCTTATTTTTAAGGGTGAGTCATACCCTACATAGATACCTAGACGATATTGAGGACACATTTTTGTCCTCTGTAGTGGTGCTATGATGTATAAACTGTGCAATCGAAAATTCTTAAGTGAGAGTGTTCGATTGTATTCCAAATGAAAGTTGCATTGGAGAGAAACTCCTCCAGAGGGTATGATTTTTATTAATGATGCAGCATGCAATATTGTATGTCTCCATGCAGTCACCGGCAACTGAGATTTCATAAGTAATGGACGTGCAATCCGTTGGAGTCTTTTAATTAATGACTATGCCAACCGGTTTTGGGTATGAGCATATGGCACATGATGTTCAATTTTTATCACAGTTGCATGGCAAAATTCTTGAAATTACCGGGAGGTAAATTCCCTAGCATTATATAGACGTATTTTATTTATTTGGTTGTCTGGAAATTGCGCCCGCAACCTTTTAATTTATTTGTGCCAATAGCTTTGGAAAAGTTAGGTTGTGGGTCGATAGTAGACACACATTGGAATATTTTGAGGATGCATCAATCAGTACCTTAAAGTACCGAAAAGGCCCACTATGGGTGGATTGGTCCACATATATCTCCTTATATCCTTTAGAGGAAGCTTGGATATTATTAGTCCACTTTTAGTAGAGATGACATTGTAATTAATTTTCCCTTGTTCCAAGGGATGCAAGGGAATTCTCCTTTCTAAAGAATCTTCTGGTTCTTCAAGGCATGTCCATAAGATTGGGATAAGATGCAGTGCATCATAACCGATCTAGGGTGGCCAAGTCTATCATGCCAAGGTAGAAACTTGGCTGATATCGGGCACTTCAGGTGATCCATCAAATTTGCTTCCTCTCTCCAAATCTTTGTATGATAGAGACCTGATGAAAGAAAGGCTCTCAAAGCATTCAAGTATGAATTTAACTCCTTTTTCTTGAGACGTTACATACAGATATTCTTTCTTTATTTTTTTTGTTCACATTTGCAGTTTCTAAGTGGAACTAGTTTATATGGTTGTCCTGGAAACTTAAGAAGTTTTTCTTTTGAATTCGGAGAGAATAATGCATCCTTTATTATTATTTTTGTTCCATTTGGGAGCAACAGTGTTGTGTTCTCTGAACCTTCAATACTTTTTGATGGCCCAGATATTGTATTTACTGGGCTTTCATATGGTATAATGCTATGAAAATAGCATTTGTATTGGAAGATCGTATGTGTTGAAGCACTGTCTACTAAGAAGTCATAAGAGTAGTCCATCTTTTAAAAGATGGAGCATATAGGCATATTTAATTTTTCACAAAACCATACTAATTTATTCATACTTCATTAAAAACATAAATAGCTCTCATGACAATGTTTTTTAAACACAGATAAAATAGCTAATCAAATAAGTCATCCTTTTCCAAGTCTTCAACATAAACTGGACTGGAGTAGGGGTGGTCAGCAGCTCTGTTTCAGCTTTCTTTTTCAAGATTTCTATGTACAAATCTTGGAGGTGTCACGGAGCTCTACACACTCTGGAGCAATGTCCTTTCATGCCACAGCTATGGCACTGGTCTTTTCAATCCTTTCTAGGTGGGGTGCATCATCTCTATTGTTGTCATTTATATGCCAAGTGAACTCCGCCTCCCTTCATTTTATTTCTGGTGGACTTGTCCTTTGTCATTTTTATTTGGTCCCCATTTTTGGAATGTTTTCTTCCTTTTATTGTCTTTCTTCTTTTTGGAAGAAGATGCATTGTGAACTTCTGGGAGGGGGCCATGCCAGGGGGCGCATGTTATGAGTGGCAAGTAGAAGGTCTCTATTTTGTTTAGCCATGAGTCAACATGACAACAGCTCAGAATACTTAGTGAACTTTGGTTCATGGTATTACTGCATCAATATCACATCTTTTTCATGGAAAAACGTGTAAGTCTTTTCCAGTATGCGATCTTCTGAGACATTCTCACCACACAACTTCAGGTGTGAGGTGTTACCAGATAAAGCTGAGTTGTACTCAGATATGGATTTAAAGTCATGAAGTATCAGGTTCTCCCACTCATAACGCGCCCTTAGGAGTATAACATCTTTCTGGTGTTTATATATGTCCTCAAGGGTAGTCCACAGATCTAGTGGATCCTCGACCGTAAGGTATTCATCATTTATATGGTCTTATCCACGTGGCAACAAATGTATATAATGGTCTGTGCCTTTTCATTGTCTGTCACCGTCACATCTTTTGTAATTGTAGAAATGAGGGATTTAGCTCGCAAGTGGAATTTAATATCAAGCTACCATCTTAGATAATTTTTCCCAGATGCATCTAGTACTTCGAAATCGACGCTTGCGATTTTTGCCATTTTATCTAGAAAAGCACAATTTGCATGAATTAATAATTTTGTAAACATTTTCATGCATCAGTAATTTTAAATGAATAAGCTAATTACGTAGTTTGTTCCATCATCACATAAAAATAATGTCCCAAGTCCATATTACAGTACATTTTACACAAATGAAAGAGAAAATTACCACTTGGAAACCATATGGGTCCCTTTGAAAATCTTCATCTTCAAGTGGCCTCCGCTTCCATGGATATGGTCATTAGTCTTAAGCATTACATATATTTCCATACTACAATATCTCTCAAAAGAAAAGAAAAGTGCAGGAAAAGTAAAATGTGGGACTAAACAGCCAATTCAAAATCACAATTAGCCATTCATGCAAAATTTGTGCTCATTAAACATGTTCATAACGCATTACCGACATCACAGATTCAGAATAGGATAAATATATCAAATTTAAAACTTAATAATTATTCAGACCATGCACGAGGTGATGTCATACACCGTTAGGTTAGATAACTAATGACAGAGCGGTCGTAGGATCTTATTAATTATTAAGTTAATACCGCTCAACATAGCATAAATTTATCCCTGAAAATGTGGCAGAAAAGTGTGATGCAATGCATATAAATATGATCCAAAATAAACATCATATTAAAATTTGCTATTAATCAGTTGTTCATATAAAGGCAAATTCAAATAAATTTGAATGGTGCCATATTATATTTTATTTTGTAAAAAGAAAATTTTTCCCTTTTTATGCACACAAAAGTTCCCCAAAAAATCCACATTTTCCCGCATTAAAGTCTGCATATCATCCCCCTATTTTCCATATTTTTATTTATTTTAGGCCCTTTGGTTAACCCTTTTAATTATTCCATAGGAATACTAGTGGGTTGTGGGCCTAAAGCCCAATGCCATTTTCCCTCTCTTTTTCTCTTTTTATTCCTTAAAAACATAGGTCTGCGGGCCTGAGGCCCGCAGCCTATGCAGCGGAATTCAGGCTCGTATAAGATAATATTTATTTATTTATTTATTTTGTAAAAGGCACACGGCCTATGGGTCTGAAGCCCGCAGCGTGGGCTGTGGGCTTCAGGCATGCAACCGTTCGTTTTTTCTTGTTTCTTTTTCTTTTTTTATTTCTGTGGGCCGAAGCCCACATATTTCATTTCCTTGTTGCTAAATTCATCGGTATTTCATTTTTTTCATTTTTTCCTGATGTCCGACCCACGGGTCATTTCAAAAAAAATTCGTTGTATGTACGAACTCTAAAAATAGGGGTTTTATGAATTTTTCCCCTAGGATCGATGATAAAAATTCATCGTATTTGATTTAGAATAAAAATTGATTTTTTATAGTCCGACCTTACGAGATCGACGTTGTTTACATCATGATCATGATAAAAATAAGATTTGATTGATTTTGGAGTAATAACATCTAGATTTGTCCTACAGAACTAGTGACGGTGATGACGCCTATGCATGGAAGTTGATGGATCTACCGTATCCTCTTAGTTGTAGCGACAAACGATCTACGGAACTCTGGGAGAACGTGTTGATAATGTGTTATGAAGCGTAGTTCCTAGAGGCCCAGACCTTTATTTATAGGGGATGTGCATTTTTCTTTAAAAAAATTCTTTACATCATCTTTGTTTTCGCCCAGGGCAAAAAATATTCCTGGTTACGTCACTGGGGATGTGAGAATACATATACATGAGATACAATCTCTCTAATAGATACATTCTTATCTATTCACACCATGTTATCTATTTACAACATAATTGAAATTTTAAAAACAATTGTTATACTTAATTTTCATCAACATATGAAGTTTCTCATCATCAAACCAGGGTATAATCAATGGCAGCAACAGTGGCCGATTCTCCTTTTGATTCCATTTTACATTCCATCCATGTTCTTTGGTAGAAGTTGGATCTGACAGGTTGGACGCTAACTGCGTGAGCAAAGCTAGGTGATTGTCATGCATCTATATGACTACAAGATTAAGTATAATAATTAAAAGGCATGCAAGCTTAAAAAACTTTGAACGAAGAATGAATACCCTGCTAAAATCAAATAAAAGATTGACTAATAAGAATGATTGAGAAGTTATCGATAAAGATTGTGTTGGATGACTCGCAAAAGTTCCATTTTGTTGATATAATACTTTAACATTGCTTGCCAAAGAGTAACAACCATCAAGTCTTAAGCCAATACACAAATCAATCAAGTTCCATTTTGTAAATCTCAAGAACTGTCATGCTTGCATAGCTGAAGACGAGTTTGGATCCCACGAATCCTGCTTTCTTTGCCAATGAGTTGATCTCCTTCTCCGTTCTCTCTTTTCCTCCGGCGTTGTGAGCCAACATTATCATATCGATATGCATGACAGTCTGCACTGTAGCTGTAGATTTGAGTTGCAGAGGACAGATGTTTTCCATGATGATCACCTTGCCATTTTCCGGCAAAGCCTTGAAGCAATTCGTTAGTACCGTCAAGCAGTGGCCGTCGCTCCAATCATGAAGAACCCACTACAATGAAAAATTACATGGGCTTCTTATAGTTTTAGAAGTAGTAATATATGGCACAAGTGGATGTTTCCATATTTACTTACTTTCATCAAAATTGCATCTCCCCTCGGAACACCATCGAACATGTCTCCTCCAATATGCTCTACTCCTACAAGGCAGATGGTAGTAATCACGTCATATTTGAATGAACTGTGTTGTTTCTGTCTATGCATTATACAAGTCCCATACCAGGAATAGGCTGTGCCTCTGCTATGACATGAGGCAGGTCGAAGTTGATCCCTTTGATGTGGGGATGCTTCTTGACGATCATGCTGATTGTTCCTCCTACCCCTCCTCCCACCTCGACGAGCGACTTCAAATCACCGAACCCCTTGTAGGTTTCGAGTACCTTGTTGGTGATGATGGTCGAATGGTTCCTCATGCCTTGGTTGAACACCGTATTGAACCTACGGTCCTTGCCAAGGTACTCAAATAAAGGCATCCCTTGGGCCTTGTTAAATGCTATGCCTCCAACCAAGACGGCTTCCTTCAGGTAGTACCTGAAATGAACGTATTTGCCACATGAGTTCTCGTATTTTTAAGAGCTTGACCAACGATGCAGCGATCCCTTATCGATCTCATGAATGCTCGAAATTTGCTAAATCCGTATTTAAAAATACGTACCAGCTCTCCATGGCGACCCTGTCCTGATTACAGAGTGCAAGGGGAGCCATGGACACCCCGTCCTCGTTCTTGGCCAAGAACTTGACCACTGGTGCAGCCCCATAGTACTTCCTCTCAATAACCTCACCGTCGGCGTCGGCCATCGTCTCGCCGACCTTGCAGGTGAGAATATTGTAGCACGCCAGCAGGCTTAGGACCCGATCTAACATCGCTGCAGCATGGGGGTTTGTTGTAGGCAGCTGGCTAGCAATCTCGGTCGCCGACAGGTAAGCCCCCGGCCCGGCCTTTGTTATGATCTCAAAGACGCCGAGCTCAATCGCCGAAGAGAGGGTCATCGGCAGGACGGAGGAGGTGGCGAGGTGCTCGGCGAGGAGACAGGCAGCCTCATCGGCGGGGGCCGAGTCTTGGATTGAGTCCATAGAAGTTGTGTATGAGAGAGACATAGTACGTGGTGCTTTGGTAAAAGGTTATATTGAAGGATGGAATGTTCTTTGGATTGCAAAACGACAATGCTTTGTATCGGCGTTATTAATGAGAGGAATACGCCGGCCGGCCGGCAAATTGTTTGGGATTATTTCTTTCTTGCTGGTTAATGATGTAAGATGTGGCGGTCTTTCAAACTTCTTCCTGGCGTGCTGATTCTTGTTCCTTCAGCCCGTTTGTATTAGTTGCTCGTCCTCGTCTCGATCATCTGATCGTTCCGACATGTGTCCACGTACGTCCGGCACACAACAGAAACAACACGAAAATATTTTCAGATAATTCATGTCAACAAATTTCAACTTCTTGGTGTGAAGGTCCTGGGAAACTATGAATTCATTGTAGAAGCTTCCGTTTAAATTTGGAATTTCCTTATTGTGATCTCATTCGAACAATATGAGATAAAGTTACTGAAATGAGGTGCCTCATAAATTTGTGATTTGTAGGGTTTTAGTTGATTTGGGTGATAACTTGCGCGTGCTAAACACATATACAATATAATTGCCTATATCTAGTTTTATTGAAATTTGCTGTTAATGGAAGTTAGAAGGCCCTTAGCTACTTGGAGGTTGGCTTTCAAAGCATGGCACACGTAATTTTTTTTGGCTAATTCGTCCTGTTTACGCTACGATGACTTGCAAAAGTCTCTTTTTTATATAATACGTAGAAATTGCTTACCAAAGAGTAACAGCCCGCGGGCTAATACTTAAAAACTATCAAGCTACAAACATAATAACAACTGCAGCCGTCGCCTATTTGTAAATCTCAACAACTGTCATACTTGCGTAGCCGCAGATGAGTTTTGATCCAGAGAATCCTGCTTTCTTGGCCAATGACTCGATCTCCTTTTCAGTTCTCTCTTTTCCTTCGGCAGTTTGAGCCAACATGAGCATATCGATATGCATGACAGTCTGCACAGTAGCTATAGATTTGATATGTAGAGGACGGATGTTTTCCATGATGATCACCTTGCCATTTTCTGGCATAGCCTTCCGGCAATTCTTTAGTACCGTCAAGCAGTGGTCGTCGCTCCAATCATGAAGAACCCACTGCGCAAAAAAATTACATGTGCGACATATATAGCTACAGAAGTAACAGTCATGATATAAATAGATGTTTTGACGTATATGTACTTACCTTCATCAAAATAGCATCTCCACTTGGAATGCTTTGGAACATGTCTCCTCCAATGTGCTTCACTCCTATAGGATATATAAAAAGTAGTAATTATGTCGTGTTTGAATGCTATTCTGAATTGTGCCCTGTTTCTATTTGCGGTGCGTTGAAAGAAAACATGTACATGGAAAAGACAATGTAGACGGTGACATCTAAGCAAATTATAAAAAGTATACTCAAAATGAAAGTATGAATCATGAATGATACGTGCCACATGCAAGCCTGATACCATACAGCTCCGTAAACAAAGTACTACAACCTAATGCATAAATCCATACCAGGAATAGGCTGTGCCTCTGCGATGACATGAGGCAAGTCGAAGTTGATCCCTTTGATACGAGGATGCTTCTTGACGATGATGCCAATTGTTCCTCCGACATTTCCTCCGACATCGACGAGCGACTCCAAATCATCGAAACCCTGGTAGGTTTCCAGTATCTTCTTGGTGATGACGGTCGAATGGCTCCTCATACCTTCGTTGAACACCGTGATGAACCTGTGGTCATGGCCAAGGTATTCAAATATGGGCATCCCATGGGCCTTGTTAAACGCCATGCCTCCGTTCAAGATGGCATCCTTCAAGTGGTACCTACAATGAACGAATTGATTGCAAGAGGTCGTTTATTTAAGCACTTGATCACCTATAGCGAAGTTATATTGATCTCATGAAAAATTAAAAATTTGCTAAATCTGTGTTTAACATGAAACCAAAATTAGAAACACACACCAGCTCTCCATGAGAACACGGTCCACAAGAAGGAGTGCAAGGGGAGCCATGGAAACCCCGTCCTCATTCTTGGCCAAGAACTTGACAACTGGTGCAGCCCCATACTTCCTCTCAATAACCTCACCGTCGGCATCGGCCATCGTCTTGCCGACCTTGCAGGTGAGAATATTGTAGCATGCCAGCAGGCTTAGGATCCTATCTAACATCGCCGCAGCATGAGGGTTTGTTGTACGCAACTGGCTAGCAATCTCGGTCGCCGACATGTAAGCGCCCTGCCCGGCCTTTGTTATGATCTCAAAGACGCCGAGCTCGATGGCCGAACTGAGAGTCATCGGCAGGATGGAGGAGGTGGCGAGGTGCTCTGCGAAGAGACAGGCAGCCTCATCGGAGGTGACTGATTCTTGGATTGAGTCCATGGTAATGTGTATGAGAGGCAGAGTGCGTGAGTGAGTGTGTCTGTGTGTGTTCTTGTGAAGGTTATATTGAGTGATGTATTCTTCGGATTACAAAACGACAATGAGATCGAAACTTTTGTATAGGCGTTATTGAGAGGAAAATGCCCACCGGCCGGCAATAAAAATATTAGGACATTCTAATAATTTAGCCGTGACTTTTTCGATCTTTAATCTTCATTGATTGCCGATTCTCCTTCCGGCAATTCTTCCGGCAATTCTTTTGAACTGTATCGATATGTGCTGCCAGTTTACTGCAACCTTTAATAATGATTGCCTGCGGTTATTGTTACTACTGCCCTACAGCCCCTTCGATGTTTGGATGTCTATCATACATCTCGAAAGGCAACAAGCATAACAATTTCCATAGTGCCGTTTTAGTTTGGCATTGTACGGTTGTACCTTATTTTAACTTGCATGGTTGCCTTCTTCCTAACACCTACCCCTTCTATTGCTTTAGTCACTGGGATGTTCATACTAAATACTCTTGGAGAGGCACTTTCTTGTGCCAACTTTGATGCTGGTATGACTATTTGGGAGGTCAAATTGATCATGTTGGACTGTGGATTTTTTGACTTCCTTTTCCTGAACCCCTTTTAGTATGGAGTTTAAACTTCCAAGTAATCTCGAGAAAATATGATAAATACATGCTGTTATTTCATTCTGAATGACAAATTGGTAGTGTGTTAGAAGGTAATGCGTACATTTGGCATAGAAATGGTCATAAAAAGGATAAACGGGTTCTGAAAATAACCTGATAAATGCAGAGATTGAAAAGGTTAGTGTCAGATATGTTGGAACTTATCCAACAAGTTGGATCTTAATCCAACGTTGGGCTAATATGCGGTAACTAATTATATAAGTGCTACGCTGTCATATTAAGCCCAATATATTAGTGATCTGGTCTTAATTAATTAAATGGGCTAAATGAGTTAAACAGGTTGTGGGGCCTTTATGTGTAGAGACTATTGGGCTTCAACTCGTTGATGGGCCGAGTTGGAAACCCTAGGGCTATGGAGGCTAGCCTATAAATATTAGCGGTCGTGGTCCCCGGAATACACGAACAAATTTGAGCCGTCTTTTCTACGTCCCGTCGCTAGGAGAGAAACCAGGAGAAAACTAAAGGGGTTCTCCAACGGTTGATTCGTGCTATTCTGGAAGATCGTCCGCTACGGTATCGTCAGGATCTTTCAGACTATTAGCGATGGATTCAGGTACGCTTCCGCTAAATCCGAGTAGGTTAATGATTTAAGGTTCCGCATGTTATTCATCTGGATTTGTGTTGTTTAGTTAAGAACGCATGTCTAGATCTCTAGTTTCTACAAGTGGTATCAGAGCCCACATGCTGTGGATCTTAAATTATTGTCTGCTCGTAGTAGATCTGATAAAAATCAGATTTTTAATCTGTTTTAAGTTTCGGATCTGTTAAAAATTCATTTTTTATCAGTTATAATATTCGGATCTATGCAAAAAAAATGGTTTTTTGATTATTTTTTCCAAAAAAAAAAAAATTTAAAACCCTAGATCGGGGGCGGCCCGCCGGCCGCCGCCCGACACAGCAAAAGAGGGGCGGCTCTGTCGTCCACGTCGGAAGAACGGCGCCGGCGTTGCCGACGTCGTCACAGATCAGAAAGGGGCGGCTTCGCCGCCCCTGTAAGATAATTTTAAAAAAAACGGGGATCAAGGGGGGGTCGGCTTCCAGCCGCCCCCCCAACCGGCGGTTAAGATCAGAGGGGGCGGCTGGCCGCCCCCGTTAGGGTTCAGAGGGGGCGGATCGCCGCCCCCGTTCGGAATGTCAGAGGGGGCGGATCGCCGCCCCCAACCCGTCGGATCACAGCACAGGGGGGCGGATCGACCCCCCCGTCGGACTTCAAAACAGGGGGGCGGCTCGCCGCCCCCGTCGGATTTCAGAGGGGGCGGCTCGCCGCCCCCGTCAGGCGTCTTCCGGCGACGGAAGGGGGTGCCCTACCCCCTTCCGATCGAAACAGAGGCCCCCCCTCCGGGGGGCCTGCTGATTTGTTTTTCACGGGGAAGGGGGCGGCGGTTCGCCGCCCCCATTTGGCCCCGACGGCCGGGGAGGGGCCGGCGCCCCGCCGCCCCTCCCCTGCGATCCGATGTTAAGGGGCGGCGGTTGCCGCCCCTGATTGACGACGGCAGGCGCCCTCAGCGCCTGCGCGTAGCAGAGAAGGGGCGGCCACCGCCGCCCCTGTTGGTCGGAAAAGGGGCAGCCGCTGCCGCCCCTATCAGGTGCTGATCTTTGGACAGGGGCCGGCGGCGGCTGACCTCTGGATGGGCCAAATCTGCTAGGGTTTCCAACCCTAGCAGACTTTTGGGCCACATTGGGCCCAAACAGTTGAATTTTCAAAATAATTTAATGGGCTTTTAATTTGGGTCTGTTTGGGTTGTTTGGTTGTTTTTTCTAGGCCTATTATTGCAAAACAGTTTTTAGCCTTTTTTTGGGGCTTATTGCAAACCAGTTTTGGGCAAGCTCATGGCTAATTTTGGACCCAAATTTTTGGGTCATTTGGACACATATTTGGGCCTATTTTAGGATGTTTTAACACAAGTTAAGGAGGAAATAAAAGGGCAATTTGTATATTTCCATTAAGTACAATTTTGTGTTAAAAATTCACATTTTAATTCAATTTTAGGTGGACTTAATTATACATATATCTCGAAATAATTTTATTTAAAAGGACAACCCACCAAAGTGGGCTCCATCGTGGCAATTAATTTTATTTCGATATATATAAAAGGCTACGTACATGCTTGACATGAAAATTTATCGCCTAAAGTTTTGAATATAAATTTGTGAAATGAGGAAATAAATGGTTTTGTCTATATATTTTCTTTAGGCCAAATTTTGTGTGTTGAATTTAAGTTCATTCCAATTTTAATTCTTTAGGCAAAATTCACTCATATATACATTTTTTGAAATAATTCCAATTTTTTGTAAAATTCCACCAAAGTGGGTTCTACTATTAAAATTGTTATTATTTCGGAATGTAAACGGATTAGAATACATACTCAGTATGATCCGTTGCCTGGATGAATTTTAAACGGATCGAAAGAGTAAATAAAAGGTTTTCCTGTATATTTACACTTAACTTCAGTTTCATTTAAATTCAATTTTAGGGCGCATTAAATTATATGTTTCAAAATAATTTTAATTATTACGGGATCCCACCAAAGTGGGCTTTACTGTTAAATTATTATTATTTCGGAACATAAACGGTTAAATACATACTTTTGTATGATTGGTTGCCCAATATTGAATTTAATTTGGATTGAAGGAGGAAATAAGACTTTTATATATTCCTCCTCAAAGATAAAAATTTTGTGTTAAATGTGCAAAATAAATTTAAATTCTAAGTTTAAGGCTTAAAACTATATATATATACTTCGATATATAACAGGTCGACTTCATACGTTGGCATGAAAATTCAGTTAGCCTGAATTTAGATTTAAATTAAAACACAAAATTCAAGAGTTTTCTTCGGGAGTAAATAAAAAGCTTTAACATATATTTCTCCTTAAGAATAAGTTTAAAAGGCCTTAAAGAATTTTCGTGCACTAACCATCAAGCAAATGGCCTTAAGGAAATTTGACACATTTTAAAGTTATATATGAAATGGGGTAGGGTGTGTATTTATATATATAACTTTATATGTATGTTCATATACACATTAGTACACCTAATATACCCTATTTTAAGAAGAAAATTTGTGTTGAAGTTATGGATTTTATTTAACTCAATGATTAGAAAGGTGGAATAAATGGTTCTTATTTATATTTCCACTTAATATAATCATTTTGTGTTAAATTCAGTTTAGTTTCAATTTCAATTTTTGGCACAATTTATTATATATTTCGAATATAGAATGATTAGATCATCAACTCACCAAAGTGGGTTTTCTTGTGAAGATCAGTTCTAAATCTCGAAATATAACAAGTTGAATACATACTTTTGTATGAAAATTTTAGTTGCCTTAAATTTGATTTTGAATAAAAGTGGACTTGAATATCTCCACTTAAAGTATAAGTTAATGTATTAAATTGCGACATAGATTCAAATTTTGCAAAGGTATATATATTTGAAATGACTTCGTGCAATCATCACCTCGCCAAAGTGCGCTCTGTTGATTTGTATTATTTCATTTCACGAATATAAAAAGAATCAAATGTGCCCGTGATTTGCGTAAGAATGCTAAATCGGCCCAAAGGAAGATTACCGTTCTATACCATTTCATGCGCACCTGTGGCAATAGACAAGGTGATGATTAGTGAGTTCAATACATGCAAATTTAATTCGGCCCAAAGGAAGTTTTATTTTTGGCATGTTATTATTGTCATTGTCTGATTGCTACAACAAGATGTCAGTGACTAGTCAATAGATTATCCAAAGATAAATATTGGACTAGTGGGGGATGTCTTGAGATGGGAAAATAGCATTAATTTGAATTTGTTGTTGTATTTAATACCCATATGAACATGTTATAAATTGTTTTCTTGTTCTCTGTTCGGCTATTATTCCTGAAAATTTCTTCTGCCATTCCAGAATATCTCAGGGGCACTATTTCAGATAAAATTACCACAACTAAAGAATTCCATTCTGACATTGAAACCAGATTTGTCAAGAGTGAAAGGGGTGAAATTGGTACACTCTTGACAATTCTAAATTCAATAAGGTATAAGGGTACGGGAAACATTAGGGAGCACATATTGAAGGTGTCTAATATTGCTTCAAGGTTGAAGGCACTTTAGCTAGACCTCTCTGAGGCTCAGCTAGTGCATTTTGTTTTGATATCTCTTATCACAGTTCAACCAGTTTAAGATGAGCTACAATCTGAAGGATGAGACTTGGTCTCTGGATGAGCTCATCTCGCACTGTGTTCAGGAAGAGAACAGGCTTGAGCAAGGAAGACAGAAAGTGCTCATATGATCTCTACCACTAAAAGATTAGAAAGGTATGCTGCAAATTTTGGTTTAATTCTAAGTTAATTTCATGCAACCTTTGGTACTTATAGGCACGTGATGGAAAGATTTGGTATAACCATTCACATCATTGTGTCTATGCAGGATTGCCTAAGATGCCAAACGCCAAATGACGGTGAAAGATACATCGATATGGGCAATGTCAAGATGGTTCAAGTAGAGGCACATTAAATTTAGATTATTTCTTTTAAATGCTAGATTGTATTTGAATTTTATGAGACTATTATGTACCGTTTTTAACGGAATTTGGATTTCCATTTTTATTTTGAACAAATTCGGTAATAAGTGTTCAATTTTGAATGGAAAATTTGGTTGTCTCTTAATTCAAAATTAGTTTATTCTAGTTCTTTAAAAGATCATTATAATCTTCATTTATTTGGAAATGTTGCTTCATCAATAGAATTCCTGCATTTAAGTACATGTGTTGTAATGAAAGAATTAACAGTTTAGAATTCAGTTATATTTTGATTGCAGCTTATATCCTTAATAAAGTTTCAACAAATGAATCACTTGCATGTTTGGAGATGTCCAACTAAGGTAAGGCTTTATAAGCCTAATAAAGTAATATGACATAATGCTAATGATTTTCTAATTTTGTTGAATAGTTTAAAGTTGATATTATTTTGTATGACTTTACATAATCCCACTATTAAGTTAGTTTACGAATTAGGAAATGCGCACCTATTTGAGGATACTGAGTTTGAGGGGGGAAGTTTGGTTAGTGACATTATTCTTGAAGAAGATTAATCTCACAGGTGTTGTTGGCATTGTTCAGGATGGCATTCCTGACATTGTTCAAGACACAATAAATTCAAGATAATGTTGCAATTCCTCCTACTCGGGAAATTGTTCATAAGTACAAACTCTAGCACCTCAAGTAACTAATTGCCATTCAGGAAAATCCATTAAAGAGATGACAAGTTTACTGTTGACATTAGGATGATGGAAGTTTGACTTACATCAAGTCATAAAAGGTTTTACATCTCTAAATGGATTAATGCATTAATTAAGAAAGTCCTTGAATGATACTTAAAATCTTTTCTCATTGCCATAAGGTTTTGAAACCTATTGATTGTAAATAGTCTTTTACAATAAAAAGGGAATTCAAAAGGGTATTAAGAAAATATTTAAAGCGTATCACTCAAAGACTTTATACGGAAAAGAATGCATTAATGTGTAAAGAGACTTTCTATTGGGCTTTTCATGAAAGACTCTATAAGGTTTATAATGGCATTAGTAGAGCATTTCAATATCGTTACTGATACATTAAATTTCATTAAGTGATCACCTCGTTCGGTTTTGAGATAATATTTAATGATGTTATCTAAGTTCTGTGGGAGCATGTAATTTATATAATATCTATGTGGTAATGAATGCTAAGTTCTGTGGGAGACAAGTTTAGTCTCAATAATTGCCCTGAGAATAATCTTCAGAAGATTTCCTATATCTCACCAATAGGGAGTCTAAAGTATGCTCAGTTTTATATGCATTTGGTTATTGCATATATTACAGGTGTGTTGGGCAGATTGATAAGTTCAGGAGTTGACCATTTGACAGCAGCCAAATGTGTCATACGGTATTTATGGAGAACAAAAGGGTTACATGTTCAAGGATCAGTAGTCAAAAGAGTTTGAGATCATTTTGGTATACTGACTCTGATCATTTATTGGATGCAAAGAATGTATGAAAATCTATGTTAGGCGCCATCTACTAGAAGAGATCTAAATGGTCCCTTTTATATAGTCTCTTCTAACATGGCTTTAGATTTCATATCATATTATGTGACATCCAAATCATGAAATATATCTGTATATTTTGTCACTATGCTGCAAATTAGGGATGGTGTTGAGACACCACATAGTTTATTTAGTGACAATGAAGTCTGCAGTTTTATGTTTAAGCAACAACAGGAACTCGACAAAGTTTAGATATTCAGAGATCAAGTTCCTAGATTGTTGATTAATAGGAGTGTATAATTGTCTAATGAGCACATCAGAACAAACCATGTAATTACGGATCCGTTATAATAAGGAAATGTCATCCAAAAGGTTTTATGAGCTAGCTACTCATATGGATGTCATTTCATTAAGAACATTCAGTTTTGTGGGAGTTTGTTCTTTTGGGTGCTCATATGATAGACAAAATTAAGTCTCCAGCTTAAGCTTGAGGATATTTTCTGATCAGAAATAAAGTTTTTGGTTTCAGTTCGGCTTCACTCCGATTTTGTTTTGTTTATGATCTCACTAAGGTTAAGGAGGATCAGTTGGAAATAGACATGTTAGATCACATTACATGTAATTTCCACGCTACACATCCACTTCATAATCCATGTCATTCTTTTGTATTAGCACGGTGACCACTGATGGGTCGAGCTGCAATTGCTGCGGCGAAGATCTCTTTGATCCCATGCTAATATAATTGATGGACCGGATTGTTCTTAACTCATTAAAGAAATGACAGCAAATTAAGATCTTATTTGGTTGTATGCACTATGAAATATAATTATAAAGTTTAGCATATAGCCCAAGTGGGAGATTGTTGGAACTTATCCAACAAGTTGGATCTTAATCCAATGTTGGGCTAATATGCGGTAAATAATTATATAAGTGCTACGCTGTCATATTAAGCCCAATATATTAGTGATCTGGTCTTAATTAATTAAATGGGCTAAATGAGTTAAACAGGTTGTGGGGCCTTTATGTGTAGAGACTATTGGGCTTCAACTCGTTGATGGGCCGAGTTGGAAACCCTAGGGCTATGGAGGCTAGCCTATAAATATTAGCGGTCGTGGTCCCCGGAATACACGAACAAATTTAAGCCGTCTTTTCTACGTCCCGTCGCTAGGAGAGAAACCAGGAGAAAACTAAAGGGGTTCTCCAACGGTTGATTCGTGCTATTCTGGAAGATCGTCCGCTACGGTATCGTCAGGATCTTTCAGACTATTAGCGATGGATTCAGGTACGCTTCCGCTAAATCCGAGTAGGTTAATGATTTAAGGTTCCGCATGTTATTCATCTGGATTTGTGTTGTTTAGTTAAGAACGCATGTCTAGATCTCTAGTTTCTACAAGATAGTGATTTGTTATCTAGATATCAGTAGTGTTCTGTTATGTTCAGCGCAGTGAAGAATTTAGTTAGTATCAACTGCTTCACTGAATGTTGAGGATAGAGATACAATAAGGGCGAGGTCAGTTAAACCGATACAAATATGTGGGAGAGGATGTGCACAATTTGTTATCTAGTTTTGGAACATCATATATGATTTGGATTACATAAGGTGACATTGATTTTATTCAGTAATGCTCTAATGACAGGTAAGTTATTCAGTAACAAGAATTCTTTTCTTCCATTCAGCTTTGCTAAGGACCATCACTAATATACTAGTGACTTTCATATCATTTTGAACTGCCTCACTCCATGTTTGTGAGACCTACTTATAGACCTTCTGGCTCAACCATTAAACTATGATTGTATCACTCCTCCACTGTTGTAACGACTGGTTTTCATGTATCCGGATTTATTATATTATAATATATGTTTTGGTGGATTTTCTCCTCATGTGTGGTTATCGTCTCCGTAACTTTCATTTTCGATCGTTTCGTCGTGTTTTCTCGTTTCTTCCTTAGGATCGTCGATTTCGGAGTAAGTCATTCGTGACGGGCTTCATAACGGTCGTATCTTACTGTTAGATTAAGCCTAGGAGTCTTAGGAATCGATCCCGGAGCTCCGCGCTCCATATCGGAACTTTTGGTGCTTATTAGCCGGTGTAAGAAGGGGCACCGACCGACTAGATGACGATCCAGTCGGTCGGCAATCGTTCTTGAACCGACTAGTTGGCTTTCTATATTTCTCAGGAGTTACTGTTTATCGTTAGTCGGTCTAAGAACGTTGGTTGACCGACTAGGTTGCAAACTAGTCGGTCGGCAATGCTTCTTTAACCGACTAACACATCATCTAAATTTTGGTAACAGTACTGTTCACTCTTAGTCGGTCCAAGAACGTTCATCGACCGACTAGATGCCAAACTAGTCGGTCAGTATTTGTTCTTTGACCGACTAACTCTTAGTTCAGGTTTTCGACTGAAGCTATTGTTTACACCTAGTCGGTCTACGTTGGTCGACCGACCGACTAGTTCCCAAACTAGTCGGTCAGTGGCTGTTCTTTGACCGACTAACCAGTGCTGTAAACCCTAGTTTTGCCCTAGCCGTCACCAAACTCTATAAATACCCCTCCAAACGTTTTCCTCTTCTCCCTCACGACCTAAAACCCTAATTTCTCCCCCATTGAGCCCACATCTTCCTCAAGCCATTAATCCTTCATCCCAAGCTCATCCTCCATCATCCAAACCCTCCCTTGTCACAACCCATCTCTCATCTTCCCCAAACCTTCATCAAACCCCCAAAATCCACCTCCAAACCCATTTCTCCAGATTTTTCCCTCATTTCCAGATCTGAGCCGGATCGTTCTTCCGTTGCCGTGGTTGCTCGGCATCGCTCCTCCGCCTCTTCACGGTAATACTCGATTCCTTTAGTTTTAGCATAACCCCCATTGACATTGTGAAACCCTAATAAAATGGATTATTAGAAATTTAGGATTCTAATAAGAAATCGATTTAGAATCATTGTTCTAATGATTGTTTTGCCATAACATCGATCTATTCCGAAGTTAGCTTGTGTGACGATCTTCGTTGCTTGTCAACCCCGGTATCAGGCAAGTGAAACTTGCATCTCTTGAATTGGGCCATGTCTTAGGCCATTTCCATTGCTTTAGCGTAAAAGAGACTAGACGGTGAAAGGATAGCCGTCTAGACGCCTTTGACCTAGCTTGACAACGAAGCTTGGTCCGTCACCCTCATCATGCTTGTATGTCACATTTACTTTAAATTAACGGTACGCGAATATGTTCATGTCATTGCATTTTGCCTGTCACGTTTAAATTCAATTAACGGTACGCAAATATCTGTTCCTGGCATTGCATATTGATTTGTCATCGTGATTGCGTAGCACACGCTACAATACTATTATTTTCCTGGTTCGTGTTCCAGAAGCGAGCCCTGTAGTTGGAAACCCCAACGCTCGACACATATGGGTGGGGTAAGAGATAAGCGGCCACCTGAGCCCCGAGTTGGCCTGATCCGCCACTCCGGCCAGCAGGCGAAATCTCTAGTGTACAAGTGATTAATAGTGATAGAGATAAGCGGCCTGAGCCACGAGCTGGCCAGCAGGTGGACTCTCTATGCACTAAGTGATAAACAGTGATAAGTGATTAGTGAATTGGTAGCTTTCGCTACATCGTGCGTGCTTGTCTCTCTTTTAAACTGCTGCATCAAACTAAACTGTCATATCATTGTTTAATGTCATAAGTGCTAGGTTGTTAGTTACTTTCAGTTTCCTTGCTCAAGTATTTTAGACTTGCTGACATGTGCCCCTTTCTCTTTTGGGTGACGCATGTTAGACCTTGAGCCCGAGTTACTTGCTGAGGGTGAGGTGTTTGCGGACGCCGAGCTTGCGCCCGTGTTGGACGAGGACTTCGTAGACACTGGAGATCAGTCTTAGTGTCTACATCTAGTTTTGTTAGATCTTTTGGGTTGTCGGTGCGTGGCACCTAGTTTGATACTGTGTTATATTTGTCTTTTGTTTGGCCTTGTTCTGGGCCTTTAGACTCTTTCTTTTAGCCTGGTGGCTTTTCTGTGATGTTGAATATTTTGTGGACAAACTGTGGGATTGGTATTTCATATCCGTCTCACCTTATTATTATTATTGTTGTTGTTTCGTTTGCAATTACAGGGACCTGCTTATACTAAATTTACGCTTATCAGACGTGCAGCTTCACAGCTCCACGTTTGAGCGGACCTTCTCACGTCTCGCCTCCATTTTAGGGAAGCGGGTCGTGACAGGTTTTAGTGGTGGCCCATGCATGTCCTTCTGTAACTGCAATTATCGAGATAACGATAATAATACAATATTGTCCAACAAATAAGTTCGACATCTGAGCCCTAAGATATGAGTCTAATTGTTTCGTTTTCTGTGTCATTAGATGGCAGGAAGGCGAATCACCCGTGGTGGTGGTAGTGGTGCGCTCCCTCATGACTAGGAGCCTGAGCGGGAGCCCACTAACGGAGAGATGATGCGGATGATGTTGCAGATGATGCAAGTTCAGCAGGGTGTGCTTCTGCAGGTACAGAATGCTTCGGTGGCTCAAGCTGCTCGGGTGGTGGAAGCCCCTCGTCCTGAGCCCGGGGCGAAGCAGTTCATAGAGCTGGGTCCTGCGTATTTTGATGGAACCGAAGGTTCACTAGCTGCTGATGAATGGATGAGGAATATCGAGGAAAATCTGAAGATGTCCAAGGTCAACGAAGTTGGTTGGGTTGACTTGGCGAAGCGCCAGCTGAGGGATAACGCCAGAAATTGGTGGGATGCTGAAGAGAAGATGTTGGAGGAGCCGATCGTCTGGGCTACCTTCAAGGCCAGATTTGATGGTGAGTTCTTCCCGAAAGCTGCCAGGGAAGAGATACTGCAGCGATTTATCGATCTGAAGTAAGGAAGCTCGTCGGTGGACCGATATCACCAAGAGTTCATGAGGCTGAGTCGGTTTGCACCAAAGATGGTGCAGGACGCTGAGGAGAGAGCTCAGAGGTTCCTGCAGGGACTTGCTTTGGAGCTCCAGAGTTTTGTGACCTCTTCTGACCGGGAATCTTATCAGAAGGTTTTAGTAGCAGCCAAGAGGCAGGAGCTGCTCGTGAACCAGAGGAAGGGGTCTATTGTTGGTGCTGGGAAGAGGCCTGTGGAACATGCGAGAGCTGTGGTTAGACCTGGATTCAGGCCGAACCAGCCTGTTCAGTTTAAGAGGCCAGGAGGGCCTGTTCGGAGGACTTGCCATTTCTGTGGCAAGGAGGGCCATATTAAGGAATCGTGTAGGAAGTTCTTGGGGCAATGTATTTCCTGTGGAGATCCCGCCCATGCTCTCAGGGAGTGCCCGAGGTTGAAGCAGCCTTGGAGGGCACCTATTGCTGCCCCACCGTTGCAGCAGAGAGCCCCGGTGCCCGCTGGTCGTGGGGTACCCCTTGTTCCACAAGGGCATGCCTTTCGGCAGGCAGTTCCGCCGAGGAGGCAGGCATTTCTGATGACCGAGGAGGAGGTTTTGGCCATGGATGAGGTCATAGCAGGTAACTTCCAATCTAGTTGTTCCTTCCCTAATTAGTTGATTATTAAAATTATGTTGGTTGCTTGTGTATGAATGTTGCTAGAGTAAGATTTGATTGATTCGACTGTTTGTTAGGTGTGGTTTTGGTTTGCACATTCCCTGCCCGAGTCCTCTTTGACTCAGGTGCGTCGATGTGCATTTTGGCCCAGAGCTTCGTGGAGAAGCATTCCTTGTCGACGTCCCCTCTCTCCAAGAGTTGGAACATCGTTACAGGGAATGGAGTAGTCACGGTGCATCGTGGGTGCAGTCCTTGCTCTGTGGTGGTTTGTGGACATGAGCTTTATGCTGATTTTATTGTCCACAACATCACCAACTACGATGCGGTCTTTGGGATGGATTGGCTTGCGAGCTTCTATGCTACGATCGACTGTCGAAGAAAGAAGGTGGTGTTCGAGATTCCCGGACATCCAGTATTTGAGTTCAGCCGTGGTAGCAGTTCGCTTGGTCCTGTCAGATTTCGGGCCAAGCCGGAGGAGGTTGTGGCTATGCAGATGGAGATGGAGTGGCCAGCTGTGGTGCGAGATTTTGGCGACGTCTTCCCCGAGGAGATGTTTGGTTTGCCACCTGATCGAGCTTTAGAATTTTCTATCGATCTTGTTCCGGGAGCGCAGCCGATTTCAAAGGCACCATATCGTATGGCGCCTGTAGAATTGGAAGAGTTGCGGAAGCAGTTGGATGAGCTCATGCAGAAGGGTTACATTAATCCCAGCGTGTCTCCGTGGGGAGCATCGGTGTTGTTGGTGAAGAAGAAGGACGGTTCGCGTCGCATGTGCGTGGACTATCGGGAGTTGAATGCGGTGACCATCAAGAATAAATACCCGTTGCCTCGCATCGATGATATTTTTGATCAGCTTAGAGGTTCGAGGGTGTTTTCTAAATTGGATTTGAGGAGTGGTTACCATCAGTTAAAGGTGAAGAAGGGAGATGTTCCGAAGACAACATTCAGGACGAAGTATGGACACTATGAGTTCGTGGTCATGCCTTTCGGCGTAACTAACGCGCCCGCAGTTTTCATGAATCTGATGAACCTGATTTTCTACGACTTTTTGGATAAGTTTGTCGTTATCTTTATCGACGACATTCTGATATATTCGAAGTCGGAGGAAGAGCATGCCTCGCACTTGAGGACGGTGTTGGAGATTCTGAGGAAGCATCGGTTGTATGCTAAGTTTTCAAAGTGCGAGTTCTGGCTGGATAGAGTTGCTTTTCTTGAGCATGTGGTGACTGGAGATGGTATTTTTGTGGATCCCGAGAAGATTAGGGTCATCAGGTAGTGGCCTATTCCGTCGTCAGCGTCCGAGATCCGGAGTTTCCTTGGTTTGGCGGGATATTATCGTCGTTTCATTAAGGACTTTTCCCGTATTGCCGAGCCGATGACCAGATTGACGCGGAAGGATGTACCTTTTGTTTGGTCGGGTGATTGTGGGGATGCTTTTGGTGTTCTGAGGGAGAGACTGACGACTGCCCCTGTTCTTGCTGTGCATGATCGCAGCGGTGGATTTGAGATCTTTTGCGATGCTTCTGGTAAGGGTCTCGGTTGTATGTTGCATCAGCACGGGCATGTTGTGGCTTATGCGTCTCGTCAGCTCAAGGTTCATGAGAAGAATTACCCGACGCATTATTTGGAGTTGGCTGCCGTTGTGTTTGCCCTTAAGATTTGGAGGCACTTCTTGCTGAGTGAGAAAGTGAAAATTTTCACCGATCACAAAAGCTTGAAGTATATTTTTACCCAGAAGGAGCTCAACATGCGACATCGTCGATGGTTGGAGCTTATGGCGGATTATGAGATTGATTTGCAGTATCACCCTGGCAAGGTGAATGTGGTTCCAGATGCTTTGAGTAGGCTTCCCGCGGTGATGATGTTGACCTCGCAGTGGAGATTGCAGCAGGATTTTTGCGAGTCCAGAGTGGAGATTGTTCTTCCTGGGGAGACTTCTTCGTTGATGTACATGCAGGTGCAGTCAACGATCGTGGATCGGATTAAGGCGAGTCAGGCCGGAGATCTGAAATTGGTAAGGATTCGAGGGCAGGTTGAAGCAGGTCTGCGGACTGACTTTTTGATTCATGAGGATGGCTCGCTGAGGTTTGGAGCCAGGTTGTGTGTGCCAGCTGGGGATATTAGAGAGGAGTTGATGGTGGATGCGCACAGTTCGCCGTATTCTGTGCATCCTGGTGGCACCAAGATGTACAAGGATCTTCGTCTGAATTATTGGTGGTATGGTATGAAGAGGAGTGTGGCTCGGAGTGTAGCCAAGTGCTTGGTTTGCCAGCAAGTGAAGGCGGAGCATCAGCGTGCGGCCGGGTTGCTACAACCGCTTCTGATTCCGGAGTGGAAATGGCAACACATCACTATGGATTTCGTGACTGGACTACCTCGGAGTCCGAAGCAGAATGACGCGATTTGGGTGATCGTAGATCGATTGACCAAATCTGCGCACTTTATTCCGTTCCGAGTGGGACAGTCCACTGAGGCGCTAGCAAGGAGATATATAGAGGTAAATTCTTTTACTCTCCATTCTATTTCCTTTTCCTAGTTTGGATAGTGATGTAACGTGAATCGTGCAGGAGGTCATGCGACTTCACGGAGTCCCCGTGAGTATCGTGTCTGACAGAGACACGAGGTTCACATCTCAGTTCTGGCAGAGTTTGCAGAAGAGTTTGGGTACGCGTCTGAGTTTCAGCACGGCGTACCATCCGCAGACGGATGGCCAGTCCGAGAGGACGATTCAGATTTTGGAGGACATGCTGAGGGCGTGCATGTTGGATTTCAAGGGTTCGTGGGAGGACCATCTACATTTGGTGGAGTTTTCTTACAACAACAGCTACCAGGCGTCTATTGGCATGGCGCCTTTCACCGCTTTGTATGGAAGGAAATGTCGATCGCCATTGAGTTGGGATGACGTTGGTGACCGGGAGCTGTTGGGACCTGAGATGATTGTGGATGCCGTGGATATCGTCAGGAATATTCGGGAGAGGCTGAGGATTGCTCAGGACCGTTTTAAGCATTGGGCGGATGCTAAACGTCGTCCTTTGGAGTTTCAGCCGGGCGACCATGTGTTTCTGAGGATTTCCCCGAATCGTGGAGAGATTCGTTTTGGGAAGCGAGGGAAGTTGAGCCCGCTATACATTGGACTATTTGATGTTTTGGAGAGGGTCGGCGAAGTAGCTTATCGCTTAGCCTTGCCGCCATCTTTGGAAGGAGTCCATGATGTTTTCCATGTGTCGCAGCTTCGTCGATACATCAGCGATCCGTCTTATGCCGTGGATTTCTCGGAGATCGCCGTTCGCCCAGATTTGACGGATGACTAGCATCCAGTGCAGATTCTGGACAGGCGTCAGAAGTCACTTCGGAACAAGATTGTCAATCTTGTGAGGGTGATGTGGCGACACGGCTCGTCTGGAGAGTCTACTTGGGAGAATGAGGATGAGATGCGAGGGCGTTTCCCACTTTTGTTCCCGGACACGTGAGTGTTGGGAAATTCCGAGGACGGAATTTTTCTTAAGTTGGGGAGGATGTAACGACTGGTTTTCATGTATCCGGATTTATTATATTATAATATATGTTTTGGTGGATTTTCTCCTCATGTGTGGTTATCGTCTCCGTAACTTTCATTTTCGATCGTTTCGTCGTGTTTTCTCGTTTCTTCCTTAGGATCGTCGATTTCGGAGTAAGTCATTCGTGACGGGCTTCATAACGGTCGTATCTTACTGTTAGATCAAGCCTAGGAGTCTTAGGAATCGATCCTGGAGCTCCGCGCTCCATATCGGAACTTTTGGTGCTTATTAACCGGTGTAAGAAGGGGCACCGACCGACTAGATGACGATCCAGTCGGTCGGCAATCCTTCTTGAACCGACTAGTTGGCTTTCTAAATTTCTCAGGAGTTACTGTTTATCGTTAGTCGGTCTAAGAACGTTGGTTGACCGACTAGGTTACAAACTAGTCGGTCGGCAATGCTTCTTTAACCGACTAACACATCATCTAAATTTTGATAACAGTACTGTTCACTCTTAGTCGGTCCAAGAACGTTCATCGACCGACTAGATGCCAAACTAGTCGGTCAGTATTTGTTCTTTGACCGACTAACTCTTAGTTCAGGTTTTCGACTGAAGCTACTGTTTACACCTAGTCGGTCTACGTTGGTCGACCGACCGACTAGTTCCCAAACTAGTCGGTCAGTGGTTGTTCTTTGACCGACTAACCAGTGCTGTAAACCCTAGTTTTGCCCTAGCCGCCACCAAACTCTATAAATACCCCTCCAAACGTTTTCCTCTTCTCCCTCACGACCTAAAACCCTAATTTCTCCCCCATTGAGCCCCCATCTTCCTCAAGCCATTAATCCTTCATCCCAAGCTCATCCTCCATCATCCAAACCCTCCCTTGTCACAACCCATCTCTCATCTTCCCCAAACCTTCATCAAACCCCCAAAATCCACCTCCAAACCCATTTCTCCAGATTTTTCCCTCATTTCTAGATCTGAGCCGGATCGTTCTTCCGTTTCCGTGGTTGCTCGGCATCGCTCCTCCGCCTCTTCACGGTAATACTCGATTCCTTTAGTTTTAGCATAACCCCCATTGACATTGTGAAACCCTAATAAAATGGATTATTAGAAAGTTAGGATTCTAATAAGAAATCGATTTAGAATCATTGTTCTAATGATTGTTTTGCCATAACATCGATCTATTCCGTAGTTAGCTTGTGTGACGATCTTCGTTGCTCGTCAACCCCGGTATCAGGCAAGTGAAACTTGCATCTCTTGAATTGGGCCATGTCTTAGGCCATTTCCCTTGCTTTAGCGTAAAAGAGACTAGACAGTGAAAGGATAGCCGTCTAGACGCCTTTGACCTAGCTTGACAACGAAGCTTGGTCCGTCACCCTCATCATGCTTGTATGTCACATTTACTTTAAATTAACGGTACGCGAATATGTTCATGTCATTGCATTTTGCCTGTCACGTTTAAATTCAATTAACGGTACGCAAATATCTATTCCTGGCATTGCATATTGATTTGTCATCGTGATTGCATAGCACACGCTACAATACTATTATTTTCCTGGCTCGTGTTCCAGAAGCGAGCCCTGTAGTTGGAAACCCCAACGCTCGACACATATGGGTGGGGGAAGAGATAAGCGGCCACCTGAGCCCCGAGTTGGCCTGATCCGCCACTCCGGCCAGCAGGCGAAATCTCTAGTGTACAAGTGATTAATAGTGATAGAGATAAGCGGCCTGAGCCACGAGCTGGCCAACAGGTGGACTCTTTATGCACTAAGTGATAAACAATGATAAGTGATTAGTGAATTGGTAGCTTTCGCTACATCGTGCGTGCTTGTCTCTCTTTTAAACTGCTGCATCAAACTAAACTGTCATGTCATTGTTTAATGTCATAAGTGCTAGGTTGTTAGTTACTTTCAGTTTCCTTGCTCAAGTCTTTTAGACTTGCTGACATGTGCCCCTTTCTCTTTTGGGTGACGCATGTTAGACCTTGAGCCCGAGTTACTTGCTGAGGGTGAGGTGTTTACGGACGCCGAGCTTGCGCCCGTGTTGGACGAGGACTTCGTAGACACTGGAGATCAGTCTTAGTGTCTACGTCTAGTTTTGTTAGATCTTTTGGGTTGTCGGTGCGTGGCACCTAGTTTGATACTGTGTTATATTTGTCTTTTATTTGGCCTTGTTCTGGGCCTTTACACTCTTTCTTTTAGCCTGGTGGCTTTTCTGTGATGTTGAATATTTTGTGGACAAACTGTGGGATTAGTATTTCATATCCGTCTCACCTTATTATTATTATTGTTGTTGTTTCGTTTGCAATTACAGGGACATGCTTATACTAAATTTACGCTTATCAGGCGTGCAGCTTCACAGCTCCACGTTTGAGCGGACCTTCTCACGTCTCGCCTCCATTTTAGGGAAGCGGGTCGTGACAACCGTTGACTCCTCCTCGGGCTCCTCCTCATCACCCACATACCCCTCCTCGTCAGGTACCATGGTGATCTGTAGCAGTCGGCTCGCACATCTGTGTCCAGGGGTGAACTTCTCGTCGCAACGGAAGCACAACCCCTTGACACGCTTCTCCCTCACATCTGCCTCCGTCATCTGCCGCCCGAGAGCAGCTGTGCAGCCCTCTCTTCTAGTATCAAGTGCAACTTTGGGTGTCCTCTGTGCCGCTGCTGCCGGGGTGGGGGCGGGAACTCTGGGTCCCCCAAACTCCTCATATCCTCCTCTCCTCCGCATGCTTCTCCTCCGCCTTATGGGCCAGGTGAAGGACATCCTCCAAGGTTGCCGGGCTCTGCATCCGTAGCTCCGCTCGTATAGAGGGCTTCAACCCCCTCATAAAGTTCCCAATCATAACCTCATCAGTCACCCCCTTCACCCTGCTGTTCAGCATCTCGAACCTCTCTACATAATCTCTCACCGTCTCCTCATGTCTTAAGGCCGACAGCTGCTCGTAGAAATCTCCTGCTGTCTCCTGGAACCGATCCATGATCAGTGCTGACAGCTCCTCCCAGGTGCGAAAAGGGGTCTGCGCTATCTTCCACCGGTACCATGCTAGTGCCTTCCCCTCAAAATAAATTCCGATCGTTTTCAGGACCTCCTGTTCTGTCAATCTCATCGCCTGAAAATATCACTCTGCACGATATATCCATCCGTCTGAATCTGTGCCGTCAAAGGTCGGCATCTTCAACTTCATCAACCACCGATCCGCGTTGATGTCACCTTGCTGCACTCTCTCTCCGCCACGGTCACCTCCCCAGCCCAAACCGCCGCCACGGTTCTTCGTCGGGCCTCCCTCGTCACCGCCGTACAACTACTCAGGCCAACCAGGCCTCTCCCACGCCTCGGGCTGATAGTGGTGTCCTGGAAACTCAGGTGGTCATGTAAAAACGGGCCTCGGCCCAAGATGGACAGTCTCCGTTCTCCAAAATTGGCCCGCAATGACTCCCAATAGCTGCTCCCGAGGCCCAACCACCTCCAACCGTCCCAAAGGTCATCGGTAGGATGGAGGAGGTGGCGAGGTGCTCGGCGAGGAGACATGCAGCCTCATCGGAGGGAACTGATTCTTGGATTGAGTCCATAGAAGCTGTGTATGAGAGACAGAGAGAGAGTGTGCGTGGTGTTTTAATAAAAGGTTATATTGAATGATGTTATCTTCTTTGGATTGCAAAACGACGTCAATGAGAAGGAGACTTTGTATCGGCGTTGTTAACGAGAGGAATATGCCGGCCGGCCGGTCGGCCAATTGTTTGGGATTATTAATTAGAAATTCATGTAAGATGGAGTGGTCTTTCAAACTTCTTCCTGGCATGCTGATTCTTGTTCCTTCAATGTCCTGGCAACGAAAGTTGGGCTCTGTTGCTCACTTGGTGGGAAATCTTGGGGAATCCCAGTAAAGTGGACAATTGCACGTGGAAATTCAAAAATCGCTAAACCAACCAGCAAGCAAGAGAATTACAACCTCACACCAAGATTTGTACAGGTTTCAATCAATTTACACGTTCGGTTGGACAGATCACACCAAGGTGGAGATTTGTGGAAGTTGGTTCGATTGAGGCGCTGAAGAAGCATTGGTCATTAGCCGAGCTATCTTGTGCAGAGATGATTCGTCTGCGCCCGGCCCATCTGACTCTGCACAAGTCAGATCGGTCATATGCCGAGCTATGGGGCTTCAGCAGCGCATTATCCCTCGGTCGTTTCTATTCGGTTGACGTCAGCGTTCGGATGATCGGTGGATCGGTGGCTTATAGGTCGTCAGCTCTACGGTTTGAGCTACGAATAGCTCGGACACTCGGCTCGGCACTTCAGTCGCTCGGTCTTCAGAGGGAAGCTCGGTCGTTCGGAGGGAGCACACTAGGATGCGGCTCACTAAGATGCCACGGAGGCCCACTAGGGTGCATCGCATTATTTGCGTAGAGTTGCGATAGGGATGTGATTCCTTTAGAGTCGTGATTCGTATCTTTTGGGGACTACTTCCCAATGATGACACTTATTGTACCCTAGGGGTATAAATAGGGAGTTTTAGAGGATGAGTTCGTGGTACCTTTGAGCCGCCATTTTATGAGAACCAACTTTGAGAGAATGTTTGTGAGCTTTTGGAGAGAATGTTGTGTGCTTATTCTTCGTTTGTGAAGAGAAGATTTGTATTTGTATTCTCCTTTCGTAATAAAGTTTATTGGCGTTCCCTTGGCCGGTCGACGGCCTAAATTGTTACCCCTCATAGCGCTTCACGTTTGTATTAGTTGCTCGTCCTCGTCTCGATCATCTGATCGTTCCGACTTGTGTCCACGTACGTCCGGCACACAACAGAAACAACACGAAAATATTTTCAGATAATTCATGTTAACAAATTTCAACTTCTTGGCATGTGTTAAAGGCTTGAAATTAGTCGCCTGCTCCATTGGGAATTAGTGTGCTTCATATCCATTAGGAGCTGTTGATGATAGTGATTTTACAGGATGAAGATGAAGGTCATGGGAAACTATGAATTCATTGTAGAAGCTTCCGTTTAAATTTGGAATTTCCTTACTGTGATCTCATTCGAACAATATGAGATAAAGTTGCTGAAATGAGGTGCCTCATAAATTTGTGATTTGTAGGGTTTTAGTTGATTTGGGTGATAACTTGCGCGTGCTAAACACATATACAATATAATTGCCTATATCTAGTTTTATTGAAATTTGCAGTTAATGGAAGTTAGAAGGCCCTTGGCTACTTGGAGGTTGGCTTTCAAAGCATGGCACACGTAATTTTTTTTGGCTAGCAGGATTTCAAATTCGTCCTGTTTACGCTACGATGACTTGCAAAAGTCTCCTTTTTTATATAATACGTAGAAATTGCTTACCAAAGAGTAACAACCCGCGGGCTAATACTTAAAAACTATCAAGCTACAAACATAATAACAACTGCAGCCGTCGCCTATTTGTAAATCTCAACAATTGTCATACTTGCGTAGCCGCAGATGAGTTTTGAACCAGAGAATCCTGCTTTCTTGGCCAATGACTCGATCTCCTTTTCAGTTCTCTCTTTTCCTTCGGCAGTTTGAGCCAACATGAGCATATCGATATGCATGACAGTCTGCATAGTAGCTATAGATTTGATATGTAGAGGACGGATGTTTTCCATGATGATCACCTTGCCATTTTCCGGCAAAGCCTTGAAGCAATTTGTTAGTACCGTCAAGCAGTGGTCGTCGCTCCAATCATGAAGAACCCACTGCGCAAAAAAATTACATGTGCGACATATATAGCTACAGAAGTAACTGTCATGATATAAATAGATGCTTTGACGTATATGTACTTACCTTCATCAAAATAGCATCTCCACTTGGAATGCTTTGGAACATGTCTCCTCCAATGTGCTGTACTCCTAAAGGATAAATAGTAGTAATTATGTCATGTTTGAATGCTATTCTGAATTGTGCCCTGTTTCTATTTGCGGTGCATTGAAAGAAAACATGTACATGGAAAAGACTATGTAGACGGTGACATCTAAGCAAATTATAAAAAGTATACTCAAAATGAAAGTATGAATCATGAATGATACGTGCCACATGCATGCCTGATACTATACAGCTCCGTAAACAAAGTACTACAACCTAATGCATAAATCCATACCAGGAATAGGCTGTGCCTCTGCGATGACATGAGGCAGGTCGAAGTTGATGCCTTTGATACGAGGATGCTTCATGACGACCATGCCGATTGTTCCTCCGACACCTCCTCCGACATCGACGAGCGACTCCAAATCATCGAAACCCTTGTAGGTTTCGAGTATCTTCTTGGTGATGATGGTCGAATGGTTCCTCATACCTTCGTTGTACACCGTACTGAACCTGTGGTCAAGGCCAAGGTATTCAAATAAGGGCATCCCTTGGGCCTTGTTAAATGCTATGCCTCCATTCAAGATGGCATCCTTCAAGTGGTACCTACATTAATGAACGAATTGATCACATGAGGTCGTATATTTAAGCACTTGATCACTTTTATATCGATCTCATAAAAAATTAAAAATTTGCTAAATCTGTGTTTAACATGAAACCAAAATTAGAAACACACACCAGCTCTCCATGAGAACACGGTCAGCAAGGAGTGCAAGGGGAGCCATGGAAACCCCGTCCTCGTTCTGGGCCAAGAACTTGACAACTGGTGCAGCCCCATACTTCCTCTCAATGACCTCACCGTCGACATCGGCCATCGTCTCGCCGACCTTGCACGTGAGAACATTGTAGCATGCAAGCAGGCTTAGGATCCGATCTAACATCGCTGCAGCATTAGGGTTTGTTGTACGCAACTGGCTAGCAATCTCGGTCGCCGACAGGTAAGCCCCATGCCCGGCCTTTGCTAGGATCTCAAAGACGCCGAGCTCGATGGCCGAACTGAGAGTCATCGGCAGGATGGAGGAGGTGGCGAGGAGCTCTGCGAAGAGACAGGCAGCCTCATCGGAGGTGACTGATTCTTGGATTGAGCCCATAGAAATGTGTATGAGAGGCAGAGTGCGTGAGTAAGTGAGTCTGTGTGTGTTCTTGTGAAGGTTATATTGAGCGATGGATTCTTCGGATTACAAATCGACAATGAGATCGAAACTTCGTATAGGCGTTATTGAGAGGAATATGACCACCGGCCGGCAATAAAAATATTAGGACCTTCTAATAATTTAGCCGTGACTTTTTGGATCTTTAATCTTCATTGATTGCCGATTCTCCTTTAATACTGATACGACCTATTCGGAGGGATCTAAACCGGGCGGCCCCATGCCTGTGTCGCAAGCCCACGGCTCGGGGAGAACATGCCGAGCAACGAGGCCCCCACAGAGACTCAAGGTCGGGCCGGCCTCGGACCGAAGCGGACGCAACCGCTGACCCACGTCGACAGGAGTTAACCGCTCCCCCTTAAAGCGCACCCTCCTTAATCACCATTAAGGGCACCATTACGCCCACCTTCATGACCCATGAAGGCGCCATGAAGATGGTGGGCGAAAACAAGGGGACGTCGAGAAGACGTGGCCGGGAAAGGCTCCTACAAAAGGACCAGAGGTACAACGTACAAAAGAATCTCTCGTTGGATACCGAAGCACAAAGGTATTCTTCTCATTCGACCTGGTCTTCCATATTACATTTCTCCCCCAGAGCTTGGCCCGAGGACTCGCGTATCGGCCTACCTGTGAGCTATACCGATCCCACCCAGCATCCTTCAGATCCGTTCTGACTTAGGCATCGGAGGGGACTTGTTCGGAACCAAGGTCCGACCCCCTGACGAGCTCTCTCGTCCATTCAGGTCTGGATGACTCAGCGACTCCGAGGCTACCCCTCAGCGTCTTCCCAACCTGAGCCGAGCGTTCTCGTCCCCGAGCTCGCTCGCCACTACTACCAGGAGGTCGTCGCTTTGCCGAGACTACCCTTCGGCACGCCGACGGCCGGATCTGCATCCGTCACCAAGCGGACGTGCCTCCAGCCAATCTCAGAGGTCCCACGTGTCCCCTTGGACAATGTTGACCTCCCGCCCTACAGTCAACAAATCAGTGGTGAGAAAACACCCCGAAACAGCTGGCGCCATCTGTGGAAAATGAAGAAGCACCCACGTCAAACAACCGCACCATCGAAATGGAGCCAGCATGCAATGGGGAAGGACGCATGCCCCCCATCCACAAGGAGGGCGACTACGTCCCGCCCAAGAACATGCACAGCCACTCCGCCGAGGGCACCAGTGACTCACGCTCGGTGACCCAAGAACAACTTCGTCTCTTCGCCCAAGAGACGTACGCCCACCTCCAGACGCTGGCAGCCGCCATCCAACAACTTGCAGGCAACCCGCTCCCGGCCCCAGAGAGGGGCACGACGGCTGATGTGCCCCGAACTTACACCTAAATTCCACCTAGCGGTGTCACAGTCGCTAGGCGTGGTATGGCTCCTAGGTGTCAGCTCTGGGCTCTATCCGCAAGCGGACGGTGTCAGATTATAGTATAAAAGATGTCGGATCCCACATGGACAGTGACAGTGTATTTGAGATCTCAGATTATTTTTAGGTTTCAGAGTGAGATAGCTATCGATTTGGAAAGATTGGTTGTGATGGTGTTGTTGACTTGATAATAAAGAAAACTAGGGTCTTAAGGATCGCCACTAAGACCGTCGGAGGTTGACGTTAGAATGGGATCCTTACGTTGCATTAGGTTTATGAGATTGATCTCTTAATTCATACCACCCTCGTGGGTTAGAATCTAGAGGTATTTTGGTGGCTCTCATTGACGCAATGGCAGTAGCTGTCAATGTAGCGAAATAGTTCGTCGGTGGATCCGCTCAAGGCACTAGCCGAGCATGGTCAGAGCCTTGGTTGGATCTACTAATTTTTCTATTTAAATCCCAAGGATACTCCTTAAGCTCATCAATTCCACCGACCGTGGGCATGATCTCAGTACGAGTTATCCTAGGGATTCGGATGGATCAACCGAAATACTCCCCCTTTTTTTCTTACAACCTAAAGATCCTGATCTACATCTCTCTCCGAGTGTCTTAGGGCTAACCCATCAACCCTAGAGGAAACTACTCACACATAGTGATTATAACGAATAAAAATGCGAGTTTTATCGGAGAAAACATTGTAGAAATTAGATCGAGTGAGAAACGAATAACTTACTTACCGAAGACGAGAAAGAACAATAACCAATAGCAATCCTAAGAGATTCCACAGATTCCAAAATGCCAAGAACAATAGAACGTGAACTTTCTCCCAAAAATAATTCAATTAAGATCAAAACTAGATCTAGATCTACCAAAAAGGTTTTTCAATCCCCTCTCCCTCTCAAACATAATTCAAAAAATACCCAAAAAACTCAGCCCTCTAATTTCGTCTCCAAGATCCGCTCTTCACTCTCGCTGCGCGCATCCGTCTGGGGCTCACCAAAGAAATTCCGAAATTAGCCCGCATTGTCGTCGACCGAGTCAGTGACTCGGTCGAGCAGAACCTTGCTCTGTCGAAAGGATCGGCTGCTCGGTCGAGCAGCCCACTTGCTCGGTCGAGTCTGTTAGTGGATAGAGCTCCTTCGAAAAGCGTCATTCTATCTGCTCGGCCCCGAGTAAGCCTTGCTCGGTCGAGTCGTCAGCTAACTCGGTTACATGAGTCCTGCTCGGTCGAGCAGGATGTTGATGGTAGACCTTCGAAAATAGGAGTTGCTCGACCGAGTCACCACACTGCTCGGTCGAGCAGGATGCGTATCAGCTGCATGCGCATCAGCTCGACCGAGCACAAGTCTTGTTCGGTCGAGTCGCCTGGGAAAAATCCAGATCTTCTTGCAGCTTCTCCTCTTTTCCAGTAAATCTCCTCCACTCCTTCCATAGGTTTCCAAACCTCGGCAAACTCTTGTAGAGCTTCACCAACGGGCTCACGGGCATGCTAGATGTGTCCATATCCAAAAGTGGTCCCGAATCGCTCCAAAATCCCTGAAAATCCACAAAACTCTACGAAACTCGAATATGGCGTTAGAATTGCAGTATCGTAGGAAAATGTGGGATTTGGATGCGGATATGGCATGAAATGCAATGGAATGATGCTATAAAAAGATAGAAAATATGGACACATCAAAATCCCCCAAGCTTACCACTTACTCGTCCTCGAGGAAGACGAATACTAGGTATGCCGGGAAATAAACAAAAGGAATAAAAAATGAAAGAGAATAGAGATGGAAGGGGGTGCTAAAGTGTTCAATCGAATCTTAAGCCTCAGCAGTATATCACGATGCTTCGAATGATAAAAATACATGCTAATGGTATTTTCAAGTCTTACAAATCATATGGCTAGCATGCAATAAAGACTAAAACAGGGATCTTCAAAAATCATGCCATCAACTCATATCAATCGACCGTAAGCCTGGGGGTAGCTCCTCCAGCAGGCTGATCGACCTGATCGACCGTAAGGCTGGGGGCAACTCTGTAACGACTCATATTTTTCAGTACATCCATTTATGTATGTAACGTAGTTTCATTTTAAAAAAGTATTTTATAGCGGTTAGTCTGGAGTTTTATATCCAAAAATGATTTCAAAATTTCTTATAAAAATATTTTGAAGCATTAAACTAATTATAGTGTATTTTAATACGTACTGAATTTCAAACTCTTAAGCTGACACACAAATTAATCAAGCTACAAATTTACATCATAACAACTGCAACTATCGTTTATTTGTAAATCTCAAGAACTGTCATGCTTGCATAGCTACAGACGAGTTTGGATCCCATGAATCCTGTGCCAATGAGTTGATCTCCTTTTCCGTTCTATCTTTTCCTTCGGCGTTGTGAGCCAACATTATCAGATCGATATGCATGACAGTCTGCACTGTAGCTGTAGATTTGAGTAGTAGAGGACGGATGTTTTCCATGATGACCACCTTGCCATTTTCCGGCAAATTAAAGCCTCGAAGCAATTCGTTAGTACCGTCAAGCAGTGGTCGTCGCTCCAATCATGAAGAACCCACTACGTATAAAAAAATATTGCATGGGCTTCTTATAGTTTTAGAAGTAGTGATATGGCATAAGTGGATGTTTCCATATTTACCTACTTTCATCAAAATTGCATCTCCGCTCGGAACACCATCGAACATGTCTCCTTCAATATGCTTTACTCCTACAAGGCAAATGGTAGTAATCACGTCATGATATTTGAATGACCCCGTCCTGATCCTTGGCCAGGAACTTGACCACCAGTGCGGCCCAATACTTTCTCTCAATACCCTCACCATCGGCATCGGCCATCGTCTCGCCGACCTTGCAGGTGAGAATATTGTAGCATGCCAGCAGGCTTAGGATCCTATCTAACATCGCTGCAGCTAGCATGAGGGTTTGTCGTAGGCAACTGTCTAGCAATCTCGGTCGCCGACAGGTAAGCGCCCGGCCCTGCCTTTGTTATGATCTCAAAGACGCCGAGCTCGATGGCCAAACTGAGAGTCATCGGCAGGATGGAGGAGGTGGCTAGGTGCTCGGCGAGGAGACAGGCAGCCTCATCGGCGGGGACCGAGTCTTGGATTGATTCCATAGAAGTGTTTATGAGAGGCAGAGTGCGCGAGTGAGTTGGTCTGTGTGTGTTCTTGTGAAGGTTATATTGAGTGATGGATTCTTCGGATTACAAATCGACAATGAGATCGAAACTTTGTATAGGCGTTATTGAGAGTAATATGCCCACCGGCCGGCAATAAAAATATTAGGACCTTCTAATAATTTAGCCGTCACTTTTTCGATCTTTAATCTTCATTGATTGCCGATTCTCCTTTAATACTGATACGACCTATTCGGAGGGATCTAAACCGGGCGGCCCATGCCCGTGTCGCAAGCCCAAGGCTCGGGGAGAACATGCCGAGCAACGAGGCCCCCACGAAGACTCAAGGTCGGGCCGGTCTCGGACCGAAGCGGACGCAACCGCTGACCCACGTCGGCAGGAGTTAACCGCTTCCCCTTAAAGCGCACCCTCCTTAATCACCTTTAAGGGGCCCCATTACGCCCACCTTCTTGACCCTTGAAGGCGCCATGAAGATGGTGGGCGAAAACGAGGGGGACGTCGAGAAGACGTGGCCGGGAAAGGCTCCTACAAAAGGACTGGAGGTACAACGTACAAAAGAATCTCTCGTTGGATACCGAAGCACAAAGGTATTCTTCTCATTCGACCTGGTCTTCCATATTACATTTCTCCCCCAGAGCTTGGCACGAGGACTTGCGTATCGGCCTCCCTGTGAGCTATACCGATCCCATCCAACATCCTTCAGATCCGTTCTGACTTAGGCATCGGAGGGGACTTGGTCGGAACCAAGGTCCGACCCCCTGACGAGCTCTCTCGTCCATTCAGGTCCGGATAACTCAGCGACGCCGAGGCTTCCCCTCAGCGTCTTCCCAACCGGAGCCGAGCGTTCTCGTCCCCGAGCTCGCTCGCCACTACTACCAGAAGGTCGTCGCTTTGCCGAGGGTACCCTTCGGCACGCCGACGCCCGGATCTGCATCCGTCACCAAGCGGACGTGCCTCCAGCCAATCACAGAGGTCCCACGTGTCCCCTTGGACAATGTTGACCTCCCGCCCTACGGTCAACAAATCAGTGGTGAGAAAACACCCCGAAAATGCTGGCGCCATCTGTGGGAAACGAAGAAGCACCCACGTCAAACAACCGCACCATCGAAATGGAGCCAGCATGCAATGGGGGAGGACACATGCCCCCCATCCACGAGGAGGGTGACTACGTCCCGCCCGAGAACATGCACAGCCGATCCGCCGAGGGCACCAGCGACTCACGCTCGGTGACCCAAGAACAACTTCGTCTCTTCGCTCAAGAGACATACGCCCACCTCCAGACGCTGGCAGCCGCCATCCAACAACTTGCAGGCAACCCGCTCCCGGCCCCAGAGAGGGGCACGCCGGCTGATGTGCCCCGAACTTACACCTAAATTCCACCTAGCGGTGTCACAGTCGCTAGGCGTGGTATGGCTCCTAGGTGTCAGCTCTGGGCTCTAACCGCAAGCGGACGGTGTCAGATTATAGTATAAAAGATGTCGGATCCCACATGGACAGTGACAGTGTATTTGAGATCTCAGATTATTTTTAGGTTTCAGAGTGAGATAGCTATCGGTTTGGAAAGATTGGTTGTGATGGTGTTGTTGACTTGATAATAAAGAAAACTAGGGTCTTAAGGATCGCCACTAAGACCATCTGAGGTTGATGTTAGAATGGGATCCTTACGTTGCATTAGGTTTATGAGATTGATCTCTTAATTCATACCACTCTCGTGGGTTAGAATCTAGAGGTATTTTGGTGGCTCTCATTGACGCAATGGCAGTAGCTGTCAATGTAGCGAAATAGTTCGTCGGTGGATCCCCTCAAGGCACGAGCCGAGCATGGTCAGAGCCTTGGTTGGATCTACTAATTTTTCTATTTAAATCCCAAGGATACTCATTAAGCTCATCAATTCCACCGACCGTGGGCATGATCTCATGTAACGACTGGTTTTCATGTGTCCGGATTTATTATATTATATATATATATGTTTTGGTGGATTTTCTCCTCATGTGTGGTTTTCGTCTCCGTAGCTTTCATTTTCGATCGTTTCGTCGTGATTTTCCAGCTTCTTCCGTAGAATCGTCGATTTTGGAGTAAGTCATTCGTGACGGGCTTCATATCGGTCATATCTTATTGATAGATCAAGCCTAGGGGTCTTAGGAATCGATCCCGGAGCTTCGCGCTCCATTTCGGAACTTTCTGTGCACGTTAGCCGGTGTAAGAAGGGGAACCGACCGACTAGATGACGATTTAGTCGGTCGGCAAACCTTCATGGACCGACTAGTTGGCTTTGTTAATTATTCAGGAGTTACTGTTTATCGTTAGTCGGTCTAAGAACATTGGTCGACCGACTAGGTTGCAAACTAGTCGGTCAGCAATCGTTCTTTAACCGACTAGCTCTATGATCATTTTTGATACCAAGTACTATTCATTCTTAGTCGGTCTAAGAACGTTCATCGACCGACTAGATGACAAACTATTCGGTCAGTATTTGTTCTTTGACCGACTAAATCTAAATCCTATTTTTGTACAGGAGTTACTGTTTGGATTTAGTCGGTCTGCGTTGGTCAACCGACCGACTAGTTCCCAAACTAGTCGGTCAGTGGTTGCTCTTTGACCGACTAATCAGTGTCGAAACCCTAATTTCTGGGCAGCCGCCAGCACTTCCTATTTAAACCCCACCCACGATTTCTTTCATCCCTTTTTAAGTCTTCTGAGCCTCCTTCTTCCCCAAATCACCCTCCAACATTTCTCCAAGCCATTCCTTCCTCCCTTGGAGTTTCCCTCTCTATTTTGGTCTACCACCATGCCCTAGGTCATCTCCAACCCCCAAAAATCCCCAAAACCCCTTTTCTCCAGATTTTCCCCATCCATTCCTGATCTGAACCTTAGGTTCCCCGGATCATTTCTTCCGTTGCCGTGCTTGCTCGGCATCGTTCTTCCGCTTCCGATACGGTAATAAATCGATCTCTTAATGCTTTCATAACCCATTGTGTTTTTGTGAAACCCTAATAAAACTAGGTTGGATGTTGTTCTAATATTGTTTTGCCATGGCAGCGATCTCATCTCCGTAGTTAGCATTTGTGTGACGGCCTCGTTGATCGTCATCATCGGTGCTAGGCAAGTGAAACTTGCCACTTAGGGTTTTGGGCCATGCCTTAGGCCATTTGCTTGTTGTAGGCGTAAAAGAGACTAGGCGACGAAATGATACCCGCCTAGGCGCAATTTTAGGAACTAGCTTGACAACGAAGCTAGAACCGACATTTATCATGTTGCACAACTACCATGTCATGTTTAATTTCCATTAACGGTACGTAAATTAATTGTCATGTCATTGCATTCCTTAAGTGTTCCCGTGATTGCGTAGCTCCGCTACATCTTGTGAAATGATTGAGCCTAGGTGCACCCCTATGCCAAATGAAATACGCTCCTGGGTTGTGATCCAGGAAACGAGCTCTCGTGCGGGGTAACCCTGGCTCATTTACTGAGCTCATGTACAGGGACCCTGGCTCGTTTACACGTGGGTATTGGGGTAAGAGTTAAGCGGCCATTCAACTGGGAGTCTGCCCAATCAGCAACTGCAGTTGTAAGGCGTAAACTCTGGGATTGGGGTAGTGTTAAGCGGCTAATCAGTGTGAACGTCCAACAGTTCAGCTGTAAGGCGTAAACATCTACAAACAACTTGAAACGTGACTAGTGAAAATATTGAGATTGATAGTAGCTTGGTTACTCTTGACATGCCTTGATAAATTGTTCTCTTGTGCTTGTGGGTTCACCATGTCTTACTTGTGCACTCATACCATAACTGACATGTCATGCATACTATAACTGCTAGGTTGTTAGTTTGCCTTACTTTCAGTTTCCTTGCCCAAGTCTTTTAGACTTGCTGACATGTGCCCCTTTACTCTTTTGGGTGACACATGTTAGATCCTGAGCCTGAGTACATTGTTGAGGACGAGGTGTTTGCTGACGCCGAGCCTGAACCTGTGTTTGGCGAGGAGTACGTGGACACTGGGGACCAGTCCTAGTGTCTTCGTTGAGCTTTCCCCTTTTGTTTTAGACTGTTTTGTTGTCGGTGCGTAGCACCTATACTTTGTTATGTTGTCCCTTTTGTTGGCCTTGTTCTGGGCCTTTGGACTCTTTCTTTTAGCCTGGTGGCTTTTCTGGATGTTGAACTTAATTTTTCATGTTGGACAAATTCTGAGATTTGAGATTTTATTTCTGTCTCTCCTTGTGTTATTATTGTTGTTCCGTTTGTGGTTACTGGGACCTGCTTATGTTTTATTGACGCTTATTGGGTTTGGGGCTTCACAGCTCCACTTTCGTGCGGACCTTCTCACGTTTCGCCTCCATTTTAGGGAAGCGGGGCGTGACAAGTTTTGTTGGTGGCCCATGCAGGTCCTCTTCTGTAACTGCGATTATCGGAATGACGATAGTAATATTAGAATGTCCAATAAACTAAGTTCGACGTCCGAGTCATAAGCTATGAGTCTAATCTGCTTCGTTTTCTGTGTCATTAAATGGCAGGAAGGCGATTCACCCGTGGTGGAGGTAGTGGCGCGCCCCCTCATGACGAGGAGCCTGAGCGGGAACCCACCAATGGTGAGATGATGCGGATGATGCTCCAGATGATGCAGGTGCAGCAGGGCGTGCTCCTGTAAGTCCAGAATGCTCCAGTTGTTCGAGCTGGTCGGGCAATCCAGGATGCCCCTTGCTCTGAGCCGGGAGCGAAGCAATTTCGGGAGTTGGGTCCCGCATATTTTGATGGGTCTGAGGGTCCTCTGGATGTCGATGAGTGGATTCGGAACATTAAGGATAACTTGAAGATGGCCAAGATCACCCCGGCTGGATGGGTTGATTTGGCGAAGAGGCAACTCAAGGATAATGCTCGGAACTGGTGGGACGCGGAAGAGAAGATGCTGGTGGAGCCGATAGCTTGGGCTACCTTTAAGTCCAAGTTTGATGAGGAGTTCTTTTCGAAGGCTGCTAGGAAGGAGATGCTGCAGCGCTTTATTGATCTGAAGCAAGGGAGCTTGACGGTGGACCTGTACCACCAAGAGTTCACTAGGCTGAGTCGGTTCGCACCGAAGATGGTGCATGATGCTGATGAGAGGGCTCAGAGGTTCCTGCAGGGGCTTGCTTTGGAGGTTCAGAGCTTTGTGTCTTCCTCTGATCTGGACTCTTATCAGAAGGTTTTGGTCACTGCGAGGAGGCAGGAGCTGAACCTGAGTCAGAGGAGAGGACATGTTTTTGGTGCTGGGAAGAGGCCTATGGAGCAGGCCAGAGCAGTGGTTAGGCCTGGTTTCAAGCCTAATCATCCGGTGCAGTTCAAGAGGCCAGGAGGGCCTATTCAGAAGACTTGCCATTTCTGCGGCAAGCCTGGCCACATCAAGGATCAGTGTAGGAAGTTTCTGGGCCAGTGTTTGGTTTGTGGTGATGCTTCTCATGTCGCGAAGGATTGTCGGCATGCGAATCAGCTGCGGAGGGCACCTGTTGCAGCACAGCCGTTGCAGCAGAGAGCGTCTGTTCCGGCTGGACGTGGAGCAGCTCTTGTTCCACAGAGGCAGGCTTTTCAGCAGGCTTTTCCGTCGAGGAGGCAGGCTTTTCTGATGACCGCTGTGGAGAGCGAGGCTGTGGATGAGGTTATCACAGGTAACTCTCCTTCTAGCTATTCCTTCTTAACTAGTGTTGATTGTTAGATTATGTTGTTTGCTTGAACATGATTGTTTGCTAGACTAGGGTTTGATTGTTAAATTGCTTGTTAGGTGTGGTTTTGGTGTGCACATTTCCTGCACGAGTTCTCTTTGACTCAGGTGCATCGATGTGCATTATTTCTCGGAGCTTCGTGAAGAAGCATTCCTTGTCGACGTCCCCTCTTCCGAAGAGTTGGAATATCATCACATGAAATGGCGTGGTCTCGGTGCATCTTGGTTGCGATTCTTGCTCGTTGGTGGTTTGTGGACATGAGCTTTACGCTGATTTCATTGTCCACGACATCATCAACTATGATGCAGTTCTTGGGATGGATTGGCTTAAGAGCTTCTATGCTACGATCGACTGTCGGAGGAAGAAGGTGGTGTTCGAGATTCCCGGACATCCAGTATTTGAGTTCAGCTGAGGTAGTAGTTCGCTTGGTCCTGTCAGATTTCGGGCCAGACCAGTGGAGGTTGTGGCTATGCAGATGGAGCTGGAGAGGCCAGCTGTGGTGCGTGATTTCGATGACGTCTTCCCCGAGGAGATGTCTGGTTTGCCACCTGATCGAGCTTTAGAATTTTCTATTGATCTTGTTCCGGGAGTGCTACCGATTTCGAAGGCGCCATATCGTATGGCTCCCGCTGAGTTGGAGGAGTTGCGAAAGCAGCTGGATGAGCTTTTACAGAAGGGTTACATCAACCCTAGTGTGTCTCCGTGGGGAGCACTGGTGCTGCTGGTGAAGAAGAAGGATGGTTCGCGTCGCATGTGCGTGGACTATCGGGAGTTGAATGCGGTGACCATCAAGAATAAATACCAGTTGCCTCGCATCGATGATATTTTTGATAAGCTTGGAGGTTCGAGGGTGTTTTCGAAGTTGGATTTGAGAAGTGGTTACCACCAGTTGAAGGTGAAGAAGGATGATGTTCCGAAGACAGCGTTCAGGACGAAGTATGGACACTACGAGTTTGTGGTTATGCCTTTCGGTGTAACCAATGCACCCGCAGTTTTCATGAACCTGATGAACCTGATTTTCTACGACTCTTTGGATAAGTTTGTCATTATCTTTATTGACGACATTCTGATCTATTCTAAGTCAGAGGGGAGCATGCATCGCACTTGAGGACGGTGTTGGAGATTTTGAGGAAGCATCAGTTGTATGCTAAGTTTTCGAAGTGCGAGTTTTGGTTGGACAGGGTTGCTTTTCTCGGGCATGTGGTGACTGGAGATGGTATTTCAGTGGATCCTGAGAAGATCAGGGCCATCAGAGAGTGGCCTGTTCCGTAGTCAGCGTCTGAGATTCGGAGTTTCCTTGGACTTGCTGGTTACTATCGGCGCTTCATTAAGGACTTTTCTCGTATTGCTGAGCCGATGACCAGATTGACGCGGAAGGATGTACCTTTTGTTTGGTCGGGTGATTGTGAGAATGCTTTTGGCGTTCTGAGGGAGAGATTGACGACTGCCCCTATTCTTGTTGTGCCTGATCGCAGTGGAGGATTTGAGGTCTTTTGCGATGCTTCTGGCAAGGGTCTCGGTTGTGTGTTGCATCAGCACGGGCACGTTGTGGCGTATGCATCTCGTCAGCTCAAGGTTCATGAGAAGAATTACCCGACGCATGATTTGGAGTTGGCTGCTGTTGTTTTTGCTCTTTAGATTTGGAGGCACTTCTTGCTGAGTGAGAAAGTGAAGATCTTCACCGATCACAAAATCTTGAAGTATATTTTCACTCAGAAGGAGCTCAACATGCGACAGCGTCGATGGTTGGAGCTCATGGCGGATTATGAGATTGATTTGCAGTATCACCCTGGCAAGGTGAATGTGGTTCCTGATGCGCTGAGTAGGCTTCCAGCAGTGATGATTTTGACTTGCAGTGGAGGTTGCAGCAGGATTTTTGTGAGTCTGGTGTGGAGATTGTTCTTCCTGGAGAGGCTTCTTCGTTGATGTGCATGCAGATTCAGTCGACGATTGTGGATCGAATCAAGGCTGGCCAGGCTGAGGATCCGAAGCTGGTGAAGATTCGGGAGCAGGTGGAAGCCGGGCTGCGGACTGACTTTTTGATTCATGAGGATGGCTCGCTGAGGTTTGGAGCTAGGTTGTGTGTGCCAGCTGGGGATATTAGAGAGGAGTTGATGGTGGAGGCACACAGTTCGCCGTATTCTGTGCATCCTGGTGGGACCAAGATGTACAAGGATCTTCGTCTGAACTATTGGTGGCATGGTATGAAGAGGAGTGTGGCTCGGAGTGTAGCCAAGTGCTTGGTTTGCTAGCAGGTAAAGGCGGAGCATCAGCGTACGACAGGGTTGCTACAACCGCTTCCGATTTCGGAGTGGAAATGGCAGCACATCACTATGGATTTCGTGACTGGATTACCTCAGAGTCCGAAGCAGAATGACGCGATTTGGGTGATCGTAGATCGATTGACCAAATCCGCGCACTTTATTCCATTCCGAGTGGGACAGTCCATTGAGGCTCTAGCGAGGAGATATATGGAGGAGGTCGTACGACTTCACGGAGTCCCCGTGAGTATCGTGTCGGACAGAGACACGGGGTTCACATCTCAGTTCTGGCAGAGTTTGCAGAAGAGCTTGGGTACGCGTCTGAGTTTCAGCACGGCGTACCATCCGCAGACGGATGGCCAGTCCGAGAGGACGATTCAGATCTTGGAGGACATGCTGAGGGCATGCATGTTGGATTTCAAGGGTTCGTGGGAGGACCATCTACATCTGGTAGAGTTTTCTTACAACAACAGCTTCTAGGCGTCCATTGGCATGTCGCCTTTCACCGCATTGTATGGGAGGAAATGTCGATCGCCATTGAGTTGGGATGACGTTGGTGATCGGAAGCTGTTGGGACCTGAGATGATTGTGGAGGCCGTGGATGTTGTCTGGAACAGTCGGGAGAGGTTGAGGATTGCTCAGAACTGTTTTAAGCATTGGGCGGTGATCACTCCTTATTTTACACCTTTTTCCCGCATGTTTGCATGCCATTTAGATCGCCCAAATCATGTTTTTCACGATATATCGACGATATTGCGATGCTTTTCACGATTTGTTGTTTTTGTCGCATTTCAGGTGATTTGGCACGATTTGGAGTGATCTCGAGATGCGCTTACTCCAGAGGGTCACCGACGACCTCCCCGAGGGGTATTTTGCTGTTGGAGAGGAGCGGAAGAAGAACGGACGTCGCAGGAGCGAAGAGGAGGCCAAAACAAGCTGTTTGGGCATGTTTTGTGTCCCACTCGGCCGAGTGAAGGAGTCACTCGGCCGACCAGCGAGACACCGCTCGGCCGACCAGAGCAGACACGATTCATATGTGCACTCGGCCGAGCGACGGATCCCACTCGGCCGAGTGCGGCCTGGGCCCAGATTTTAAGTTGCGGTTTGGGCTGTTTTTGGGCACGAATTTGAGGGGTTTTCTAGGGTTTCTTGCTTGGGTTTTGGGGGAGTATTTAAGGGGTTTGTAGCCACCATTAGAGAAGGGCCTCCATGTTTTCTTAGCCCCCATATATGTTTTTCTTAGGATTATTTTAGAGGTTAGGCCATGCCCTAGGCCTCTCTTGGATCTAAAAGCTTGTATTTTGGATTGAAGATCTTCATCAAGCTAAGTATTTTCTTCTTTTTATTTGAATCTTTGTTTTTCTATCTTTTTGCATGCAAGCAATGATTTCTATTGATTCTCATATCCTTATTGCTATGCTAGAGTAGATTGGTTGTTCTAGGGCATGTGGATGAACCCTATAGATCTAATTTCAGATTTGTGATGAATGATTCCCAAATTGCTAGAATTTCTAGGAGGTTAGGTTGTGATTGATTTACTACGGATAGCTAGGGATTTCCATCGATTTGGGATTTGCAAGAGATTGGATTCTAATCGATGGGAAGGCCTAGATATTCGATTCAGATTTACAATTGGATTTCTCTAGATTTGGTTTGCAAGAGATTGGACCAAAGCTAGGATTTTTAATTGTAAATCTATACCAATATTCGTTTGCAAGAGATTGGATGAATACGAATTATCACAACCTAGATCGTGGCTCGAGTTTACACGAGAGTGGGCTCGAGGAGCGATTGGACGATGATGTCAATCTTCATGCTAGCGGCTTAGGTTAGGGTTTGCAAGAGATTGGGCCCTAATCTAGGTTGCTATAGACCGGCAATAGCGCGAGAGCGTGAGCTTGGTTCTCTATTCAGTTACGACTAGTTCACCTCAACACAAGTCTAGTAATATTGAGATTCACTATTTACGATGATGCATGGCGGTCCGTAGTGGGAATTCCCTAGCCCTAGACGTCTTTATTTGATTTTATATCCCCATACTTTGCCCGACGATTGTGACAGGATCGCCACAAGGCAAATTCCCTCTTTTATTATATTGTATTTGAATCGATATTTGACCGATTTCTTTATCATCGACACCGACATCCACCACCATTTCCATTATATCACACCATAGCCATCTCCACCAATAAAACCTTCGTAGTCGAACCAACCTAGGACAGATTGGAGCCCAACACCATCTCCTCGTGTTCGATACCCGCTCGCCACTACGCCGTGCGCTTGCGGTAAAACTACAATCGTCGTCCCGGGACGTGTATCCGGGGCCGACCGAGTTTTTGGTCGTGCTCTAGGGTTGCATTCCCGGGCGCGATCAAGTTTTTGGCGCTGTTGCCGGGGAGGTGTTTCCCGTTGGGTGCCAATTTGTCACAATTAGGTTGATTAGGTTACATTAAAAACAAAAAAAAACCAAAAAAAAAATCAAAAAAAAAAAATCAAAATGTCATGGCTTTGCAAAGCGTGATCAAGTCAAATGAATAAGAAAGTGAGTATTCGCTTGAAAGAAAAGCTCGATGGTGGTGAGCAAAAGGATGTGGCGTATCAAAATATGGAGAGGGGAATTAATATATATAATGGGTTTGGGGTGTAAAAGATTTTTGTGGCCGTCATATGAGGTGATATTTATTCAAACAAATCTATACGGTCCTCTCGCTGTCGAGAGAATTCGAGTTTATTGAAAGCATAAAATTTCTACACTACTGGATTGATATCACCTATAGCAAAAGGCGGATCCAGTATCTTTGCCGGTGCAGGCAACTGCTCCAACTGCTCCTTCCGTGGCTCTGCCAGGCACGTGTGTCCACGGACTCCATCAGATTCCAGCAATGCGGCTCCCAGCACCTCTCCAAGGACTCCACCTGTACCCTGCAAGAGATAAGCCGCATCAATCTGATGTGGATAATTTTTCCCCATAATAAATGTATTCCAAAGAGGGTCATCAACATAAGTATTTAAAATTAAAAACGGTTGACAACACTTCCCTGGAAATAAATCTCTACTCTCGTATACCACGTCGATCAACCCCTCGTTGTTTGCCTCAGGTTGTTCAGGTAGCTTCGGCATATAAGCGTGGGTTTCATCAAGCAACTCCTCATCATCGTCAGACTTATCCCATCGCACCTCCTGATCATAATCAATAGCATCCATGGGTGCTAATTCCTCGCTCTCCTCCTCGTATACGTCCCATCGTACCTCTTGATCATATGTATATGAATCCTGCAAAAGGTACAATGAGTCGTCAAAATATGAATCATAGCAAGCATCATACATGGGAGGGGAGTCAAATATAAAGGGCGAGGGAGTAAAGAGATCTCCCTGAAGGGGAGCCATAAGCTCTGTGGGATTGTCCTCGGCGTCAGTGGAAGGGTGGGCCTCTGAGGGATGCTCAGCCTCTGTAGAAAGTAGAGGTGGCCGCGGTAGCTCGAAAGGAGGAGGGCAATGCTTGGGATCCTCATGAATGGCTGTGTCCTCGTCCCAATGCACGGCCTCCTCAGTGACAAGCTCTGGCTCCGCATGTAAGGCCTCCTCAAAAGCAAGCTCTGGCTCATGTTGGTGGCAAGGGGGAGCGACGATGACACAAGATGACTCTCCCCCAAGCTGAACGTGGACATCCTCCTCAGGCTCCTCAGGTATAGAAGGCAATGTAAACGTCATCATCTCCTTTTCATGCCTCCTTCTTTGTTTCTGTCCTGGAGCTCGAGGCACCCGATTGCATGGCTTGGCCTCCTCAATAGTAGGTGCAGGTGGCTCTATGGGCTCATGTATCTTGACCGCGGTATAAAAATGGGTCTTGTGCCCCTCAACTAGAGCATAGACTCCATCATCAATTGTGCCTGTGGAAGAGATACAATGAGTAATAAAGTTTTGAAATTCAAGCTCAAAAGGATCACCTGCCGTTATTGTCAATGGACCGGAATCTCGAACTACGTCAATAATGTTTCTCAATAGGTCCATATATGTGTCCTCCTTTGACAGTTCAGATGTCTCTATTTGTGGAGTGTTGATGGTGTAAAGGTGGATATGATCACCTTCAAGTGAAGCATACACTCCATCTATGATAGTACCTGCGCTAGAGACATTAGCCATAACAAAATCGATGAATACTTGGTCGTATGGTATACTTACCGTAACGGTTAGTGAACCGGTAGATCGAGCATCATCTATCATTTGCTCCAAGGCTGCTGCCAACTGTAGATCACTGAACTTCCCCACTTGCATCCTCTTCAAAAACTCACGTGAGGGTCCCTTTAGCCTTCTAGTGAAGATATCAAATAGCGTGGAGTCATTCCACTCATGGTTTGACTCCGTCTGGAACATTTCTAACATTCCTTCAAACCTAGACAAGGCTTCCCCGAAGGATTCTCCATCAGCCTGATAGAATACAGCGAGATATATGTAGGATTGTATAGAGCCCGCTCGCATTTTCTTTGGAAGCAACATCGCTGCAACAAGTGTACCTGATCAAGCAAAGTAAACAACCTGGAAAAGACGTCGGTGGTACAAAGAGAGATAAAGATAATAATAGTAGCAGGTGGTGGGGAAAAAAAATCTCTCTCAATGTTTTTTTTTGGTTTTTTTTTGGTTTTTTTTGTTTTTAATGTAATCTAATCAACCTAATTGTGACAAATTGGCACCCAACGGGAAACACCTCCCCGGCAACGGCGCCAAAAACTTGATCGCGCCCGGGAATGCAACCCTAGAGCACGACCAAAAACTCGGTCGGCCCCGGATACACGTCCCGGGACGACGATTGTAGTTTTACCGCAAGCGCACGGCGTAGTGGCGAGCGGGTATCGAACACGAGGAGGTGGTGTTGGGCTCCAATCTGTCCTAGGTTGGTTCGACTACGAAGGTTTTATTGGTGGAGATGGCTATGGTGTGATATAATGGAAATGGTGGTGGATGTCGGTGTCGATGATAAAGAAATCGGTCAAATATCGATTCAAATACAATATAATAAAAGAGGGAATTTGCCTTGCGACGATCCTGTCACAATCGTCGGGCAAAGTATGTGGATATAAAATCAAATAAAGACGTCTAGGGCTAGGGAATTCCCACTACGGACCGTCATGCATCATCGTAAATAGTGAATCTCAATATTACTAGACTTATGTTGAGGTGAACTAGTCGTAACTGAATAGAGAACCAAGCTCACGCTCTCGCGCTATTGCCGGTCTATAGCAACCTAGATTAGGGCCCAATCTCTTGCAAACCCTAACCTAAGCCGCTAGCATGAAGATTGACATCATCGTCCAATCGCTCCTCGAGCCCACTCTCGTGCAAACTCGAGCCACGATCTAGGTTGTGATAGTTCGTATTCATCCAATCTCTTGCACACAAATATTGGTATAGATTTACAATTAAAAATCCTAGCTTTGGTCCAATCTCTTGCAAACCAAATCTAGAGAAATCCAATTGTAAATCTGAATCGAATATCTAGGCCTTCCCATCGATTAGAATCCAATCTCTTGCAAATCCCAAATCGATGGAAATCCCTAGCTATCCGTAGTAAATCAATCACAACCTAACCTCCTAGCAATTCTAGCAATTTGGGAATTCATTCATCACAAATCTGAAATTAGATCCATATAGTTCATCCACATGCCCTAGAACAACCAATCTACTCTAGCATAGCAATAAGGATATGAGAATCAATAGAAATCATTGCTTGCATGCAAAAAGATAGAAAAACAAAGATTCAAATAAAAAGAAGAAAATACTTAGCTTGATGAAGATCTTCAATCCAAAATACAAGCTTTTAGATCCAAGAGGGGGCCTAGGGCATGGCCTAACCTCTAAAATAATCCTAAGAAAAACATATATGGGGGCTAAGAAAACATGGGGGCCCTTCTCTAATGGTGGCTACAAACCCCTTAAATACTCCCCCAAAACCCAAGCAAGAAACCCTAGAAAACCCCTCAAATTCGTGCCCAAAAACAGCCCAAACCGCAACTTAAAATCTGGGCCCAGGCCGCACTCGGCCGAGTGGGATCCGTCGCTCGGCCGAGTGCACATATGAATCGTGTCTGCTCTGGTCGGCCGAGCGGTGTCTCGCTGGTCGGCCGAGTGACTCCTTCACTCGGCCGAGTGGGACACAAAACATGCCCAAACAGCTTGTTTTGGCCTCCTCTTCGCTCCTGCGACGTCCGTTCTTCTTCCGCTCCTCTCCAACAGCAAAATACCCCTCGGGGAGGTCGTCGGTGACCCTATGGAGTAAGCGCATCTCGAGATCACTCCAAATCGCGCCAAATCACCTGAAATGCGACAAAAACAACAAATCGTGAAAAGCATCGCAATATCGTCGATATATCGTGAAAAACATGATTTGGGCGATCTAAATGGCATGCAAACATGCGGGAAAAAGGTGTAAAATAAGGAGTGATCAAAATCCCCCAAGCTTGCCTCTTACTCGTCCTCGAGGAAGATAAGTAAAAGGCGAACCCGGTGGATTCGGAAAACGAAAACGGCGAAGAAATGAAAAATGAAAAACGGAGAAGAATGAAAAACGAAATAAAAATAAAGAAGAAAGAAAGAAGCGAAGAGGTAAGCTGCTAGATCATTTTCTCAGGACGTGGGTTCCGCTTACTCGTATAGCATGCACTGAATGAAAAACACATGTCAAAGAGTTTTATTTTGATATCATAGTATAATGGTGCAAATAGAAATAGAAAACCCACGAACAACAATATAATCATGAGAAATGGAATGATCTTATAATTAACATCGTCTGAATCATTTAAAGCGGTATACAAATCACAGATCACACACTTTTCAATTGAATGCTTTCTATGAGGAGTATAAGAGTATCACACAATAGAATAGAGAGAATAGAAAAGTATGGATTTCATGATATGAATGCTAGGCTTAGATTTCTGGACTTCGTAAAGCTAGAAATAATCTCATTGAGTATAGAATATTACTTAGCCTAGGTTGTCGTGCAACGTCAAGTAGTCACTCTCTCACACATCAATGGATCCCCTCCCCCAAGCTTATCTATAAGCGTGGTGGCATAAAAAATATTTACATCCCCATTTTTAGAAAGCTCCAAAAGCAATGAAAAGAGAAGAGAAAGAAAGAAAGTGAGATGTGATCTTTTATTGAGGATTTTTCCTCTTTTCTCTCTCTCTCTTTTTTTTTGATATAGCATATATACACAACGATCCCAACTCAAAGAGAGACAATGATATACAAGAATATTTTCTCCTTTTTTTTCCTTTTTTTTTCGAATAAGAAATTTGGAGCTAGGAATGAATAGCGGGGGAAATGCCATATAATAGAATCGCTAAGGGGAGATTCACCAATGATTTTAAAAGTAGAGAAATGATGTTCAAGATTTGTGGAGAAAGAAATAAATATATCTCTCGGTTCACTCTATAAGACATGCACGACAACTTCAGCAGGGTAATCTAATCTACTCAGTTTCGATCACAAAAAAGCTAACTAATCCAGATTTATCATAGCTAACATCATTCAATCATCCTGAAGTGAAATGTACAGTTCATGCATATAGAAGTGATATAGGAAAAGAAATCAGTACTCCAGATATAGGCATTCAATGCGTGAATTTTGGTGTGTTTTCTGTGATAGCATACATATGAATATTCAGACTCAGCTAATAATAAAATTTCATCCATTTTTATGTGGAAAAGTGTGGGTTACTATCTCTAGATGCAAGGCAAGTCATATCATATGATATCAGAAATAAAGTCTAAGACATGACAAATATAGCATGCAAATAGAATAAGCTAACTCCACGTCATCATCATCATAGAAAAGTCATCTCTAGCATGAGATGAAAAAGAAAGAAATAAAGATAAAGGGAAAATAAAACTATTTACAATGCGGCACGCAGAAAAATAAGAAAAACGTGATGCATGGTAAAATGAGAAAAAAAATGATGAAAATAAGTGCAAAAGCGAAAAATGGCGTGAAAAACTAAAAATAAAGGTGGCAAATCAAAAAAGATCGTGAGAACTCACTCCCCCAAGCTAAATGGCACAGTGTCCTCAATGTGCAAAGTGTGGCACACCGAGATACAAGTAATGTGAGGGGTAAGTGAGGATGCATGCATGATGAAAAAAAAGAAAATAAAAAGAAAAAAATAAAGAAATGAAAATATGATGCGGACATGATGCATGCACATATAGGAGTGATACAGATATATAAGTGTGTCACCAAAAACTCTCCCTCTCTCTCAAAAAAGATGTATAAAGATATGGTCGAAGTGAGAATCACAAAAGTAAGTGAGGGTAGGGGGGTGGACAAAAATGCAACAGGACCCAGCAGAAACGGGCAGCACAACGGCAGGAATAATCGATGGCATCAAGGGTGCCTAAGAAGGTGGTGCTGCGCCGTCTCCGTCCTGAGGCGGAAGTGGTGGTGGTGGCTGGACAGGCCGCTGAGCGGGTGTGGGTGTGGAAGTGGTAGCAGGCTGAGTGTGTGTGGAAGTGTGGGTGGGAACCTGCTGGGTGGGTGGGGGTACGCGGGGGAGACGCTCCAGGACCTGGGTAAGACAGTAGTGAATCTGGGGGATCAGGTCAAAGCGGCCAGCCATCGCAGAAACGGTGGAGGACAGGGTCCTAAGGTCGCCTCTGAGGCCACTCACCGCCCCCTCTAGAGCACGAATGCTCTGAAGTACAGTGTCGGGGGGAGGTGGTGCAGAGGGACGCACCGGTCGGGGTTGTGCAGGTCGGGGCTGGCGTACTCGGGTCGCGTATGTGACGGGCTCAGCGGGGAAGGAAACGAAAGGCGCTGCGCTCGCAAATGTGGGCCTGGCCTCAGTGTGAGGCCGGGGCACCGGCTGGTGAGAAGTGGAGGCAGCAGCAGCGAAAGAAGAGTGCAAAAGTGGCAGCGAGGCGGCCAGAGAGGTCAGTGGCACAGAAGTGTGGACAGACGCCACGACTCTCTCGGAAAATACAGCAGCAGTGGAGACAGAGGGCTCTCCGCACTCAACTACGGTCGGCGGACGCTCGGGTGGGGCAGAAGAAACAGGCTCAGCAGACAGAGGGCCGATGGTGGTGGTGACAGCCTCGGAAGCAGTGGAGGTGGGCTCAGCTAAGGTACTCTCGACACCGACAGAGGTGTGGACAGAGGTGTCAGGAGCAGCGGAAACATCAGGTGTAGGCTGAGGGGCCACAGGGTCAACAGGGGCAGCAGGCTCGGCAGGTGCAACAGGGTCTGCGGGGGGCAGCGTGGGCCTGCTCGGCCTCCTCGGCCTCGAGCACGTAAGCAGCGGGGATGAGAACATCCATCGCAGGGAGCCAGTCCACGTGGGCTGGTGCAATCTGAGTCCGAGCTGGGCTCGGAAGAATCATGTAATTGGCACCGTAAGGGCCGTGCAACCAGACCCAGTGACGCTCACCGTGCGAACGAAGCATCTTCATCCGGGCCATAACATCGATCGACAGAGAAGTGGGGCCCGGTACTCGTCGCAGGTCGTCAGGGAAGTCCTCGCCGGTCATAAGGGCAAGCAAGGTGATCAGGCCGCCGCAGCATATCGGTGAGCGAGCGCCCACCGATACAATGATGCGGTCCAAAAACCAAGCCGCGACATCAATCACGACGGCGGGGACCAGCTCATCGCCATCCCTAGATAGAGCTCTGGGACGTGTCATCGCGTAGAGCATGTAGAGCTCTGGCGTAGACATCGTGCCCGGCTCATATCTGGCCAAAAAGGTCGTCGCCATAAGGCGCTGAGCAATACGGAGGCAGGGATGGACAATGGCCGAGGCCTTGGCCCTACTAGGGTCAAAGGCAGCGTGAAGACCCGTAATCTGGGCCCAGAAGGCACCTGTGTCGAAGGAAGGTGGGGGGATATGGGTGGGGCCGTAACCGCGATCGGCTCCGGGGACAGCGGGCCACGAGAAAAATGCTCTCATCATATCGAGAGTGACCTGGCACTCCCGGTCCATGAACCGAAACGAGCATCCCTCGTCGGTCCGGGCGATCGAACTAAGAATCTCAAGTGTCGGGCGGGTAAACGTGTCCGCCGACACCTGAAAGAAATCTCGCCAGCCCACGTTGTCGTACAACGTGAGCATCCCCTCTAGTACCCCCAGGCGTCCTAGGTCGGCAAGGTGTGCAAACCTGGAGGGTACGATCGAGCGCTGGGAGATACGCTCGAAGACAGCGCGGTGTGCGTCGTCTCGGAACGTAATCCCGAGCGGCCCGACCAGTGGAGCCGGAGGTGGTGGCTGTGGAGCAACAGGGAGTGGCTGTGCGGGCTGTGCGGGCTGTATGGGCGCTGCAGGCTGTGCGGGGTGTGCGGGGCCTGCAGGCTGTGCTGGGTGGATGGGGTGTGTGGGAGAAGGTGGAGGAGAGTCCTCCATCTCGTGGGAGGGGCCGGCGTCATCGGACCGCTTCCGCTTGGCGGAAGCTCTCTTCGACCGCGGCCGTGTCCGGGGCGGCATATCGACCCCGAGCGCGCGCCGAAAAGTGTAAAAAGTGCGGCGTGTATAAAATGAAGGAAAGAGTATACCCCGACACGCCGCGAGTGCTAAGCAATGGAAGCGTGCGAAGACAGCGCCTCCGCGAAGCCCAAATCAGACCGTAGAAGCTCCCCTGGGCTCCCCTAAGCTCCCAAAAACAACCTGCGCATGAAATGGAGATATCAGCGGGTAATATTCAAAACGTGTGGAGCATTAGAGGTATAATAGATATATATAGAAATTGATTAGGGGTTGGGGGTCGTTTAACACATGGATCCTCGAAAAATACACAAAAAGAGGAGAAAAAAGGCGAAATAAGCGATACCGGAGGTGGTCGGAGCGGCGGCCGCCGCCGGCGACTCGGGCGAGGCGCGGCGGTTGCTCGGCCGGCGGTGGCTGGCCGAGCAGCGGCGCGGCGACCGGTGGTCGGGCGAGTGAGGGCGCGAGCGAGGCGAGCGGGCGAGAGGAATGCGAAGTGTCACGGGCGATTTGGGTTTTTGCGTTTCGAAAAACGTGCCCCCTCGGCCACTTATATAGTAAAAGTTACGACTCGGCTGAGTAACGAGGTCACTCGGCCGAGTGAAATCAATGGAAATATCCTCCTCGCTTACGCTTCGGCCGAGTGGCCTTGACAGCCTCGGCCGAGTGGAGTAAGTCCATTCGGCCGAGTGGCTCAAGCTACTCGGCAAGACTCGCCCTAGGAGCGTATCCGTTTTACTCGGCCGAGTGAAAATATATACTCGGCCGAGTAGCAGTTATGCTGAAATCAAGAAAATAAACAGAGAGTTGGGTACAGCAGACTTCCCTCGTTCGTGAGCGGCTCGGCTGGACGAACTTGTGTACTCGGCCGAGTGACTAGTATACTCGGCCGAGTGAGCCTTGTGTTCTGCTGTTTGTCTTCGTTTGGGCTCTAAACTCCGTCTTTCTTCCTCCAGTCGATTTCATCTTACTCCTAAGCATCGAGCGTCTTCCTGGGGCGCTCCTCGTCGTCTCGTTCATCCTCCTCATGATGGATTTACCTATCTCCTCTCCTGTCAAGAAAAATAGGACCCGTTATCACAAAATTTTTGGGCGAACGACTCAAAACACTAAAAATTTTTAAAACAAAAATAAAGAAAAAGTAAAAATAAAGCAATCACCGTCGGGTTACCTCCCGACAAGCGCTCGTTTAAGGTCGTGAGCTCGACCCCCTATGATTTTCAATTAATGCGGCATGTTTGGTGCATATGAGATGCACCCATCAAACTTTCCGGGGAGAACGCTTGGATTCGGAAGTTGCGGCGGCGTGTTCTCCCTCGGTGGTCTCCTGTCTCGAATAGTGTTGGGGGGAGGCTCCCCCAAGCTAGCGTTTGCTCCGGTCAACGGCTTCACCGGTGACGCCGATTTCCGTATCGGCGGAGCTTTCTTTGGAGACTTTAATTTCGAGAGCTTGCAGAGCTCTCGAATCCTTGCGACTTCAGCGCCGCCTTCATCATTTTCAGCGGAGAGGTCGGGGGAATCATCTATCTTCTCATCTTGGCCTAAATCCGGGCCTTCCTCGAAATCCTCATCGAAAAGAGCGCCAATCGAGTGGGGGGTCGCCTCTTCTATAACCTCGTCAAGGAGGTATGAAAGATCATCCGGCCGTCCCTTAAGTAGATATATTCTATTGATTTCTCCCGTTGGGACTCCCTCGGAATAATGCTTGAGTCTCTGACCATTTACCTTGAACGAGGCCCCGTCTTTGCTTTCCAACTCGAAGGCCCCTCCCGGTTGTATGTTCTTAATGGTGAAAGGTCCGGACCAACGTGACCTTAACTTTCCGGGAAATAGTCGGAGCCGGGAATTATAGAGTAAGACCTTGTCTCCTACCTTGAAGTCTGTGACGATAATGCGGGCATCGTGGAGAATCTTGGTCCTTTCTTTGTAAATTCTCGAGCTCTCGTAGGTGTCTCTCCTTATTTCATCAAGTTCGTTGATGTCCAAGAGTCGCCTCACCGCCGCACTCTTGTAGTCGTAGTTAAAGGTCTTGATGGCCCAATATGTGCGGTGCTCCAACTCTACCGGCAAGTGGCAAGCCTTCCCATAAACTAGTCTGAACGGTGTGGTACCGATGGGGGTGCGAAAGGCCGTGCGATATGCCCATAGAGCATCGTTTAGCTTCATCGACCAATCCTTTCTAGACCGGTCCACGGTCTTCTCAAGAATTTGCTTGATCTCTCTATTTGAGACTTCCACTTGGCCGCTTGTCTGGGGGTGATATGCCATGCCAACTCTATGGTTTACTCCGTACTTCTTTAGCATTGCTTCAAACTTGTTCTCTATGAAGTGGCTCCCCCCGTCGCTTATTAAGGTACGAGGCACTCCGAAGCGCGGGAAGATATTTTGCTTGAAGAACTTGGAGACGACCCTTGCATCATTAGTAGGGGTGGCGATTGCTTCCACCCATTTGGAGACATAGTCGACGGCCAATAGGATGTATTTGTTGCCATTGCTCGACGGAAATGGTCCCATGAAGTCTACTCCCCAGCAATCAAAAAGCTCAATTTCTTGGATGGGCCTCATTGTCATCTCATTGCGCTTGGAGATATTCCCGGTCCGTTGGCATCTATCGCATCCATTTACAAAGTCGTGGGTGTCTTTAAACATTGTCGGCCAGAAGAACCCGCTCTGCAAAATCTTAGCGGTAGTTTTAGAGGCGGTGTGATGTCCTCCGCATGGTAGACCGTGGCAATGCAAAATGATGGATGTCGCCTCCTCTTTAGAAACACACCTCCGAATGACGCCATCCTTGCATATCTTGAAGAGGTATGGATCTTCCCAGAAATAGCTACGGACTTCATGAAGAAATCTCCTCTTTTGATGCGTGGGCATCCCATGCGGTTTAATTCCACAAGCCAAGTAGTTGACGAAGTCCGCGTACCAAGGGACCTCTCCGGTCCTTATGGCATATAGCCTCTCATCCACGAAAGTGTCGTCGATAGGCAAACTCACATCCTCCTTGTCGCGAATGAGCCTAGATAAATGATCCGCCATGACATTGTCCGTACCCTTCTTGTCTCTGATCTCTAAGTCGAATTCTTGCAACAAGAGTATCCACCTAATCAACCGAGGTTTGGCCTCATTCTTGTTTAAAAGATACTTCAATGCCGCATGGTCGGTGTGGACAATCACCTTGGAACCGAGGAGGTAGGAGCGAAACTTCTCTATGGAATAGACGACCGCTAGAAGCTCTTTCTCGGTAGTTGTGTAGTTTTTCTGCGCGTCATCCAATGTCTTGCTCGCATAGTATATTGCATGAAGCTTCTTATCTTTTCTTTGTCCCAACACCGCTCCAATGGCTTGGTCGCTAGCATCACACATTAGCTCAAAAGGAAGGCTCCAATCCGGTGGTTGTATGATGGGCGCGGAAACTAGTGCTTCCTTCAAGGTGTTGAAGGCTTGCAAGCATTCTCCTGAAAAAACAAAAGGAATATCTTTAGCGAGCAAGGAAGTAAGTGGTCGGACAATCGAGGCGAAATCCTTGATGAAGCGGCGGTAAAACCCCGCGTGACCAAGAAAGCCTCTAATGCCCTTGACATTAATAGGAGGAGGGAGTTTCTCGATTACCTCAATCTTTGCTTTATCTACCTCAATTCCTCTCGAAGAGACAAGATGTCCGAGAACTATACCTTCCGTGACCATGAAGTGACACTTCTCCCAATTGAGAGTGAGATTGTTTTGTTGGCACCTTTTTAGGACTTTAGTAAGATTTTCCAAGCAAGAGTCAAATTCACTCCCATAAACCGAGAAATCATCCATAAAAACTTTCATAATATTTTCAATGTAATCGGAAAATATGGATGTCATACACCTCTGAAAGGTGGCGGGAGCATTACAAAGGCCAAACGGCATCCTACGGTAGGCATAGGTGCCATAGGGACAAGTGAAAGTTGTCTTCTCTTGGTCATCTTCGTGCAAAGGGATTTGGAAGAATCCCGAATACCCATCTAGATAGCAAAAGTATTTATGTTTCGCTAGGCGTTCAAGCATTTGATCAATGAAGGGTAATGGGTAATGGTCCTTTCGGGTGGCTTTATTGAGTTTCCTATAGTCGATGCACATTCACCATCCCGTGACGGTGCGTGTAGATATGGGCTCACCTTTTTCATTTTTTATGACTGTCATCCCCCCTTTCTTGGGGACGACGTGAACGGGGCTAACCCACCTACTGTCAGAGATAGGATAAATAATACCGACGTCGAGCAATTTTAGGATTTCCTTTTTAACCACCTCCTTCATATTAGGGTTTAGCCGCCTTTGAGGCTCTATGGAGGTGGCGTCGGTATCCTCCAAATGGATCCTATGCGTGCAAAGCCTAAGGCTTATCCCTTTTAGATCGGAGATAGTGTATCCCAGGACATCTTTATGGCTCCTAAGAACGTCTAGGAGTTTTTCAAGTTGGTCTGGTGCGAGGTGGGAGTTTACTATCACCGGGAAAGTTAATTTTTACCCAAAAAGGCGTACCTTAGATTCGGAGGTAATTGTTTAAGCTCTACCTGAAGAGGCGCCGCTCCTTCTACTTCATCAGCTCGCATGAGTTTGGCTTCTTCCTTGTCATCCGGGTTTAGCTTATGTTCAGGTGGTACGCTCTCTTGTGAAGAGTCAGACTCACTACTTAGTGAGGACAATGCATCGAAATAGGCGCGCTCCGATTCTGTGCTAGCGTCATCAGAGCTTTCACTCGGCTCCGGTTCGTTCCTGGAATCAAGAAACACCTCAGACGACTCATAAAAGCAAGAGTGAGCGTCATAGAGTGCAACTCCCTGAATGTCGGTGTGCTCAAAGGATTCTTCGGGAGTATAGTGCTCTTCGACATTTGTTCTACCATCTTCGAAATATAATTTGTCGTCGATCACGTCAACTCTGACATCGCCTCCGATAGTCCCCTCCAGGGAGACCTGGTCCATCACAAAACTAGCAAACAGTTGTTCGTCGGGGTCCTTGATATCAATAGCGAAAGCTCCGGTAGCATGGACCTCATCGACAAGCTCCTTAAGGAGGTCTGTGAAGGAGTCATAGTCTTCCTGACTGAGTTCTATTGTTGACATTGCATCCTCCATTCTTCCTGTAAAGACCTTATGCAAAATACAGTGAGAATATGCAAATAGAAGAAAGTAAAGAAAGAGAGAAAGAAGAAGTAACCGGGTGGTCGATGACGAACACCGTCAAAATGCCGTCCCCGGCAACGGCGCCAAAAACTTGATCGCTCCGGGACGTAACCCCAAAGAACGGTTGTAGTTTTACCGCAAGCGCACGGTGTAGCAGCGAGCGGGTTATCGAACACAGGGAGGACGAATGACCGTGCTTGTTCCGATCAACCTGGCTATTTAAGAAGAGAGAAATTTGCTTTTCGCGATCCTGTCACAATCGTCAGACAAAGTACGGAAATATCAAATCAAATAAAGAACGTCTAGGGAATGGGGAATTCCCGCTACTCACCATAATTCGTAAAAGTGGTTCATCGACATCAAAATTGCTAGAATAAGATTTTGGATGAACTAGTTGCAACTGAATGTAGAACCAAGCTCACGCTCTCACGCTGTTGCCGGTCTATAGCTATCCTAGGTTCGGGTCCAATCTCTTGCAAACCCTAGCCTAAGGAAGCTAGCATTAGGATCAACATCATCGTTCAATCGCGCACCGAGCCCAATCTCTTGCAAACTCGGCCCACGACCTAGATTGGGGTAGTTCCTACCCGTCCAATCTCTTGCAAACTGGTATTGGCACGGAATTGGAACCGGAAACCCTAGTATCGGTCCAATCTCTTGCAAACCGATACTACGGAAATTCGATTCCAACCCAATTCGGATTTCTAGGGTTTCCTATCGAATTGGGATCCAATCTCTTGCAAATCCCAATCGATGTGAATTCCTAGCCAACCGTAGTAAATTGATCCCAATCTAATCCCTAATAGCAATTCTAGCAAAATTCCTACCAATTCATCACAATTATGAAATAGGGCTTGTAGGGTTCATCCCCACGCCCCAAGACGTGGCGACTACTCACAATTCATAGCAAGATCACAAAAATAATCAATGAAATAAGCAATAGAATTCATCACAATATTTAGATATGCAATAAAAATAGAATTTTTAGAGAAGAGAAGAGCAAACCAATGGAGTTCTTCAATTAATCCAACAAAAATCCAATTTTGTCTCCTCTCCAATCACAAGAATAAAACTAAAAAGCTAATCTAAAAATCTGCAAAAAATCTAAGAGAAAGGCTCTTTCCAAAACTAGGGTAAAAACAGGGGTTAAATAGCCCCCAAAATCGTCCAAAAACTGTGACCAAAATACCCCTGCGCAGCCTGTTTTCCGCAATTTTCGCTACAGGCAGCGCGTCGCACTCGGCCGAGTGACAAAAGTCGCTCGGCCGAGTGAAAACCCTGTAATTTTCCAGTAAGTCTCGATCTTCAGGGGTCTTCACTTCGGGGGCTGGTCGGCCGAGTGAGTTGTCGTCACTCGGCCGATGGCTTCATGGTACTCGGGCGGTCGGGATTATCCACTCGGCCGAGTGGGTCTTCTGAAGCTCAGGCAGCCGAAAAACAGTAACTTGGCGATTTTTGAATGGCTTCGTCTGGGCGCCACTCGGGCGGACGGGGTCTCGTCACTCGGCCGATGTGGTATCCGTCGCTCCTACGGAGTTCCTTCTTCTTCCACCCGTCTCCCATCGCCGAATAGCCCTGAAAAGAGCCTTGGGTGACGCTCTGGAGTGGGTGCAAGTCCCTTAAGCTCCTTTTTGCTCCCGATCGCTCCATATTTCCTGAAATCCAACAAAAACAAGAAATAGTGAAAAGTAACGCAATATCGTCGAATACTCGTGAAAAGCGTGATATGGGTGATCGAAATGGCATGCAAATATGCAGAAAAAAGGTGTAAAATATGGACCGATCAGGCGGATGCTAAACGTCGTCCTTTGGAGTTTCAGCCGGGCGACCATGTGTTCTTGAAGATTTCCCCGAATCGTGGTGTGATTCGCTTTGGGAAGCGAGGGAAGTTGAGCACGCGATACATTGGACCGTTTGACATTCTGGAGAAAGTTGGCGAGGTAGCCTACCGCTTAGCCTTGCCGCCATCTTTGGAGGGAGTTCACAATATTTTCCATGTGTCGCAGCTTCGTCGATACATTAGCGATCCATCTCACGCTGTGGATTTCTCGGAGATTACCGTTCGCCCTGATATGACGTATGACCAGCAGCCAGTGCAGATTCTGGACAGGCGTCAGAAGTCACTTCGGAACAAGGTTGTCAATCTTGTGAGGGTGATGTGGCGACACGGCTCGCCAGGAGAGTCTACTTGGGAGAATGAGGATGAGATGCGAGAGCGTTTCCCACTTTTGTTCCACGACACGTGAGTGTTGGGAAATTCCGAGGACGGAATTTTTCTTAAGTTGGTGAGGATGTAATGACTGGTTTTCATGTGTCCGGATTTATTATATTATATATATATGTTTTTGTGGATTTTCTCCTCATGTGTGGTTTTCGTCTTCGTAGCTTTCATTTTCGATCGTTTCGTCGTGATTTTCCAGCTTCTTCCTTAGAATCGTCGATTTTGGAGTAAGTCATTCGTGACGGGCTTCATATCGGTCATATCTTATTGATAGATCAAGCCTAGGGGTCTTAGGAATCGATCCCGGAGCTTCGCGCTCCATTTCGAAACTTTCTGTGCACGTTAGCCGGTGTAAGAAGGGGAACCGACCGACTAGATGACGATTTAGTCGGTCGGCAAACCTTCATGGACCGACTAGTTGGCTTTGTTAATTATTCAGGAGTTACTGCTTATCGTTAGTCGGTCTAAGAACATTGGTCGACCGACTAGGTTGCAAACTAGTCGGTCAGCAATCGTTCTTTAACCGACTAGCTCTATGATCATTTTTGATACCAAGTAGTATTCATTCTTAGTCGGTCTAAGAACGTTCATCGACCGACTAGATGACAAACTATTTGGTCAGTATTTGTTCTTTGACCGACTAAATCTAAATCCTATTTTTGTACATGAGTTACTGTTTGGACTTAGTCGGTCTGTGTTGGTCAACCGACGGACTAGTTCCCAAACTAGTCGGTCAGTGGTTGCTCTTTGACCGACTAATCAGTGTCGAAACCCTAATTTCTGGGCAGCCGCCAGCACTTCCTATTTAAACCCCACCCACGATTTCTTTCATCCCTTTTTCAGTCTTCTGAGCCTCCTTCTTCCCCAAATCACCCTCCAACATTTCCCCAAGCCATTCCTTCCTCCCTTGGAGTTTCCCTCTCTATTTTGGTCTACCACCATGCCCTAGGTCATCTCCAACCCCCAAAAATCCCCAAAACCCCTTTTCTCCAGATTTTCCCCATCCATTCCTGATCTGAACCCTAGGTTCCCCGGATCATTTCTTCCGTTGTCGTGCTTGCTCGGCATCGTTCTTCCGCTTCCGATACGGTAATAAATCGATCTCTTAATGCTTTCATAACCCATTGTGTTTTTGTGAAACCCTAATAAAACTAGGTTGGATGTTGTTCTAATATTGTTTTGCCATCTCAGCGATCTCATCTCCGTAGTTAGCATTTGTGTGACGGCCTCGTTGATCGTCATCCTCGGTGCTAGGCAAGTGAAACTTGCCACTTAGGGTTTTGGGTCATGCCTTAGGCCATTTGCTTGTTGTAGGCGTAAAAGAGACTATGCGACGAAATGATACTCGCCTAGGCGCAATTTTAGGAACTAGCTTGACAACGAAGCTAGAAACGACATTTATCATGTTGCACAACTACCATGTCATGTTTAATTTTCATTAACGGTACGCAAATTAATTGTCATGTCATTGCATTCCTTAAGTGTTCCCGTGATTGCGTAGCTCCGCTACATCTTGTGAAATGATTGAGGCTAGGTGCACCCCTATGCCAAATGAAATACGCTCCTTGGTTGTGATCCAGGAAACGAGCTCTCGTGCGGGGCAACCCTGGCTCATTTACTGAGCTCATGTACAGGGACCCTGGCTTGTTTACACGTGGGTATTGGGGTAAGAGTTAATCGGCCATTCAACTGGGAGTCTGCCCGATCAGCAACTGTAGTTGTAAGGCGTAAACTCTGGGATTGGGGTAGTGTTAAGCGGCCAATCAGTGTGAACGTCCAACAGTTCAGCTGTAAGGCGTAAACATCTACAAACAACTTGAAACGTGACTAGTGAAAAGATTGAGATTGATAGTAGCTTGGCTACTCTTGACATGCCTTGATAAATTGTTCTCTTGTGCTTGTGGGTTCACCATGTCTTACTTGTGCACTCATACCATAACTGCCATGTCATGCATACTATAACTGCTAGGTTGTTAGTTTGCCTTACTTTCAGTTTCCTTGCCCAAGTCTTTTAGATTTGCTGACATGTGCCCCTTTACTCTTTTGGGTGACACATGTTAGATCCTGAGCCTGAGTACATTATTGCGGACGAGATGTTTGCTGACGCCGAGCCCGAGCCTGTGTTTGGCGAGGAGTACGTGGACACTGGGGACCAGTCCTAGTGTCTTCGTTGAGCTTTCCCCTTTTGTTTTAGACTGTTTTGTTGTCGATGCGTAGCACCTATACTTTGTTATGTTGTCCCTTTTGTTGGCCTTGTTCTGGGCCTTTGGACTCTTTCTTTTAGCCTGGTGGCTTTTCTGGATGTTGAACTTAATTTTTCATGTTGGACAAATTCTGAGATTTGAGATTTTATTTCTGTCTCTCCTTGTGTTATTATTGTTGTTCCATTTGTGGTTACAGGGACCTGCTTATGTTTTATTGACGCTTATCGGGTTTGGGGCTTCACAGCTCCACTCTCGTGCGGACCTTCTCACGTCTCGCCTCCATTTTAGGGAAGCGGGGCGTGACATCTCAGTACGAGTTTTCCTAGGGATTCGGATGGATCGAACGAAATACTCCCCCTTTTTTCTTACAACCTAAAGATCCTGATCTACATCTCTCTCCGAGTGTCTTAGGGCTAACCCATCAACCCTAGAGGAAACTACTCACACATAGTGATTATAACGAATAAAAATGCGAGTGTTATCGGAGAAAACATTGTAGAAATTAGATAGAGTGAGAAACGAATAACTTACTTACCGAAGACGAGAAAGAACAATAACCAATAGCAATCCTAAGAGATTCCACATATTCCAAAATGCCAAGAACAATAGAACGTGAACTTTCTCCCAAAAATAATTTAATTAAGATCAAAACTAGATCTAGATCTACCAAAAACGTTTTTCAATCCCCTCTCCCTCTCAAACATAATTCAAAAAATACCCAAAAAAACTCAGCCTTCTAATTTCGTCCCCAAGATCCGCTCTTCACTCTCGCTGCGCGCATCCGTCTGGGGCTCACCAAAGAAATTCCGAAATTAGCCCGTATTGTCGTCGACCGAGTCAGTGACTCGGACGAGCAAATTACCTTACTCTGTCGAAAGGATCGGCTGCTCGGTCGAGCAGCCCACTTGCTCGGTCGAGCAGCCCACTTGCTCGGTCGAGTCTGTCAGTGGATAGAGCTCCTCCGAAAAGCGTCATTCTGTCTGCTCGGCCCGAGTAGGCCTTGCTCGGTCGAGTCGCCAGCTGACTCGGTTGCATGAGTCCTGCTCGGTCAAGCAAGATGTTGATGGTAGACCTTCGAAAATAGGAGTTGCTCGACCGAGTCACCACACTGCTCGGTCGAGCAGGATGCATATCGGGAGTTTTATATCCAAAAATGATTTCAAAATTTCTAATAAAAATATTTTGAAGCATTAAACTAATTATAGTGTATTTCAATACGTACTGAATTTCAAACTCTTAAGCTGATACACAAATTAATCAAGCTACAAATTTACATCATAACAACTGCAACTATCGTTTATTTGTAAATCTCAAGAACTGTCATGCTTGCATAGCTGCAGACGAGTTTGGATCCCATGAATCCTGCCTTCTTTGCCAATGAGTTGATCTCCTTTTCCGTTCTCTCTTTTCCTTCGGCGTTGTGAGCCAACATTATCATATCGATATGCATGACAGTCTGCACTGTAGCTGTAGATTTGAGTAGTAGAGGACGGATGTTTTCCATGATGACCACCTTGCCATTTTTCGGCAAAGCCTCGAAGCAATTCGTTAGTACCGTCAAGCAGTGGTCGTCGCTCCAATCATGAAGAACCCACTACATATAAAAAAATAGCATGGGCTTCTTATAGTTTTAGAAGTAGTGATATGGCATAAGTGGATGTTTCCATATTTACCTACTTTCATTAAAATTGCATCTCCGCTCGGAACACCATCGAACATGTCTCCTTCAATATGCTTTACTCCTACATGGCAAATGGTAGTAATCACGTCATAATATTTGAATGACCCCGTCCTGATCCTTGGCCAGGAACTTGACCACCGACGGCCCCATACTTTCTCACCCTCACCGTCGGCATTGCCAGCAGGCTTAGGATCCTATCTAACATCGCTGCAGCTAGCATGAGGGTTTGTCGTAGGCAACTGTCTAGCAATCTCGGTCGCCGACAGGTAAGCGCCCGGCCCTGCCTTTGTTATGATCTCAAAGACGCCGAGCTCGATGGCCGAAGTGAGTGTCATCGGCAGGATGGAGGAGGTGGCGAGGTGCTCGGCGAAGAGATAGGCAGCCTCATCGGAGGGGACCGAGTCTTGGATTGAGTCCATAGAAGTTGTGTATGAGAGAGACAGAGTGCGTGGTGTGTTTTGGTAAAAGGTTATATTGAATGATGGAATCTGCCCGCCGGCCGGCAAATTGTTTGGGATTATTTCTTTGGATTGCAAAACGACAATGAGGAGGTATCGGCGTTGTTAATGAGAGAAATATGCCCGCCGGCAGGCAAATTGTTTGGAGCTTAGTATGAAGAGAAGCATAAAGCTTATTGGCGTCTAAATTGTTATCTCTCTTCATGCACGTTTGTAAGTTGATCGTCCTCGTCCATCAGATCGTTCCGACTGTGTCCACGTCCGGCAACAACAGAAGCAACACGATTTTCAGATAATATTCTGTCAACAAATTTCAACCTTGGTGTGTTAAAGGCGAAATTAGTCACCTGCTATTGGGAATTGGTGTGCATTAGGAGCTGTTGATGGTGATTTTACAGGATACGAAGGTCATGGGAAACTCATTATAGAAGCTACCGCATTCGAACAATATGAGTAAAGTTACTGAAATGATGCCTCATAAATTTGTGGATAACTTGTGCGTGCTCATATGCAATATAATTGTACATCTAGTTTTATTGTAATTTTTTTTCCTGGCGTTTACGCTACGAAGACCACAAGTCCCCTTTTTATAATACTTAAAGCTATCAAGCTACAAACATAATAACAACGGCAACCGTCGCCTATTTGTAAATCTCAACAACTGTCATACTTGCATAGCCGCAGATGAGTTTTGATCCAGAGAATCCTGCTTTCTTTGCCAATGACTCGATCTCCTTTTCAGTTCTCTCTTTACCTCCGGCAGTTTGAGCCAACATGATCATATCGATATGCATGACAGTCTGCACAGTAGCTATAGATTTGACAAGTAGAGGATGGATGTTTTCCATGATGATCACCTTGCCATTTTCTGGTAAAGCCTTCCGGCAATTCTTTAATACCGTCAAGCAGTGGTCGTCGCTCCAATCATGAAGAACCCGCTGCGTAAAAAAAATTACGTGTGCAGCATATAGCTACAGAAGTAACTATCATGATATAAGTAGATGTTTTGATGTATATGCACTTACCTTCATCAAAATAGCATCTCCACTAGGAATGCTTTGGAACATGTCTCCTCCAATGTGCTTCACTCCTATAGGATATATAAAGCGTAGTAATTATGTCATGTTTGAATGCTATTCTGATGAAAGTGCAACAACCTAATGCATAAATCCATACCAGGAATAGGCTGTGCCTCTGCGATGACATGAGGCAAGTCGAAGTTGATCCCTTTGATACGAGGATGCTTCTTGACGATGATGCCAATTGTTCCTCCGACATTTCCTCCGACATCGACGAGCGACTCCAAATCATCGAAACCCTGGTAGGTTTCCAGTATCTTCTTGGTGATGACGGTCGAATGGCTCCTCATACCTTCGTTGAACACCGTGATGAACCTGTGGTCATGGCCAAGGTATTCAAATATGGGCATCCCATGGGCCTTGTTAAACGCCATGCCTCCGTTCAAGATGGCATCCTTCAAGTGGTACCTACAATGAACGAATTGATCGCAAGAGGTCGTTTATTTAAGCACTTGATCACCTATAGCAGAAGTTATATTGATCTCATGAAAAATTAAAAATTTGCTAAATCTGTGTTTAACATGGTACCAAAATTAGAAACACACACCAGCTCTCCATGAGAACACGGTCCTGAATAACGAGTGCAAGGGGAGCCATGGAATCCCCGTCCTCATTCTTGGCCAAGAACTTGACAACTGGTGCAGCCCCATACTTCCTCTCAATAACCTCGCCGTCGGCATCGGCCATCGTCTCGCCGACCTTGCAGGTGAGAATATTGTAGCATGCCAGCAGGCTTAGGATCCTATCTAACATCGCTGCAGCATGAGGGTTTGTCGTAGGCAACTGGCTAGCAATCTCGGTCGCCGACATGCAAGCGCCCGGCCCGGCCTTTGTTATGATCTCAAAGACGCCGAGCTCGATGGCTGAAGTGAGAGTCATCGGCAGGATGGAGGAGGTGGCGAGGTGCTCGGCGAAGAGACATGCAGCCTCATCGGAGGGGACTGATTCTTGGATTGAGTCCATGGTAATGTGTATGATAGAGAGAGAGTGTGTGAGAGTTTTTATAACGACAATAGAGAGGAATACGTCGGTAGGACCTTCCAAAAATTGCCGAGAAATTATTGGCGGTGCCAACTATCTATTATTAACTTTCTTGGTCGTTAATCGGCACTGTTTGTCATTAAGACTCAAGAAGAACGTCAAGTTGTGTTAATTTTTGTTTTTCCAGCCCAGTTGTTTTCGCTACTCGACCTCTCACTGCTGGCAATTCGTATTGTTTAAATTTTCATTAACCCTCTTTTTATCCCCCTCCTTTCACTTTCTGTTGATATTCGTATCTCCCTTAGCATTTTTCACTAAATAAAAAAATTATACCAAAAAATAAATAGAATGGGTTAAAAAAGGTTGAGGAGGATCTTTCCTTCCCTTGTCTTTTTAAGTTGGTAGAGTATAATTTAATGCATCCGGGTTTCTTACTATAACCATTTTATTGTACTTGTTATGAACGAGAAACAGATTTGGAGAATGGTTGAGGCTAGGAAACCCCTAGCCTCCTTTATATAGTATTCATAATGGGTACTCATGTGGGTGGATACCCAATAGGCCCAATGGGTCCTATTCATAACACTTCCCCTTATCCAACCAACGTGGTATACTCGACTTTATGAATACTGAATGATTCATTAGTACTACTGAGTATCTTAAGGGGTGGATACTTCTGGATCCAAGTTAAGGGTAACTGCCTCGTTAAAAACCCTTAGCTATGAAAAACCCTGTGGGAAAAACCAATAGCGAAGGGAAAAGAGTACAGCACTCCAAAACTTCCCCTGATTTGGGGATGTGTCGAGGGGTGGATACTTCTGGATCCAGAGTCAATGTGGTTGTCTCATTAAAACCTTGACTATGGAAAACCCTGTGGGAAAAACCACTAGCCAAGGAAAAAGAGTACAACTCTACAGTTGACTCCCCCTAATCTGATCAAGCTTCAGGCTTGCAGATCTCCTATATATCTATACATTTATCTCCTATGTGTCTATACATCCATCTCATCTGCAACATTCCGAAAGCAAAAGTAAAGTACAAGCATCACTCATCTATACAAGTTTCACTCATATAAGGCATTAGCAGAAACTAAAGGAGTGCTAGCAAACTTGGTAGACAGCTCCACGTCTCAATCGTCATTGTCTGCTAGGTACTTCAGGACCTGGCATTGTATGTTCTTGAACTGCTCCTTGGGTGATGAGCTTCTCGGGATGGTGGAAGGATGTAGACTTGGGAGGATTCTGTGTAGATCTTCAGGAGGTGGACGTCCCTTTTATGCCATTCATCGCGATGATCTGTAACCTGCATATGCAAATACATTTAACATAGATGATTTTTCCTCGACCCTTGGAGATAGCGCAGAATCTACATAGCTCTGGTCCAGTGGCGCGCTGGGGGCACTGCACTGTACCTGGCTAATAGCTATACTGCTAACGCTCAAAAAAGACGCATGCAGTTGGCCAGGTAGAAGAGTGTTTCAAAGACACTTAAGGTACTTCTGGACCATATATATTCTTCCCCTCTTCCAGCTAACGGAAAGGGGTCTTTTAATGTATATCCATACAACCAAATAGGTGTATTTGGTGGAGAATGAAATTAATGTTTCTTCATCAATCATCATTGTATGAAGTTTACATCTTCGGGATGATTAATTAACGTCATCTTCAGGATGATAGTTCATTTCCAGGATAATAGTTCATCTTCGGGATGATTGTTCATCTTCAGGATGATTAATGTTCTGTAAGCCTAGAATTTATGCCTAGCTAGGGCTTTCATATCATATCATATCTGATAGATAGGCTTTAACAGATATTTCGGTAATTTCTCTTCAGGAGATCAATATTTTGAGTTATTAAAATAATCTCAATTCTTTTAATTTGCTCTCTTAAGAATAATACAGTTTTTAAGAGGTGCAAACAACAACCTTTTAGTATGAGTCCTTTAATGATCTTTGTCTAGGTTGTCTTTCCTTTAATCATATTATTAATATGTGTCCCAAAAAGAAAGGAAAGTAAAGAAAAAATTTGTACATGCAGTTGAAGAAATTTTATATCGGTGATGTTGTCACATCCAATAGCAACATCAACCAAAAAAATCCCTCCTTTTGCCATTCGTTGGGTTACGCCTTGACATAAACCAGTCGATGCATCAGATTCATCTTGTAAGTGAGTTCAGCTCATCTTACTTGATTACTTCCTGGTTTGAGCGATTTATACCTCTAAAAACTATAGCAAATTAAGATGTTTATAGCTAACGATTTTATTTTAATTCTCCTTCAATACTCAGTTATCCCACAGGATTTGATATCATTTTTGATACCAGGACTTCAGGTCCAACACCTCATATTTCATAAGTGAGTCCAGCTCACCTTATTATTGCCTCATTCCACATTATTATAATTTGGCCAAATCTCTATCTTTGCTTCAGGCAAAGCAGAGTTGTGGAAACAATATTTTATATTTAACTGGCAAAATGAAATATGAGCGAATTTGTCGACAAAATGTGTTCTTTCTTGTCCAAAACTCACCCCGTACGTACTATAATCATTTGATTTCTCCCAGAGGTGTCTCATTCACGACACGTTAAAGAGGTGAAGGTTCTGGGACGGGTAAAGAATATGGACAGATCCAGAATTGGTCCTTAGCAACCAAGTTGCAATAAGGTTCTGGATTTGAGCTCACTTTCCTGTGGTGGTATTGTTTTTTCGGTCTCCAGGAGTAGATCTCTCTTTTTGGAGCCTAGTGGTATGTCCTCTCATCCATTGAGGATATCCACTTCTGCTACTGGTGGATTGCATCCAATATATTTTGTATGTCAATCCTAGCTGGATTTTTAGTAGCAGTGATGTGAAAGTTTTGACAATATCTATATTGTCAGTAACTATGTCTGATAACTGTTTTAACAGTTTCATAAGTGTGGATCTTCAGGATCTCATCACATTTCATGATAACCAGATCATAGGTATTAATGATTTAAATGGTCATTTGAGCTTTAGGCTCATGGATGATTGTAGTATTTCTGTTGAAACTGATTCTGGGACATTAAAGTTGTGAGGGATCTTCAGGATCTCATCAAATCTTTAAAATAGGATCATCAATGCACGTCTTAGGAGAAGTGAATTTAAATGCTTCCCCTGTTCAGAGTGCTCAGACTCTATTTATCTGGGATATTTACTTCTGATAAATAGTTCTGCATTTTGATGGTCTATAGTGGTGATATGGGGGTGTCTACTCATCATGGCACAATCTATAAGATGTGCTCTAAACGCTTCCCCCGTCAGGGGTTTTCGGAAACTGTTTATATGAGGTGATCAGACTCATATAAATAGGTTCTAAGGAGGCGTTTTGATGGTTTGCAATATAATTGCATGTTCCCATGTGGTCACCTACAACTGGATTTTTAATGGATAAGAAATCCATTTAAATCATTTTAATGATTTATCTTACCCATATTTGGGTGTGAACACAAGCTTCAGGGTGTTCGTTATTTTTCCAGTTGTAAAACATTTAAATTTCCCAGTGTTATCCAAAGTTACCACCATTTTATAAAAGAATGTGGTTGGATAATGACCATTTATTTAGAGGATATATTGATGAGTACACCAAGGGTACATCATCAGTCCGGTTAAGGGAGTGGACGAAGCCTATTTATATCCCTTAAATACTCTCAAGAGACCTAAAGGTCTTCATTATCTTTAATGATGATAGTATAGCATCTTAAATTCATTTGAGGAAGTGGGGAGAGTCAATGTCCATGTGAATGGAGTTGATCTCATTATCATTTTTCCCTTTTGAATAGGACAATGAAAGTTTCACCCTTTTTGAAGAATCTTCGGGTTCGTCTGGTTGGTGATGTCTTGCATCATCAATCCAGGGTGATATCGATCCAAAATTTGGTCGATTCTGGACACTTCTGGTGTTCCAAAATAATTCCTCTTATGAATTTATATGGCACTTTCGAAAAGTCCATTAAAATGCTCAAGTTATTGTCCGGTAATAGTTGAACTGTGTTCAAAGTGTGAAGGATTACATCTTCACTTTGACTATTGTGCGGATCATTTTGGGACAAAGCTTCAGGCTTCATTTATTTCTTGAGTCATTAGGGATTTCGTTTTGACGAATATCCTTTTTGAAACTGTATAAGTTTCAGAGAGTATATGGCATCCTCATTTTATTTTTAGGGGTATTCAAGATAGCAAAACATACGCAGTAAAATAAAATGTATTACAACTACAAGAGAATAATACTGATGATAAGTCAACAAGTGACATAGTGTGATGTGTGCTCTTGAAAACATACAACAATAATTATGCTCATTAAGACTTATGTTATGACAACAGATTATTTTTGATTTCAAGGTTTATTTGTCCTCGGGAGTAGCTAAATATACATAAGGTCAATTAGACTTTCGTCGTTTTGACTAGATATGTATGTATTTTTATATGGCATAAGTTAATGCACATTCATGTTTGCAAAAACATTATGGCTCTTATCAGAACTTCCGGTCTGATTTTGGCTTGCCATTGCTTACTCCATGTCGAGGTATATCGTATCTTCACTTTCCCATTTAATCCAAGACTTCCCCTGTTTTGAGTTTTCCTTATTTTTATTTCAGGTCATGTTTGATCCTGAACTTCCCCTGATTTCAATATTCCTTATTTATAAAGGACAATGAAAATTAGTCTTGCTAAGGAGACATAAGCAAGGGTTTGAGCAAATTATTTATACTTCCACTTTTCTAATTAATAAGGGACTTTTAAAAAGTCTATTTGAATGCTCGAGTATAGCTTCAGGCCTTTTACTTGAGTCGTTCAAATTTTATGTGGATAGTTTACCATGCTCAGAGGGGAACAAATACGTGGGTGCGTAATATATTTCTCACTTATTCATTAAGCCACGACTTCAGGCGTATGATTATATTCAAGGCTAGAAAAAATCTTTCCTTGTAAGAATAAAGGAGAGAACTCTTTTAAAGAGTTTAGCGATATTATGGAAAACTTCTGGTGTCCATATTGGATTATATAGATCATAGATCTTATATATCTGTTTACCGCAAAGTGTGCATCTTTTATAAAGATAGCAATTGTAATTTTCGCATAAACCATCGTATTTATTTTATTAGGGAGAGAGAGTGTTGACTTTTGATTTGATTTTGAACTTCAGGTTCATTTTGTCAAAGTGGATATGATATTAAACTTTTTGAAATCATTATTGTCTTATTGTCATAAATATCGTCATATCATGAGCCCATCATACATATAATGTAAAGCTTTTTAAAACTAAAGATTATGTTCAATTGAAATGAAACAAGTATGATGTACACATGCTATTTATATGCTGCAGGCATTTTTTTTAAAAAAAACTTATCGCATGTATATAGTCTAGCAATAGGCGTTGAACTATATTAAAGTGATTTTAGCATGCTTTTTGACAGTTTCATTGTAACATTAACATGGTATTAAAATAATTAACATCCACGCAATTAATGCATAAGCAATGAAAACTAAAATGACTTAGGACTATGGGGATCAGCCAGCCGACACCGAAATAAAAAGAAGTACAGTCCGAAGTTACATCAAAAATAGCATGAAAGAATAAAATACAACTCGGAAACTTCAGAGAGAAGCCCCTATCTTCATTGTGCGTACGCCTTCAGCTCCTTTTTGGTGTCCTTCGGTCTTCTTTTTACATTTATATCCTCACTTACAAATTTCTCTCAAAAAAAGAAAAATTGCAGGAAATTTAAAAGGTGTCGGAAACCTGGCTGATCCCTAAAAACATAGCCTAATTTTCACATCCACGCAGATAATATATTTGAAACATACAACCACGCAGATAATCAATCACAGGCATGTACAGATTAATTTAAATAATCGAACGTGTGTGACGTGCAAAAATTTATTTTTGAAAACTTTTACCTTTTGATCCATATTTTAATGTTTTGTTTACCGCTTTAAAACCCTTTAAATTTTCTTTTAATTATTTTAGGCTTTTTAGGGCCAAAAATAAAAGAAGAAAAATTATTTATGTAAATGGGCTAATTTTCTGGCCTTTTGGGCCATGAAAACAACCCATTAGGGTTAATTTGGGCCTCCCCCGAAAAATTGGTCCGTTTAGGGTTAGGGTTTCGGAAACCCTAGGGGGGCCCGCGGCGTGTCGCCGCGACGGCTAGCTGCGCAGGACGCGGCCGCCGTGGCGGCGACGGGCCGCGGCTGCGGGCCGCGGCCTGCGGGCCGCGGCACGGGGGCCGCGGCCGCCGCGGCGTCAGGCCGCGGCAACAGGCCGCGGCCTGAGGCCGCGGCGGCAGTCCGCGGCCTGAGGCCGCGGCGGCAGTCCGCGGCCTGAGGCCGCGGCTGCTGGCCGCGGCGTGAAAATCGCGCCGGCGGCGCTTGAGAAGCGCCGCCGTTTCGCCCGATGGGCGTGCGGATTTTTGGATCAAAGGTTGGGGGTAAAAAACAGATTTTTCAACTATTTAGATCGCTAAAAAACATATTTTTATTGTGTTTAGGCATGCAGATCTAATAAAAATTTGAATTTTACCGTGTTTATAAACTTTTTGATCCTAAAACATGCAGATCTAATGAGAAAAGCAAGTTTAGATCTAAAAAGTTTTGATTTTTACCTCTAGATTCGACGAGGAATCTAGGCGACGGTTGGTGAAGGATGCCCTTTTCGCTCCCCGTTGAGAAGATTATGATCTTCTTGGATCTGAGCGATTGATGGATCTCCTTTCCCGCGAGCCGCCGTCTCCTCCAACGAGCGTGATCGTGCTGATAACGTGTTATGAACGAGAAACAGATTTGGAGAAGGGTTGAGGCTAGGAAACCCTTAGCCTCCTTTATATAGTATTCATAATGGGTACTCATGTGGGTGGATACCCAATAGGCCCAATGGGTCCTATTCATAACAGTACTCTAATTAAAAACGTATCTTGAAACATCATAGATTTTAAACATAATGAAGGGTCATCTTCCTAATTAAGAACAAGTTCTCTTGGAAAATTATAGAATTAACAATGTGTTCTTTCAATTATTGTTGATACATGGGTTCGGCCCACGAAGCGAGGATGCGACAACACATCCAAGAAAGGTCAAGCCCATTAAGGCGAGTAAGCCTTGGGCCAATAGCCCAAGAAGTCCATCATCGAAGATGAGCTATTACCGAGTCAAAGGGACAGCTCATCCGACCGTTGGAAACCAACAAATTACGTGGGAGTGGGTTAATGAGAACCGGGTAAATGGGCAGCCGTTATCAACAATCCCGGAGAAGATCCTGTAGTCATAAATGAGAAACCGTTACGCATTAACAAAGGAAATCATCGGCTATAAATAGGAGAGGCGACAACAGAAGAAGGGTTCTGACTCCAAAGATACGAGATACCTAATACTCTGACACTTTTTACTCTCCACTTCCTCGTAGTTCTTCCTCCAAATTAGCTTGAGGTGACTAACTCGAGACGAGCACCTATGGTCGATCTTGACAGCCCCAATCCTTTCTTAAGTCGAGTTCTAACTTAAGCATCAGAGAGGATTTGGGTCGAACCCCAGATCCGACCCCCTTGACGACTGTCTATGGTGCAGGGAGTTCGAGGTTCGACCCAGCTCTAAGGTTGAACGATTGTCTTACTCGACTGAGTGATTGATCGAGCACCAGCTCAGTGCTCTCTGCTCAACCTTCCTTGACCCTGGTTATTCCAACCAAGGGTCTCACCTTACCAGCTAACGAGTCTCTACTTCGACAGAAGAGTCCACTTCAGCCCCACTTTCAGTTTGGCGGAATCCATCTGTCAACTTTGGCGTCTTCTGTGGAAAATCGTTAAGAGTCGACATCAATGTCATCCACCAATTTTGACAATGTCGACTCACCCACCAACATTTGAAGAGAACTTCATGGGGTCTCCCAGTACAAGTATCCTCGACATGATACCGGGGCTCACCACTTCCAGAGTTATCAACCTCCCTTCAAAGTACTTACGCAGTAAGACTGATGACTATCACAATAGGAAGGAAGCGCCCAAGAGACTCGACACCCCCAATATCTTTTTTCAATGAAGCATTGGAGGGTGTGGAACTGCAGCATGATGATGATGATGCTATCAGTGCCATCATTGGCACTGTAGCAGTGAAGAGAATACTCATTGACACGGAGCGAGGTTCTCTTCTTCACCACCTTGGAGAAGATGGGACTAGCTTCATCCAAGTTGAGAGAATTTTCAGGTCCACTCGTGGGTTTCACAGGGCATTCTGCTCCGATGGCGGGCATCATAATGCTACCGGTGATGTCACGCCCCGCTTCCCTAAAATGAAAGGCGAGACGTGAGGAGGTCCGCTCAGACGTGGAGCTGTGAAGCTGCAGTCTGATAAGCGTATAAAATTCAATTGGCAGGTCCTTGCAACGCAATACGAAACAACGATAATAATAAGGAAATGATACAATAAGCAATTTATTAAATCTCAGAATGTCCATAAAATAAATTACAATATCACAGAAAAGCCACCAGGCTCAAAAGGAAAAACTAAGGCCCAAACATGGCCAACCAAGTACAACATACAAGCAAGGGTGCCACGCACCGACAACTAACAACAAACCTAAACAAAAGGAAGAGAACACAAGCGGCCTCTAAGACATGTCACCAGTGACCACAAACTCCTCCTCGGCAACCATTGGCTCAGCGCCAGCAACACTACGTCCTCTGCAACGGCCTCTAGCTCAGGATCTAACATGTGTCACCCAAAAGAGTAAAGTGGCACATGTCAGCAAGTCTACAAGAGACTTGGGCAAGGAAACTGAAAAGAAAGTAAACTAACAACCTAGCAGTTATGGTATGATGCATAGCATGACAAGTTTAGTATGTGAGTAACAAATAAGGTAAGGTGCAAGTAACAAGTAACAAGTAGCAAGTATGGCATGGATGACAAGTTTTACAAGTATAAACACGGACAAGTACAAGTCAAGTAAATCACGTCAAGTAAACACGTCGTGCACAGAGATTTCGTCTGCTGGCTAGAGTGGCTGATCGGGCCAACTCGTAAGCTCAGGTGACCGCTTATCCCTACCCCTCCACGTGTATCGAGCCAGGGCATTACCCCGAACACGGAAAGCTCGCTTCTGGATCACGAGCCAGGAAGTGTTTTTAACACGTATGGCGTAGCGTTATGCCCGCATAATGGGTGCCTAGCCGGATCAAGTAGATCGGGCATTGGCTATCAACCAACTCACGTAGCCCGCTTCTGGAACACGAGCCAGGAAACACAAGTATTGTAGCGTGTGCTACGGATGCGACATTCAACATGGATAGCATGACATTGCATGTAGTAAGGCGTACAGGTAAGGAATTAAACATGACAGTTTAATATGCATGAACAACAAGTTAAAAGGGTTGGACCTAGCTTCGTTGTCAAGCTAGATCAATTGAGGTGACAGATCTAGTTTCGTTGTCAAACTAGATCAAATAGACGTCTAGGCAGCTATCATTTCACTGTCTAGTCTCTTTTACGCTACAACAAGCAAATGGCCTAGAACATGGCCTAAAACCCTAGGTGGCAAGTTTCACTTGCCTAGCACCGAGGATGACGATCAACGAGGCCGTCACAAAAATGCTAACTACGGAGATGAGATCGCTGCCATGGCAAAACAATATTAGAACAACATCCAACCTAGTTTATATTAGGGTTTCAATAAAATCACAATGAGGGTTATGAAAATATAAAAGGATCGAACACTACCGTATAGAAGTAGAAGATCGATGCCGAGCAAGCACGGTGACGGAAGAACGATCCGGAGAACTACGGCTCAGATCTGGAAACGGGGAGAAAATCTGGAGAAATGGGATTTGTGGGGTTTTGGGGGTTGGAGGCGACCTAAAGCATGAAGGCCGGCCTAAATGGAGGGTGAGAGGGGCTCTTGAGAAAGGAGGAAGGGCTAGAGGAAGGTTGGGGAAGATCAGAGGCCTAGGGGAAGGGAAATGGCCAAGAGAAATGAAAGAAAGAAAAGAAAACGATCGGGCGTATTTATAGGGATGAACCGGCGGCCGCCCAAAAATTAGGGTTTCTGGGTGATCTAGTCGGTCAACGAAGGGTGGCTGACCGACTAGTTTGGGAACTAGTCGGTCGGTTGTTCAACTGTGACCGACTAAAATCAAACATCGAAAGAAGGAAGAAATCTAGGAAGTGAATTAGTCGGTCTGTGAAGACCCGTCGACCGACTACTTTGAGTCCTAGTCGGTCGGTGAGTGTTCATGGACCGATTAACGATAAACAGTAACTTAGGTAAAATTAATCAAAGGAACTAGTCGGTCTGAGAGCAAGTTCTGACCGACTAGTTTCACATCTAGTCGGTCGGTGGTTGTTCTTAGACCGACTAAGAGTAAACAGTAACTCCAGAATAATTGATTTAATGAACTAGTCGGTTCCAGAAGAGTTCCTGACCGACTAGATCTCAATCTAGTCGGTTGGTCCCCTTTCTTGAACCAACTAACGTACACGAAAAGAGTCGAATCGAAGCGCGAAGTTTCGGGAGGATTCCTACGGCTTCTAGGATCACTCTAACTCTAAAATATGAGCGATTTGAAGTTCGTCATGAGTGACTTACTCCAAGATCAACGATTTAAGGAAGAAGCTAGAAAATCACAACGAAACGAATGAAAACGAAAGCTACGGAGACGGAAATCACACGTAAGGAGAAAATCCACCAAGACATATATATATATATATATATATATATATATATATATATATATATATATATATATATATATATATATCGATAACACTAATATAGAAAAACCAGTCGTTACAGGTGACCCTCGAAACATCACCACGGCAAGTCACCCACTTGACCAATTTCATCGTGGTGAAAATCAACTCCGCTTATAATGGAATCATCAATAGACCGTTTATCAACTTAGTGGAAGAGGTGGTTTTGATGTTCCATCAAATGATCAAGTTCCAATCTCTGCAAGGAGTTGGAAAGGAGAAAATGAACCATAAGCATTCCCGATCATGTTACCTTTTGTCTACCTCCTTGAGAAGGGTGGAGCAAACAGATCCAAATGATTGTAGCGGCGACAAAGGTAATCATGAAGATTGACGACACGTACTGGTCGAAGAGACAGAGAGCATCTAGATCTCTAAAGGAGAAGGATGAACCGTATCAATTAGGTCGATGCTCTCTTCAATCTAAAGGAGCGGTTAATTATGCCCCTGAGGGAAAATGCCGATGTGTTCGCCTGGTCTCCAAACGACATGCCAGGCATCAACCGTCGAGTGATATCTCACAAGTTGAATGTCAACTCGACTTTCAAGCCCATGAAGTAGAAGAAGCAGAACATTTGGGCAGATAAGATGAAAGCTGCTAATGAAGAAGTAGATCGGCTTCTACCGGCTGGATTCATTCGAGAAGTCTAGTATCCTGAATGGATGTCCAATATGGTGATGGTGAAAAAAGCCAACGGAAGATGGAGAAAGTGTGTCGATTTCACCGACCTCAACAAGGCATGCCCGAAGGATAGCTACCCATTACCTCGGATCGACCATCTCATTGACAGTGCATCATGGTAAGATCTCTTGAGCTTTATGGATGCTTTCTCCGGGTATAATCAGATTCAGATGTCATCTGAAGATGAGGAGAAAACTTCCTTCATAACAGATCGAGGTATATTCTGTTATAGAAAGATGCCATTTGGACTGAAGAATGCAGGAGCAACCTATCAGCATATGCCTCGTCCCACGTTTCACCATATTTCCCTCGTTTTTGTTTCCTTTTACGTTTTTTGTATTTCTCATGCATTGCAGGAGAAATGAAGGATTTTGGGGTCAAAACATAGAGAAAAGTGGACAAAATAGCGCAAGAAGCAATCAGAAAGCAATTCTGGGGAAAATGAACTGAAAAAAGTTCACGCGGCCGCGTGGATTAACCCACACAACCGCGTGGACCAAGACACAGCAGCAGCCCCAAGTGGAGACCACGTGGTCATGTTGTCTGAGTCAAACGGTCGCATGGAGGAGCTGAGAAGATGGGATATTTTGAAGCCATGTGGTCGTGTCCCTTGAAGGTAAATGACCGCATCGTGCCAGCTAAAGGAAGAGCAGAATCGAGACAACGTAGTCGAGTCACTGAAGATGACGTGGTAGCGTTTGCCCATGCTGTGCCAAGACCAAACGGCCGCTTCACGCGGCTGTTTTAGGTCAAAATTGGGCAGAAGAACCCATAACAATGCGGTCGCATGGCCTAGCCACGTGGTCGCATCTCCTGTAGAGTTTTTGGGTTTGTTTTACGCATTAGGGCCACGCCGTCGTGTCATTTATGATGCGACTGCGTCCTCCTAGGTTTTGGGGCCCGAATGGGCGCCGTCAATGGGTAATTTTAGGTTTTTCTGAACACTATATATACTTTTTGAGTTCCCTTTGCTTGGGGGATTTCCTCAGAACTCTTTTTGCAGACTTTTCAGAGCTTTTTCCATGTTTATTCTTTCTATTTTCTCTGTAGCTCTGAGTTATTCTCTTTGTTTTATTTTGACTTTTACTTTAATGATTGAATAGTGAATTCTCCATTGATTGCTCTAATGATTTTTGGGTTGTTTGATATTGGGTCCCTATCATATTCTGTTGTAATAAATGTTCTATCAATGAACCTTATCATCTATTGTTGCATGGATTGTGAGTAGAGATCAGCTAGAGCCAATGGGTTGAACCCCGTTGGATTAAACGATGGATTGGTGATTTGCTATGAAATTGTTGAGTGATTGAGGATGAAGGTATGTTAGGATGATTATTATTAATGTAGATTGGATTCCTCCTTCGTGGGTAATTATATTAATTCATGATTGACGTTAGGATTAATCTAGGGTTTAAAAATATATTGATCATCACTACGGATTGCACGATTAACGTTGGTAACCGATTAGAGCCATCCTAACATAGATCCAAATCCTAATCCATGGAAGTGAAGTCAAGGAAGATTGGAGATATTCGTCGGACATAATGCACTTAGTGCGTATCGATGCACAATTGACGTCGATATCAATACGGGCTATGTAGGTCTATCATGCGCCACGGAAGTGGGGTGTAGGGTTAATATAAGGGGATATCTTATCATGTGCCACTGAAGTGGGGGATAAGAGAATACCCTTAGATTAGACGACCTCTCCCGAACCTCAAGAACTCAACAATCAATTAACGTTAATCAATCCTAATTCAGTCAAATGGTGGGGATATCCATGCCCTAGAGCTTTTATTATTGATATTCCCATTAGTTCCTATAGATCTGGACCTTTCACTCATTTGTGTAGCTGTTAAGCCCAAAAATGACCGAAACAATTCTGTTGCTGATGTGGATGATTCGTGCTAAGTCAGAGCCTTATCAGCAGATTAAAAGGGACCCTAGGTTGGAGGAACCAGGGTCGTTTGATGGATGATAGTTGACTTGCGATGTTCGATCGACCCTCGAGCGGTCTGTAAGTTGGTCGATCGAGGCTGGAAAGCGCTGAAGTGACCCTCACAGAAGATCGAGACTCGGCTATCTGCACCACAAGGAAGCATCAGGGGGGTTGGATCTGGGTCCCGACCCAAATCCCCTCACATGCTTAAATTAGAATATGAACTTAAGGAGAGAGGGAGCTTGGAGCAGCTGAGATCGACCTGCAGAGGTTCGTCTCAGATCTGACTTCGCAAGCTCTTTTGTGGAAGAAATGTAAGCTGAAAGAGTAAAGTATATGTATTAGATCATGTACCTTGGGAATTGGAACCTTTTGGTATTTATAGGCCTCCTGGGTCCTTTCAGTGAAGTTGGGGAGATAACGGTCCTCCATTATAGTGACATGATCTTTCTTCTTTAATAGGAGTAAACTTAGCCCACGTTCTCGCCATTTATGAGCCCGCCTTCATCCCACGTTCAATTGGTGGGAGTGCAATGGGTGACTGGCTAGTGGGTTTTGACTGGGTCGTTTATGGGCTTCTCTTGTAGGCTCTGTGGGCCTAAGTCACCCATCGGTCGAGTCACATCGAGTGCCGACCCAATGACTCAACAATGGCCCCCATCACACGACCTCGAGGGTCTGCCTGTTGGGGTCAAGCGACGTTACATCATATTAATAGGGCACGGCAGTCGAGGAATGAATACTCAAGTTCTAGGTGCCAAAACGTCCACCCTGCTGATTTGGATAATTCATCGGTTCGAAATCCAAGATGATTGGAGACTCGGATCTTCGACACGTGTTTCATCATGCCGTTGTCGTCTTATCAATATAAGACGAATTTAGTGCAGGAATTTGAAGATACAGTCTTCATCTTTCTCGATTTGCTTTTCCCTTTTGAAAAATGGCTTCATCCTCCGTCTCTGTTTCTGAGAGGAGTGTGGTTACCGTTATGCAGAAGAACAAAGAGGTGGCTATGGAGCCTGGTCTGATTGCCAATCTGAGATCCAAAGTTGGAGCTGATCAGATCCTTGAATTTCAAAGAAATTACGTCCGCCTTGACTATCAGATCCGGATGCCAGGAAGGGATGGGAGGGTTCATAATCCTGTCGACCAGGAAGTTAGGGTTTACGTCAAAGCCTTCCAACGAGGGCTTCGATTCCCCAAGCATCCTTTCATGCGCTACTTTCTGTGTTCCATGAATATTTCTCTTTGCCAACTGATACCGAACGACATTGGTGCATTGATTGGCTTTATTGCCCCGTGCGTGATGAAAGGAATTGAACCATCGCTAAGATTGTTCAATCAATTCTTCTCAATTCCACCTCTCAAGACTACAGCTGTTACATGATAACGGCCCGTCGAGGCAGGAATCTATTCGATGATCTCCCTACTTCTAATTTCAAATGGAAAGATGTAACGACTGGTTTCCTTGTATCTGGATTTATTATATTATAATATATGTTTTGGTGGATTTTCTCCTCATGTGTGGTTTCGTCTCCGTAACTTTCATTTTCGATCGTTTCGTCGTGTCTTCTCGTTTCTTCCTTAGGATCGTCGATTTCGAAGTATGTCATTCGTGACGGGCTTCATAACGGTCGTATCTTACTATTAGATCAAGCCTAGGAGTCTTAGGAATCAATCCCGGAGCTCCGCGCTCCGTATCAGAACTTTTGGTGCTTATTAGCCGGTATAAGAAGGGCCACCGACCGACTAGATGACGATCCAGTCGGTCGGCAATCCTTCTTGGACCGACTAGTTGGCTTTCTAAATTATTCAGGAGTTACTGTTTATCGTTAGTCGGTCTAAGAACGTTGGTTGACCGACTAGGTTGCAAACTAGTCGGTCGGCAATGCTTCTTTAACCGACTAGCACATCATCTAATTTTTGGTATCAATACTGTTCACTCTTAGTCGGTCTAAGTTCATCTCTCGACCGACTAGATGTTAAACTAGTCGGTCAGTAGTTGTTCATCGACCGACTAAATCCAAATCCTATTTTCATTCAGAAGTTACTGTTTAAACTTAGTCGGTCTGTGTTGGTCGACCGACCGACTAGTTGCCAAACTAGTCGGTCAGTGGTTGCTCTTTGACCGACTAATCTGTGTTAAAACCCTAATTTCTGGGCAGCCGCCAGCCCATCCTATTTAAACCCCTCCCAAACGTTTTCTTCTTCTTCCACTCGACCCAAAACCCTAGTTTCTCCCCCATTGAGCCCCCATCTTCCTCAAACCCTTATTCCTTCATTCCAAGCCCAAGATCCATCATCTAAACCCTCCATCAACTCATTCTACCTTCCATCTTCCCCAAAATCTCATCAAATCCCCAAAATCCCCCAAAAACCCTAGTTCTCCAAACTTCTCCATTCGTTTCCAGATCTGGTCCCTAGGTTCTCCGAGTGTTTCTTCCGCTTCCTCACGGTAAGAAATCGATCTCTTGATGTTTTCATAACCTATTTGTATTTTTATGAAACCCTAATAAATAAATGTTGTTTTGATGGTTGTCTCTCCATAACAGCGATTTCCCCGTAGATTAGCATCCGCGAGACGAACCTTCGTGATCGTCATCCCCGGTGCTAGGCAAGTGAAACTTGCCACTTAGGGTTTGGGCCATGTTTTAGGCCATTTTACTTGTTGTAGGCGTAAAAGAGGCTAGTCAACGAAATGATACTCGCCTAGGCACAAATTGGGGAACTAGCTTGACAACGAAGCTAGTTCCGACATATATCATGTTGCACAATTACCATGTCATGTTTACTTTCCATTAACGGTACGCGAATTAATTGTCATGTCATTGCATTCTTTAAGTGATCCCGTGATTGCGTAGCATCACTACAATACTTGTGTTTCCTGGCTCGTGACCAGAAGCGAGCATAATGAGTTTCTAACCTCAACGCTCGATATTGAATTGTGAACTAAGAAACAAGCTCCCGTGCGGGGCAACCCTGGCTCACTTGCTGGGCTCATGTACAGGGACCCTGGCTTGTTTACATGTGGGATGGGGTAAGAGTTAAGCGGTCATTCAACTGGGGGTCTGCCTGATCAGCAACTACAGTTGTAAGGCGTAAACTCTGGGGTGGGGTAGTGTTTAGTGCCGATCAGTGTGAATGTTGTACCATTCAGCTGAAGGGCGTAAACATCTACAAACAACAGTGAAACGTGAATAGTGAATTGATTGAGATAGTTAGTAGTTTGGCTACTCTTGTCTTGTCCCGATAATTGTTCTCTTGTACTTATTGTTCACCATGTCTTGCATGTGCACTCATGTTGTAACTGCCATGTCATGCATACTAAAACTGCTAGGTTGCTAGTTGCCTTACTTTCAGTTTCCTTGCCCAAGTCTTTTAAGACTTGCTGACATGTGCCCCTTTACTCTTTTGGGTGACACATGTTAGATCCTGAGCCTGAGTACCTTGTTGAGGACGAGGTGTTTGCTGACGCCGAGCCCGAGCTTGTGTTTGACGGGGAGTACGTGGACACTGGGGACCAGTCCTAGTGTCTTCGTTGTGTTTTCCTTTTGATTAGACTGCTGTTTTGTTGTCGGTGCGTGGCACCTGTACTTTGTGGTGTTGTTGCTTTTGTTGGCCTTGTTCTGGGCCTTTAGACTCTTTCTTTTAGCCTGGTGGCTTTTCTGGATGTTGGACTTATTTTCATGTTGGACAAATTATGAGATATGAGAATTTTATTTCTGTCTCTCCTTTTATTATTATTGTTGCTCCGTTTGTGGTTACAGGGACCTGCTTATGTTTTATTGACGCTTATCGGGTTTGGGGCTTCACAGCTCCACTCTCATGCGGACCTTTTCACGTCTCGCCTCCATTTTAGGGAAGCGGGTCGTGACAGGTTTTGTTGGTGGCCCATGCAGGTCCTTCTGTAACTGCGAATTGTCGGAATAACGATAATAATATTAGATGTCCAATAAACTAAGTTCGACGTCCGAGTCATAAGCTATGAGTCTAATCTGATTCGTTTTCTGTGTCACTAGATGGCAGGAAGACGATTCACCCGTGGTGGGGGTAGTGGTGCGCTCCCTCATGATGAGGAGCCTGAGCGGGAACCCACCAACGGTGAGATGATGCGGATGATGCTCCAGATGATGCAAGTGCAGCAGGGCGTGCTCCTGCAAGTCCAGAATGCTCCACTTGCTCGAGCTGCCTGGGCTCTTCCGGATGCCCCTCGCTCTGAGCCGGGAGCGAAGCAATTTCGGGAGCTGGGTCCCGCATATTTTGATGGGTCTAAGGGTCCTCTGGCCGCCGATGAGTGGATTCGGAACATCGAGGACAATCTGAAGATGGCCAAGATCACCCCGGCCGGATGGGTTGATTTGGCGAAGAGGCAACTCAAGGATAATGCTCGGAATTGGTGGGATGCGGAAGAGAAGATGTTGGTGGAGCCGATAGCTTGGGCTACCTTTAAGTCCAGGTTTGATGAGGAGTTCTTTCCAAAGGCTGCTAGGAAGGAGATGCTGCAGCGCTTCAATGATCTGAAGCAAGGGAGCTTGACGGTGGATCTGTACCACCAAGAGTTCACTAGGCTGAGTCGGTTCGCACCGAAGATGGTGCAGGATGCTGATGAGAGGGCTCAGAGGTTTCTGCAGAGACTTGCTTTGGAGCTCCATAGTTTTATGTATTCCTCTGATCTGGACTCTTATCAGAAGGTTTTGGTCGCTGCCAGGAGGCAGGAGCTGAACCTGAGTCAGAGGAGAGGACATGTTGTTGGTGCTGGGAAGAGGCCTATGGAGCAGGCCAGAGCGGTGGTTAGGCCTGGTTTCAAGACTAATCAGCCAGCTCAGTTTAAGATGCCAGGAGGGCCTATTCTGAAGACTTGCCATTTCTGCGGCAAGCCTGGCCACATCAAGGATCAGTGTCGGAATTTTTTGGGCCAGTGTCTGGTTTGTGGTGATGCTTCACATGTCGCGAAGGATTGTCGGCATGCGGGACAGCTGCGGAGGGCACCTGTTGCAGCACAGCCGTTGCAGCAGCGAGCGTCTGTTCCTGCTGGACGTGGAGCAGCTCCGGTTCCGCAGAGGCAGGCTTTTCAGCAGGCTGTTCCGCCGAGGAGGCAGGCTTTTCTGATGACCGCGGTGGAGAGCGAGGCTGTGGATGAGGTTATTGCCGGTAATCCTCAATCTGGCTGTTACTTTCCTAGCTGGTTTGAATGTTAGATTGTGTTGTTTGCTTGAACATGGTTGTTTGCTAGACTAGGGTTTGATTGTTAATTGATTGTTAGGTGTGGTTTTGGTGTGCACATTTCCTGCACGAGTCCTCTTTGACTCTGGTGCATCGATGTGCATTATTTCTCGGAGCTTCGTGGAAAGGCATTCCTTGTCGACGTCCCCTCTTCCCAAGAGTTGGAATATCGTTACAGGGAATGGCGTGGTCTCGGTGCATCGTGGTTGCAATTCTTGCTCGTTGGTGGTCTGTGGACATGAGCTTTTCGCTGATTTCGTTGTCCACGACATCATCAACTATGATGCAGTTCTTGGGATGGACTGGCTTGCGAGCTTCTATGCTACGATTGACTGCAGGAGGAAGAAGGTGGTGTTCGAGATTCCCGGACATCCAGTATTTGAGTTCAGTCGTGGTAGCAGTTCGCTTGGTCCTGTCAGATTTCGGGCCAGGCCGGTGGAGGTTGTGGCTATGCAGATGGAGCTGGAGTGGCCAGCTGTGGTGCGTGATTTTGGCGACGTCTTCCCCGAGGAGATGTCTGGTTTGCCACCTGATCGAGCTTTAGAATTTTCTATCGATCTTATTCCAGGTGCGCAGCCGATTTCGAAGGCGCCGTATCGTATGACACCTGCAGAATTGGAGGAATTGCGGAAGCAGCTGGATGAGCTTTTGCAGAAGGGTTATATTAATCCTAGTGTGTCTCCGTGGGGAGCACCGATGCTGCTGGTGAAGAAGAAGGATGGTTCGCGTCGCATGTAAGTGGACTATCGGGAGTTGAATGCGGTGACCATTAAGAATAAATACCCGTTGCCTCGCATCGATGATATTTTTGATCAGCTTGGAGGTTCGAGGGTGTTTTCTAAATTGGATTTGAGGAGTGGTTACCATCAGTTGAAGGTGAAGAAGGATGATGTTCCGAAGACAGCGTTCAGGACGAAGTATGGACACTACGAGTTTGTGGTTATGCCTTTCGGCGTAACTAACGCGCCCGCAGTTTTCATGAATCTAATGAACCTGATTTTCTACGACTTTTTGGATAAGTTTGTCGTTATCTTTATTGACGACATTCTGATCTATTCGAAGTCGGAGGAAGAGCATGCATCGCACTTGAGGACGGTATTGGAGATCTTGAGGAAGCATCGTTTGTATGCTAAGTTTTCGAAGTGCGAGTTTTGGCTGGATAGAGTTGCTTTTCTCGGGCATGTGGTGACTGGAGATGGTATTTCAGTGGATCCCGAGAAGATTCGGGCCATCAGAGAGTGGCATGTTCCGTCGTCTGTGTCTGAGATTCGGAGTTTCCTTGGACTTGCTGGTTACTATCGGCGATTCATTAAGGACTTTTCCCGTATTGCCGAGCCGATGACCAGGTTGACGCGGAAGGATGTACCTTTTGTTTGGTCGGGTGATTGTGGGAGTGCTTTTGGTATTCTGAAGGAGAGGTTGACGACTGCCCCTATTCTTGTTGTGCCTGATCGCAGCGGCGGATTTGAGATCTTTTGCGATGCTTCTGGCAAGGGTCTCGGTTGTATGTTGCATCAGCACAGACATGTTGTGGCGTATGCGTCTCGTCAGCTTAAGGTTCCTGAGAAGAATTACCCGACGCATGATTTGGAGTTGGCTGCCGTTGTGTTTGCTCTTAAGATTTGGAGACACTTCCTGCTGAGTGAGAAAGTGAAAATTTTCACCGATCACAAAATCTTGAAGTATATTTTTACTCAGAAGGAGCTCAACATGCGACAGCTTCGATGGTTGGAGCTTATGGCAGATTATTAGATTGATTTGCAGTTTCACCCTGGCAAGGTGAATGTGGTCCCTGATGCGCTGAGTAGGCTTCCAGCGGTGATGATTTTGACCTCGCAGTGGAGATTGCAACAGGATTTTTACGAGTCTGGCGTGGAGATTGTTCTTCCTGGGGAGGCTTCATCGTTGATGTACATGCAGGTACAGTCGACGATCGTGGATCGGATTAAGGCTGGCCAGGCTGAGGATCCGAAGCTGGTGAAGATTCGGGAGCAGGTGGAAGCCGGTCTACGGACTGACTTTTTGATTCATGAGGATGGCTCGCTGAGGTTTGGAGCCATGTTGTGTGTGCCAGCTGGGGATATCAGAGAGGAGTTGATGGTGGAGGCACACAGTTCGCCGTATTCTGTGCATCCTGGTGGCACCAAGATGTACCAGGATCTTCGTCTGAATTATTGGTGGCATGGTATGAAGAGGAGTGTGGCTCGGAGTGTAGCCAAGTGCTTGGTTTGCCAGCAAGTGAAGGCGGAGCATCAGCGTACGGCCGGGTTGCTACAACCGCTTCCGATTCCGGAGTGGAAGTGGCAACACATCACTATGGATTTCGTGACTGGACTACCTCGGAGTCCGAAGCAGAATGACGCGATTTGGGTGATTGATCACTCCTTATTTTACACCTTTTTCCCGCATATTTGCATGCCATTTAGATCGCCCAAATCATGTTTTTCACGATATATCGACGATATTGCGATGCTTTTCACGATTTGTTGTTTTTGTCGCATTTCAGGTGATTTGGCGCGATTTGGAGTGATCTCGAGATGCGCTTACTCTAGACGGTCACCGACGACCTCCCCGAGGGGTATTTTGCTGTTGGAGAGGAGCGGAAGAAGAACGGACGTCGCAGGAGCGACGAGGAGGCCAATACAAGCAGATTGGGCATTTTTTGTGTCCCACTCGGCCGAGTGGAGGAGCCACTCGGCCGACCAGCGAGACACTGCTCGGCCGACCAGATCAGACACAATTTACCTGTGCACTCGGTCGAGCACCGAAGACCACATCGGCCGAGTGACGACATCACGTCCGCCCGAGTGGCGCCCAGATGAAGCCCTTCCAAAACATCCAAGTTACTGTTTTTCGGCTGCCTGAGCTTCAGAAGACCCACTCGGCCGAGTGGAGAATCCCGTCCGCCCGAGTACAATGAAGCCATCGGCCGAGTGACGACAACTCACTCGGCCGACCGCCCCCGAAGTAGAGACCCCTGAAGGCCCCGACTTACTGGAAAATTACAGGGTTCTCACTCGGCCGAGCGACTTTTGTCACTCGGCCGAGTGCGATGCGCTGCCTGTAGCGAAAACTGCGGAAAACAGGCTGTGCAGGGGTATTTTGGTCACAGTTTTTGGACGATTTTGGAGGCTATTTAAACCCTGTTTTTACCCTAGTTTTGAGAGCCTCTCTCTTAGATATTTTGCAGCTTTTTAGATTAGTTTTTAGCTTTATTCTTGTGATTGGAGAAGAAACAAAGATTGGAATTTTGTTGGATTCAATTGAAGAACTCCATTGGTTTGCATCTCTTTTCCTTAAAAATTCTATTTTTATTGCTTATCTCAATATTGTGATGAATTCCATTGCCTATTTCAACGATTATTTTTGTGATCTTGCTATGATTTGTGAGTAGTCTCCACGTCTTGGGGCGTGGGGATGAACCCTACAAGCCCATCTTCATATTTGTGATGAATTGGTAGAAATTGTGCTAGAATTGTTATTAGGGATTAGATTGGGATCAATTTACTACGGATAGCTAGGTATTCATATCAATTGGGATTTGCAAGAGATTGGATCCCAATTTGATAGGAAACCCTAGAAATCCGAATTGGGTTGGAGTCGGATTTTCGAAGTATCGGTTTGCAAGAGATTGGACCGATACTAGGATTTCCGGTTGCAATTCCATGCCGATGCTCGTTTGCAAGAGATTGGACGGGTAGGAACTATCCCAATCTAGGTTGTGGACCGAGTTTGCAAGAGATTAGGCTCGGTGTGCGATTGGACGATGATGTTGATCCTAATGCTAGCTTACCTAGGCTAGGGTTTGCAAGAGATTGGACCCGAATCTAGGATAGCTATAGACCGGCAACAGCGCGAGAGCGTGAGCTTGGTTCTACATTCAGTTGCAACTAGTTCATCCAAATTCTCATTCAAGCAATTTTGATACCGATAAACCGCATTTATGAAATACGGTGAGTAGCGGGGATTCCCCATTCCCTAGACGTTCTTTATTTGATTTGATATTTCCGCATTTTTGTCTGACGATTGTGACAGGATCGCCAAAGGCAAATTTCTCTCTTAAATAGCCAGGTTGATTAGATCAAGCACGGTCATTCGTCCTCCCTGTGTTCGATATCCCGCTCGCTGCTACACCGTGCACTTGCGGTAAAACTACAACCGTTCTCTGGGTGTATACTCGGGACCGACCAAGTTTTTGGCGCCGTTGCCGGGGACCGAATTTTGACGGTGTTCGTCATCGACCACCCGGTTACTTCTTCTTTCTCTCCTTCTTTACTTTCTTCTGTTCGCACATTCTCCTTGTATTTTGCATAAGGCCTTTGCAGGAAGAATGGAGGATGCAATGTCAACAATAGGACTCAGTCAGGAAGATTATGACTCCTTCACAGACCTCCTTAAGGAGCTTGTCGACGAGGTCCACGCTACCGGAGCTTTCGCTATCGATGTCAAAGACCCCGACGAACAGTTATTTGCTAGTTTCGTGATGGACCAGATCTCCCCGGAGGGGACTATCGGGGGCAATGTCAGAGTTGACGTGATCGACGACAAATTATATTTCGAAGAAGGTGGAACAAGTGTCGAGGATCACTATACTTCGGAAGGATCTTCAGAGCAAATCAACGTTCAGGGAGTTACACCCCATGACACTTACTCTTGCTTCTATGAATCGTCTGATGTGTTTCTTGATTCCAGGAACGAACCGGACCCGATTGAAAACTCTGACGATGCTAGCACCGAATCGGAGCACGCCTATTTCGATGCATTGTCCTCACTAAGTAGTGAGTGTGACTCTTCACAAGAGAGCGCGCCACCTGAACACGAGCTAGACCCAGCCGACAAGGAAGAAGCCGAACTCATGCAAGCTGATGAAGTAGAAGGAGCGACGCCTCTTCAGGTAGAACTTAAACAATTACCTCCGAATCTAAGGTACGCCTTTTTGGGCAACAAATTAACTTTCCCGGTGATAGTAAACTCCCACCTCACGCCAGACCAACTTGAAAAACTCCTAGACGTTCTTAGGAGCCACAAAGATGTCTTGGGATACACTATCTCCGATCTAAAAGGGATAAGCCCTAGGCTTTGCACGCATAGGATCCATTTGGAGGATACCGACGCCACCTCCATAGAGCCTCAAAGGCGGTTAAACCCGAACATGAAGGAGGTGGTTAAAAAGGAAATCCTAAAATTGCTAGAAGCAGGTATAATTTATCCTATCTCAGATAGTAGATGGGTTAGCCCCGTTCACGTCGTCCCCAAGAAAGGGGGGATGACTGTCATAAAAAATGAAAAAGGTGAGCCCATATCTACGCGCACCGTCACGGGATGGCGAATGTGCATTGACTATAGGAAACTCAATAAAGCTACCCGAAAGGACCATTACACATTGCCCTTCATTGATCAAATGCTTGAACGACTTGCAAAACATAAATACTTCTGCTATCTAGATGGGTATTCGGGATTCTTCCAAATCCCTTTGCATGAAGATGACCAAGAGAAGACAACTTTCACTTGTCCCTATGGCACCTATGCCTACCGCAGGATGCCGTTTGGCCTTTGTAATGCTCCCGCTACCTTTCAGAGGTGTATGACGTCCATATTCTCCGATTACATTGAAAATATTATGGAAGTTTTTATGGATGACTTCTCGGTTTATGGAAGTGAGTTTGACTCTTGTTTGGAAAATCTTACTAAAGTCCTAAAAAGGTGCCAACAAAACAATCTCACTCTCAATTGGGAGAAGTGTCACTTCATGGTTACGGAAGGTATAGTTCTCGGACATCTTGTCTTCTCGAGAGGAATTGAGGTAGATAAAGCAAAGATTGAGGTAATCGAGAAACTCCCTCCTCCTATTAATGTCAAGGGCATTAGAGGCTTCCTTGGTCACGCGGGGTTTTACCGCTGCTTCATAAAGGATTTCGCCTCAATTGCCCGACCACTTACTTCTTTGCTCGCTAAAGACACTCCTTTTATTTTTTCAGGTGAATGCTTACAAGCCTTCAACGCCTTGAAAGAAGCACTAGTCTCCGCGCCCATCATACAACCGCCGGATTGGAGCCTTCCTTTTGAGCTAATGTGTGATGCTAGCGACCAAGCCATTGGAGCGGTATTGGGACAAAGGAAAGATAAGAAGCTTCATGCGATATACTATGCGAGCAAGACATTGGATGACGCACAGAAAAACTACACAACTACCGAGAAAGAGCTTCTAGCGGTCGTCTATTCCATAGAGAAGTTTCGTTCTTACCTCCTTGGGTCCAAGGTTATTGTCCACACCGACCATGCGGCATTGAAGTATCTTTTAAACAAGAAGTAGGCCAAGCCTCGGTTGATTAGATGGATACTCTTGTTGCAAGAATTCGACTTAGAGATCAGAGACAAGAAGGGTACAGACAATGTCGTGGCGGATCATTTGTCTAGGCTCATTCGCGACAAGGAGGACGAAAGTCTGCCTATCGACGACACATTCGTGGATGAGAGGCTATATGCCATAAGGACCGGTGAAGTACCTTGGTACGCGGACTTCGTCAACTACTTGGCTTGTGGAATCAAACCGCATGGGATGTCTACGCAACAAAAGAGGAGATTTCTGCATGAGGTTCGTAGCTATTTTTGGGAAGATCCCTACCTTTTCAAGATATGCAAAGATAGTGTCATTCGTAGGTGTGTTTCTAAAGAGGAGGCGACATCCATCATTTTGCATTGCCACAGTCTACCATGCGGAGGGCATCATGCCGCCTCTAAAACCACCGCTAAGATTTTGCAGAGCGGGTTCTTCTGGCCGACAATGTTTAAAGACACCCACAACTTTGTAAAGGGGTGCGATAGATGCCAACGGACCGAAAATATCTCCAAGCGCAATGAAATGCCAATGATGCCCATCCAAGAAATTGAGCTTTTTGATTGTTGGGGAGTCGACTTCATGGGACCATTTCCGTCAAGCAATGGCAACAAATACATCCTATTGGCCGTCGACTATGTCTCCAAATGGGTGGAAGCAATCGCCACCCCTACCAATGATGCAAGGGTCGTCTCCAAGTTCTTCAAGCAAAATATCTTCCCACGCTTCGGAGTGCCTCGTACCTTGATAAGCGACGGGGGAAGCCACTTCATAGAGAACAAGTTTGAAGCCATGCTAAAGAAGTACGGAGTAAACCATAGAGTTGGCATGGCCTATCACCCCCAGACAAGCGGCCAAGTGGAAGTCTCAAATAGAGAGATCAAGCAAATTCTCGAGAAAACCGTGGATCGATCTAGAAAGGATTGGTCAATGAAGCTAAATGATGCTCTATGGGCATATCGCACGGCCTTTCGCACTCCCATCGGTACCACACCGTTCCGACTAGTTTATGGGAAGGCTTGCCACTTGCCGGTAGAGTTGGAACACCACGCATATTGGGCCATCAAGACCTTTAACTACGACTACAAGAGTGCGGTGGTGAGGCGACTCTTGGACATCAACGAGCTTGATGAGATAAGAAGAGACGCCTACGAAAGCTCAAGAATTTACAAAGAAAGGACCAAGATTCTCCACGATGCCCGCATAACCGTCACGGACTTCAAAGTAGGAGACAAGGTCTTGCTCTATAATTCCCGGCTCCGACTATTTCCCGGTAAGTTGAGGTCACGTTGGTCCGGACCTTTCACCATCAAGCATATACAACCGGGAGGAGCTTTCGAGTTGGAGAGCAAGGACGGTTCCACGTTCAAAGTAAATGGTCAGAGGCTCAAGCACTATTCCGAGGGAGTCCTGACGGGTGAAACCAATAGAATATATTTGCTTAAGGGACGGCCGGATGATCTTTCATACCTCCTCGATGAGGTGATAGAGGAGGCGATCCCCCACTCTATTAGCGCTCTATTCGATGAAGATTTCGAGGAAGGCCCGGATTTAGGCCAAGATGAGAAGATAGATGATTCCCCCGACCTCTCCGCTGAAAATGATGAAGGCGACGCTGATGTCGCAAGGATTCGAGAGCTCTGCAAGCTCTCGAAATTGGAGTCTCCGAAGAAAGCTCCGCCGACACGGAGATCGGCGTCACCGGTAAAGCCGTTGACCAGAGCAAATGCTAGCTTGGGGGAGCCTCCCCCCAACACTATTCGAGACGAGAGACCACCGCGGGAGAACACGACGCCGCAACTTCCAAATCCAAGCGCGCTCCCCGGAAAATTTGATGGGTGCATCTTATATGCACCAAACATCCCGAATTGATTGAAAATTATAGGGGGTCGAGCTCACGACCATAAACGAGCGCTTGTCGGGAGGCAACCCGACGGTCTTTGCTTTATTTTTACTTTTTCTTTATTTTCGTTTTAGAAATTTTTAGTGTTTTGAGTCGTTCGCCCCAAAAATTTTGTGATAACGGGTCCTATTTTTCTTGACAGGAGAGGAGATAGGTAGATCCATCATGAGGAGGATGAACGAGACGACGATGAGCGCCCCAAGAAGGCGCTCGACGCTTAGGAGGAGGATGAAATCGACTGGAGGAAGAAAGGCGGAGTCTAGAGCCAAAACGAAGACAAACAGCAGAACACACGGCTTACTCGGCCGAGCATACTAGTCACTCGGCCGAGTACAAAAGTTCGTCCGGCCGAGCTGCTCACGAACGAGGGAAGTCTGCTGTACCCAACTCTCTGTTTATTTTCCTCATTTCAGTATAACTTCTACTCGGCCGAGTACATATTCTCACTCGGCCGAGTAAAACGGATACCCTCCTAGGGCGAGTCTTGCCGAGTAGCTTGAGTCACTCGGCCGAATGGACTTACTCCACTCGGCCGAGGCTGGCAAAGCCACTCGACCGAAGCGATGGCGGAGAGGAAATTTTCATTTGATCCCGCTCGGCCGAGTGGCTTAGTCACTCGGCCGAGTCGTAACTCTTATTATATAAGGGGCGAGGGGGGGCACATTTTTCGAAACGCAAAACCCCCAAACGCCCGCGCCCCTTCAGTTCCCTCGCCCGCTCGCTTCGCACAAACCCCCACTCGCCCGACCGACCGCCCGATCGCCGCCGCTCGGCCCGCCACCGCCGGCCGACCACCGCCGCGACTCGCCCGAGTCGCCACCGGCGGCAGCCGCTCCGGCCATCTCCGGTATCACCTTTATTGCCTTTTTCTCCTCTTTTTGAGTATTTTTTGAGGATCCACGTATTAATCGAACCCCAAACTCAAATCAATTCCTATATCTATCTATTATACCCCTAATCCTCCATACATTTTGAATATTACCCGCTGATATCGCCATTTCATGCGCAGGTTGCTTTTTGGAGCTTAGGGGAGCCCAGGGGAGCTTCTACGGGCTGATTTGGACTTCGCGGAGGCGCTGACTTCGCACGCTTCCACTGCTTAGCACTCGTGGCATGTCGGGTACACTCTTTCCATTATTTTTGCACACGCCACACTTTTCATGTTTTTCGGCGCGCGCTCGGGGGCCGATATGCCGCCCCGGACACGGCCGCGGTCGAAGAGAGCTTCCGCCAAGCGGAAGCGGTCGGATGATGTCGGCCCCTCCCACGAGTTGGAGGACTCTCCTCCACCGTCCCCCACACACCCCGCACACCCAGCACAGCCTGCAGGCCCCGCACACCCCGCACAGCCTGCAGTGCACCCACAGCCCGCACAGCCTCTCCCTGCCGACCCACAGCCACCACCTCCGGCTCCACTGGTCGGGCCCGCTCGGGATTACGTTCCGAGACGACGCACACCGCGTCGTCTTCGAGCGTATCTCCCAGCGCTCGATCGTACCCTCCAGGTTTGCACACCTCGCTGACCTAGGACGCCTGGGGGTACTAGAGGGGATGCTCACGTTGTACGACAACGTGGGCTGGCGAGATTTCTTCCAGGTGTCGGCGGATACGTTTACCCGCCCGACACTTGAGGTTCTGAGTTCTATCACCCGGACCGACGAGGGATGCTCGTTCCGATTCATGGATCGAGAGTGCCAGGTCACTCTCGCTATGATGAGAGCATTTTTCTCGTGGCCCGCTGTCCCCGGAGCCGATCGCGGCTACGGCCCCACCCATATCCCCCCCACCTTCCTTCGACGCCGGTGCCTTCTGGGCCCGGATTACGGGTCATCACGCTGCCTTTGACCCTAGTAGGGCCAAGGCCTCGGCCATTGTCCATCCCTGCCTCCGCATTGCCCAGCGCCTTATGGCGACGACCTTTTTGGCCAGATATGAGCCGGGCACGATGTCTACGCCAGAGCTCTACATGCTCTACGCGATGACGCGTCCCAGAGCTCTATCTAGGGATGGCGCTGAGCTTGTCCCCGCCGTCGTGATCGATATCGCGACATGGTTTTTAGACCGCATCATTGTATCGGTGGGCGCTCGCTCACCGATATGTCGGCCTGATCACCTTGCTTGCTCTTATGACCGGCGAGGACTTCCCTGACGACTTGCGACGCGTCCCGGGCCCCACTTCTCTGTCGATAGATGTTATGGCCCGGATGAAGATGCTTCGTCCGCACGGTGAGCGTCACTGGGTCTGGTTGCACGGCCCTTACGGGGCCGATTACATGATTCTCCCGAGCCCTGCTCGGACTCAGATTGCACCAGCCCACGTTGACTGGCTCCCTGCGATGGATGTTCTCATCCCCGCTGCCTACGTGCTCGAGGCCGAGGAGGCCGAGCAGGCCCACGCTGCCCCTGTAGACCCTGTTGCCCCTGTCGAGCCTGCCGCCGAGCCTGTTGACCCAGTGGCCCCTCAGCCCATACCTGATGTTTCCGCTGCTCCTGACACTTCTGTCCCCACTTCTGTCAGTGTCACGAGCACCTCAGCTGAGCCCACGTCCACCACCACTTCCGAGGCTGTCACCACCACTCCCACCACCACCACTGGCCCTCTGTCCGTCGAGCCTCTTTGCTCCGCACTCCCCGAGCGCCCGCCGACCTTTGTTGAGAGTGGAGAGCCCTCGTTTGCCGCGGTCGTGGAGACCATGGCTAGCATGATCTCCGCTGGGGTAGCGCCTTTTGGTCCACACACTTCCACCCCAGCGGTAGTCACCTCTGTCTCCACCCCTGCTGTATTTTCCGAGAGTGTCGTGGCGTCTGTCCACACTTCTGTGCCACTGACCTCTCCGGCCACCTCGCTGCCATTTTTGCACTCTTCTTTCGCTGCTGCTGCCTCCACTTCCCACTAGCCGGTGCCCCGGCCTCACACTGAGGCCAGGCCCACATTCGCAGGCGCAGCACCTTTTGTTCCCTTCCCCGCTGAGCCAGTCACCTACGCGACCCGAGTTCGCCAGCCACGCCCTGCGCAGCCCCGACCGGTGCGTCCCTCGGCACCACCTCCCCCTGACACTGTACTTCAGAGCATTCATGCTCTAGAGGGGGCGGTGAGTGGCCTCCGAGGCGACCTTAAGACTCTGTCCGCCACCGTCTCTGCGATGGCTGGCCGCTTCGAGCTGATCCCCCAGATCCATTACTGTCTCACCCAGGTTCTGGAGCGTCTCCCGCGCGTACCCCCACCCACCCAGCAGGTTCCCACCCACACTTCCACACACACCCGACATGCTGCCTGATCACTCCATATTTTACACCTTTTTTCTGCATGTTTTCACGCCATTTCAATTGCTCATATTGCGGTTTTCAAGATTATTCGACAATATTGCGATGCTTTTCACTATTTCTTGTCTTTGTCGGATTTCAGGAAATATGGAGCGATCGGGAGCAAAAATGAGCTTAAAGGATTTGCACCCACTCTGGAGTGTCAACCATGGCCCTTTTTAGGGTTATTCTGCAATGGAAGACGAGTGGAAGAAGAAAGAACGTCGTAGGAGCGACGAGGAAGCGAAAAGATGGAGATTGGGCATTTTCAGCATGCCACTCAGCCGAGTGAAGGAGTCACTCGGCCGAGCATTGAGACCCCGCTCGGCCGGCCAGATCGGACATGCAACAGAGATGTATCAGCGTGCACTCGGCCGAGCATCGCACGCCCACTCGGCCGAGTGCGGAGACTCCGTCCGCCCGAGTGGCACCCAGACGACGGCAAGCCAAAATGTCCAACTCTCTGTAATCCGTCAGTCGACTACGAGCTCTGACTCGGCCGAGTACCAAAAGCCCCTCGGCCGAGCACCAAAAGCCCCTCGGCCGAGTGACATTTGCCGCTCGGCCGAGTGATGCCGAGGACACGCAGCGCCCAGATTTTCAGACAGCCTCCCACTCTTTTGAAATCTGCTATCATTCCAGCAATCAAAGTATTTTTCTCATATTTTTTATGGATAGTAGACTTCATGACGGTTCCAACGCTGCCAAGAACGCACAAATTGGAGGTCAGATGAAATCTGGGGAATTTCTGTAAATTGATGTTGCAGTGCTGGAATTTCCACTCGGCCGGGTCACATATTCCACTCGGCCGAGTGCGGCCTGGGCCCAGATTTTAAGTTGCGGTTTGGGCTGTTTTTGGGCACGAATTTGAGGGGTTTTCTAGGGTTTCTTGCTAGGGTTTTGGGAGAGTATTTAAGGGGTTTGTAGCCACCATTAGAGAGGGATCCCCATTATGTTTTCTTAGCCCCCATATGTTTTTCTTAGGATTATTTTAGAGGTTAGGCCATGCCCTAGGCCCCCTCTTGGATCTAAAAGCTTGTATTTTGGATTGAAGATCTTCATCAAGCTAAGTATTTTCTTCTTTTTATTTGAATCTTTGTTTTTCTATGTTTTTGTATGCAAGCAATGATTTCTATTGATTCTCATATCCTTATTGCTATGCTAGAGTAGATTTGTTGTTCTAGGGTTTGGGGATGAACCCTATGGATCTAATTTCATATTTGTGATGAATGAATTTCTAAATTGCTAGAATTGCTAGGAGGTTAGGTTGTGATTGATTTACTACGGATAGCTAGGGATTTCCATCGATTTGGGATTTGCAAGAGATTGGATTCTAATCGATGGGAAGGCCTAGATATTCGATTTAGGTTTACAATTGGGTTTCTCTAGATTTGGTTTGCAAGAGATTGGACCAAAGCTAGGATTTTTAATTGTAAATCTATACCCATATTCGTTTGCAAGAGATTGGACGAATACGAACTATCACAACCTAGATCGTGACTCGAGTTTGCACGAGAGTGGGCTCGAGGGGCGATTGAACAATGATGTCGATCCTCATGCTAGTGGCTTAGGTTAGGGTTTGCAAGAGATTGGGCCCTAACCTAGGTTTGCTATAGACCGGCAATAGCGCGAGAGCGTGAGCTTGGTTCCACATTAAGTTGCGACTAGTTCACCTCAATACAAGTCTAGTAATATTGAGATTCACTATTTACAATGACGAATGACGGTCCGTAGTGGGGATTCCCTAGCCCTAGACACTTTTAGTGTATTGTATTTGAATTGATATTTGACCGATTTCTCTATCTCCGACACCGACATCCATCACCATTGCCATTACATCATACCATAGCCATCTCCACCAATAAAACCATCGTAGTCAAACCAACCTAGGATAGATTGGAGCCGACACCACCTCCTCGTGTTTGATACCCGCTTGCCACTTTGCCGTGCGCTTGCGGTAAAACTACAATCGTTCTCCGGGTGTATATCCGGGGCTGACCAAGTTTTTGGTCGTGCTCTTGGGTAGCAATTGGGCGCGATCAAGTTTTTGGCGCCGTTGCCGGGGAGGTGTTTCCCGTTGGGTGCCAATTTGTCACAATTAGGTTGATTAGACTACCAAAAAAAATATTTGTAACAAAAAAAGGAAAATTTTCACCCCCGCCACCATTATTATCATTTCTATATTCTTTTATGCCACTGATATCTTTTCTCCAGGTATTTATCTTTGTTGATCAGGTGCTATGGATTATACTATGTGGACCACAAAATTTGATCAGAGTGCTCAGATGGGAGATTACTATTTTGATCAGAGTGCTCAGATGGGAGATTACTATTTTGATCAGAGTGCTCAGATGGGAGAATACTATTATGATCAGAGTGCTCAGATGGGAGAATACTTTTTTGAGGAGATGCACTGGCCCGAGCTTGATGAGAGACAAAGGATCTTTTTTGATGAGATGCATGCACACCAGGTTGAAATGCAAGCCGGGCTTGAAAAGGGTAACCTTCTATTGGAACGGGTGAAGAGGCAACTTGAAATGAATGCACTCATGTTTAAGGTTGCGATGATTCCCCAAGATATCAGTTCTGTTCCTTCATCTTATGGGCAAGAAGCATCCCCAATCATATTACCAGAGCCAGAATGTGCCGCCGTCGATCCCACATCCTACAATACAGCTGTTGCATATGAAGAGTGGATGGACGAAGGTACAGTGGAGGAAGCAGAAATTGAGCCACCAGCGCAGCCAGAGGAGGATGGATTTCAGAGATTATTGGAGGGTCTCTTGGAGTCAGTGAGGTTCACGGGTTCAGAGAGCATTACAGCAGGTGATGCATTTGAGCTACGATTTGCAGATTTTGTTATGAACCGTGTTTCAGCTACAGGAACAATAGAGGAGGACATCCATGTCAGTCTTGAGGGGGATAGACTATATTTTTGGATTGCTTGTGGGCATTCCCCTCCACATGATACATCCCCACAAGTTGACACACCTGAGCAGCCAGCATCACCATCCCAGAGAGAGCATACATTGATAGTTGATGAGAAGGCAAAGGAGCACACTATCGAGCCAGAGCATATTGCCGAGGAGGCCTCACATACAGAGTCAGAGCATGCTTTTGAGGAGGCCTTACACACAGAGCCAGAGCTTATCACCGAGGAGGTCATGCATCGGGACGAGGACACAGCCATTCATGAGGATCCCGAGCACTATCCTCCTCCATTAGAGCTTCCGCAGCCACCTCATCCTCCCACTGACGCAGAGGACTACCCCACAGAGCTTTTGGCCCCCCTTCAGGGAGATCTCTTTACTCCCTCGCCCTTTATCTTTGATTTCCCTCCAGTGTATGATGTTTTTTATGATTCATCGTGCCTTTTGCAGGATTCATGTACATACGATCAAGAGGTACGATGGGACGTATATGAGGAGGAGAGCGAGGAGCTAGCACCCATGGACACATATGAATATGATCAAGGGGTGCACTGGGATGAGTCTGACGATGATGAGGAGCATCTTGATGGGGTCCACATCTATGATCTAGATTTACCTGAGCTGCATAGAGAAGACACCATGGAGACAGCTATCACGGCACGTGAGGATATTGGATTATTTCCAGGGAAGTATCGTCCACCATTATTTATTACATACATTTCTATAGACGATTATCTTTGGGATACTTTTATTATGAGGGTGAATTTTTTGCGACGAACTGATGCATCCTATTCTCTGCAGGGTACAGGTGGAGTCCTTGTGGGAATGCTGGAGGATGCATTGCTGGAGTTCGTTGGCGTTCGTGGACGCATGCACCTGGCGGAGCCACGGAAGGAGCAGTTGGAGCAGTTGCCTGCACCGACAACGATACTGGATCCGCCTTTTGCTATAGGTGATATCAATCCAGTAGTGTAGAAATTTTTATGCTTTGAATAAACACGAATCCTCTCGACAGCGAGAGGACCGTATAGATTTACTTGAATAAATATCACCTCATATGACGGCAACAAAAATTTTTACACCCCAAACCCATTACATATATTAATTGCCCTCTCCATATTTTGATGTGTCACATCCTTTTGCTCACCCCATTCGAGCATTTCTTTCAAGTGAATACTCACATTCTTATTCGTTTGACTCAATCTCGCTTAGCAAAGCCAAGACATTTTTGGGAGTCATTTGAATAGGATTGTTTGGTATAAGCTTGGGGGAAGGCGCTCTCATGCATCATTGTATGTGCATGTAGTTGCATTAGGATTTCATGTCATTCATTTCATCATTTTTCATTCACCCCCTTATTATTATCGTTGTTCCTCATATTCTTTCATTATGATCACATTGAGGACAATGTGAAGTTTAAGCTTGGGGGAGTGCATTTCCATGCATTAGTTGCATTTTTACTTTATTTTAGGGCTTTTAAAATTTTTCAAAATTTTGCATCATCTTTTTGAATTTTCCATCTTATTTTCCTTTTATGTGTGTTCATGCATCATGTTGTGTGCTTGTTTTTTATTTCTTTCCTCTCTTTTATTTTTTATTTCTTTATTTTCCTTTCTCTTCTTTTGCTAGATTTGTTCCTTATGACGATATCTCTTATTGCTTTAGCAACCATCACGATGCTTATTATTCCTTGCCATGCTACTTAGAGTATTTCAGTATCCTGCTATCATTGTGCTTGCTCATCTATTCTTTTGATGATTCCTCTATATGAATGCATGATATTAGTTGAAGCTAAATGTATGGATTAGTGTTTAGTATGCTTGTGTTGGAAGTGCACCAAGATTCACGCATCAATTGTATAACGGAAGCATCTGCCTTATTGTCTTATTCACCTTCTGTTGCATGCTTGATATGAAAGTACTCTTTACCGCTTGACTTCGCTTTTTATTGAGATGATTGAGAATATCCATGCTTACATATGAGTTTTAGTTGAAGTATTATTTTATTGAACCGTTCGTGCACATCTTAGAGTGAACCGAGTGTTACATTATTTCTTTCTCCATATATATCTTTTTATTCTCTACATGTCACTTGAGTTCACCTCCTAAAGCTACTTATATCGCATCTATTTCCCAACAATTCCTACAAAAGAAAAAGTTAGCTCCAAAAAGTCCAAAAAGCCAAAAAGGAGCCAAAAACCAAAAATACAAATCAAATAGCTCCTACAAAAATCCAAAAAGAAAAGTGAGAAACAAAAAAAAAGTTCAAAAAGAAAAAAAGAAGAAAAAAAAATGTTTCTCTATCTCATTATTGGAGCCACAAAATACTTGGGAAAACCAAGGCAAAAATCCCATTTTCCACTATCATATTCCTTTAGATGCAATGCCTCAAGCTAAGCTTGGGGGGTGAACTCATTTGACCATATGAGTGAGTGCGACATTAGAGTGGAGAGGTGCACGAATGGGGAAGTTTGATAATGCTGAAACTTAGCACAATACCTTAGTTATGGAGATTTCTTATGAATCAATATAAATATGTGAATGCCATGATTTATTCTATTCTCCATTGCATGTTTGGTGTGATTCTTATATGCTTCTGTTATGACTCTTGATTGAAAAGTGCATCGCCAACAATTGTATATTAAATTCTATGAAATGCATGATGTGGATATGAATTGATTGTATGAATTTAGAGAATCCCTTTTGTTGATCTGAAAAGCTTGCAAGTGCCATGCTTAAGTAAGATATGAAATCTTTATATCATGTGATTCGTATTTCCCAAGTTATCGTGATGTGTAGCTTATGGCTTGAGATCTGAGAGAATAATCTAGCGACCCCTTCCACTTCGTATTCTTTTTCATTTTTTCCTTATTTTTACCCTTCGGGTTCGCCTTCTACTTGTCTTCCTCGAGGACGAGTAAGAGGTAAGCTTGGGGGATTTTGATCACTCCATATTTTACACCTTTTTTCTGCATGTTTTCACGCCATTTCGATTGCTCATATTGCGGTTTTCAAGATTATTCGACAATATTGCGATGCTTTTCACTATTTCTTGTCTTTGTCGGATTTCAGGAAATATGGAGCGATCGGGAGCAAAAATGAGCTTAAAGGATTTGCACCCACTCTGGAGTGTCAACCATGGCCCTTTTTAGGGTTATTCTGAAATGGAAGATGAGTGGAAGAAGAAAGAACGTCGTAGGAGCGACGAGGAAGCGAAAAGATGGAGATTGGGCATTTTCAGCATGCCACTCGGCCGAGTGAAGGAGTCACTCGGCCGAGCATTGAGACCCCGCTCGGCCGGCCAGATCGGACATGCAACAGAGATGTATCAGCGTGCACTCGGCCGAGCATCGCACGCCCACTCGGCCGAGTGCGGAGACTCCGTCCGCCCGAGTGGCACCCAGACGACGGCAAGCCAAAATGTCCAACTCTCTGTAATCCGTCAGTCGACTACGAGCTCCGACTCGGCCGAGTACCAAAAGCCCCTCGGCCGAGCACCAAAAGCCCCTCGGCCGAGTGACATTTGCCGCTCGGCCGAGTGATGCCGAGGACACGCAGCGCCCAGATTTTCAGACAGCCTCCCACTCTTTTGAAATCTGCTATCATTCCAGCAATCAAAGTATTTTTCTCATATTTTTTATGGATAGTAGACTTCATGACGGTTCCAACGTCGCCAAGAACGCACAAATCGGAGGTCGGATGAAATCTGGGGAATTTCTGTAAGTTGATGCTGCAGTGCTGGAATTTCCACTCGGCCGGGTCACATATTCCACTCGGCCGAGTGCGGCATGGGCCCAGATTTTAAGTTGCGGTTTGGGCTGTTTTTGGGCACGAATTTGAGGGATTTTCTAGGGTTTCTTGCTAGGGTTTTGGGAGAGTATTTAAGGGGTTTGTAGCCACCATTAGAGAGGGATCCCCATTATGTTTTCTTAGCCCCCATATGTTTTTCTTAGGATTATTTTAGAGGTTAGGCCATGCCCTAGGCCCCCTCTTGGATCTAAAAGCTTGTATTTTGGATTGAAGATCTTCATCAAGCTAAGTATTTTCTTCTTTTTATTTGAATCTTTGTTTTTCTATGTTTTTGTATGCAAGCAATGATTTCTATTGATTCTCATATCCTTATTGCTATGCTAGAGTAGATTTGTTGTTCTAGGGTTTGGGGATGAATCCTATGGATCTAATTTCATATTTGTGATGAATGAATTTCTAAATTGCTAGAATTGCTAGGAGGTTAGGTTGTGATTGATTTACTACGGATAGCTAGGGATTTCCATCGATTTGGGATTTGCAAGAGATTGGATTCTAATCGATGGGAAGGCCTAGATATTCAATTTAGGTTTACAATTGGGTTTCTCTAGATTTGGTTTGCAAGAGATTGGACCAAAGCTAGGATTTTTAATTGTAAATCTATACCCATATTCGTTTGCAAGAGATTGGACGAATACGAACTATCACAACCTAGATCGTGACTCGAGTTTGCACGAGAGTGGGCTCGAGGGGCGATTGAACAATGATGTCGATCCTCATGCTAGTGGCTTAGGTTAGGGTTTGCAAGAGATTGGGCCCTAACCTAGGTTTGCTATAGACCGGCAATAGCGCGAGAGCGTGAGCTTGGTTCCACATTAAGTTGCGACTAGTTCACCTCAATACAAGTCTAGTAATATTGAGATTCACTATTCACAATGACGAATGACAGTCCGTAGTGGGGATTCCCTAGCCCTAGACACTTTTAGTGTATTGTATTTGAATTGATATTTGACCGATTTCTCTATCTCCGACACCGACATACATCACCATTGCCATTACATCATACCATAGCCATCTCCACCAATAAAACCATCGTAGTCAAACCAACCTAGGATAGATTGGAGCCGACACCACCTCCTCGTGTTCGATACCCGCTTGCCACTTTGCCGTGCGCTTGCGGTAAAACTACAATCGTTCTCCGGGTGTATATCCGGGGCCGACCAAGTTTTTGGTCGTGCTCTTGGGTAGCATTTGGGCACGATCACTGCCACTCCCACACCCACCCCCGCTCAGCAGCTTGCCCAGCCAGCACCACCCACACGACCTCCGCCTCAGGACGGAGACGGTGCAGCACCACCTTCCTAGGCACCCTTGATGCCATTTTGTCCTTGCCGTTGTGCTGCCCGTTTCTGCTGGGTCCTGATGCCTTTTTGTCCACCCCCCTCCCCTCACTTATTTTGGGATTCTATTTTTGATCATATCTTTATATATCTTTTTTGGGAGAGAGGGAGAGTTTTTGGTGCCACTTATATATCTGTATCACTCCTATCTGTGCATGCATCATGCCCGCATCATATTTTCATATCTTTACTCTTCTTTTTATTTTCATCATGCATGCATCTTCACATGCCCCTCATATTTCTTGCCTCTCGGTGTGCCACACTTTGCACATTGAGGACACTGTGCCATTTAGCTTGGGGGAGTGAGTTCTCACGTTCTTTTTTCGATTTGCCACCTTTATTTTTGGTTTTTCACACCATTTTTCGCTTTTGCACTTATTTTTCATCATTTTTCTTTTATTTTGCCATGCATCACGTTTTTCTTATTTTTCTGTGTGCCGCATTGCATAGTTTCATTTTCCCTTTATCTTTATTTCTTTTTCATCTCATGCTAGAGATGACTTTTCTATGATGATGATGACGTTGGATTTAGCTTACTCTATATGCATGCTACATTTGTCATGTCTTAGACTTTATTTCTGATATCATATGCTATGACTTGCCTTGCATCTAGAGATAGTAACCCACACTTTTGCCACATGAAAATGGATGAAATTTTACTATTAGCTGAGTCTGAATATTCATATGTATGCTATCACAGAAAACACACCAAGATTCACGCATTGAATGCTTATATCTGGAGTACCGATTTCTTTTCCTATATCACTTCTATATGCATGAATTGTTTACTTCATTTCAGGATGATTGAATGATGTTAGCTATGATAAATCTGGATTAGTTAGCTTTTTTGTGATCGAAACTGAGTAGATTAGATTACCCTGCTGAAGTTGTCGTGCATGTCTTATAGAGTGAACCGAGTGTTATATCTATTTCTTTCTCCACAAATCTTGAACATCATTTCTCTACTTTTAAAATCATTGGTGAATCTCCCCTTAGCGATTCTATTTTATGGCATTTCCCCCGCTATTAATTCCTAGCTCCAATTTTCTTATTTAAAAAATAATAATAATAAAAGAGAGAAAAACATTCTTGTATATCATTATCTCTCTTTGAGTTGGGATCGTTGTGTATATATGCTATATGAAAAAAAAGAGAGAGAAAAGAGGAAAAATCCTCAATAAAAGATCACATCTCACTTCCTTTCTTTCTTCTTTCTTCTTATTACCTTTGGAACTATATATAAAATGGGGATGTGAATATTTTTTATGCCACCACGCTTATAGATAAGCTTGGGGGAGGGGATCCATTGATGTGTGAGAGAGTGACTACTTGACATTGCACGACGACCTAGGCTAGGTAATATCCTATACTCGGTGAGATTATTTTTAGTTTTACGAAATCCAGAAATCTAAGCCTAGCGTTCATTTCATGAAATCCATGCTTTTCTATTCTCTCTATTCTATAGTGTGATACTCTTATACTCCTGATAGAAAGCGTCCAATTGAAAAGTGTGTGATCTGTGATTTGTATACCGCTTTAAATGATTCAGACGATGTTAATTTTAGAATTATTCCGTTTTTCATGATTATATCATTGTTCGTGGGTTTTCCATTTCTATTTGCACTATTATACTATGATATCAAAATAAAATCTTTTGACATGAGTTTTTCATTCGGTGCATGCTATATGAGTAAGTGAAACCCCCGTCCTGAGAAAATGATCTAGTAGCTTACCTCTTCGCTTCTTTCTTTCTTCTTTATTTTCATTTCGTTTTCCATTCTTCTTCGTTTTTCATTTTTCATTTTTTTTTTCGCCATTTTCGTTTTCCGAATCCACCGGGTTCGCCATTTACTTATCTTCCTCGAGGACGAGTAAGAGGCAAGCTTGGGGGATTTTGATCACTCCTTATTTTACACCTTTTTCCTGCATATTTGCATGCCATTTAGATCGCCCAAATCATGTTTTTCACGATATATCGACGATATTGCGATGCTTTTCACGATTTGTTGTTTTTGTCGCATTTCAGGTGATTTGGCGCGATTTGGAGTGATCTCGAGATGCGCTTACTCTAGACGGTCACCGACGACCCCCCCGAGGGGTATTTTGCTGTTGGAGAGGAGCGGAAGAAGAACGGACGTTGCAGGAGCGACGAGGAGGCCAATACAAGCAGATTGGGCATTTTTTGTGTCCCACTCGGCCGAGTGGAGGAGCCACTCGGCCGACCAGCGAGACACTGCTCGGCCGACCAGATCAGACACAATTTACCTGTGCACTCGGTCGAGCACCGAAGACCACATCGGCCGAGTGACGACATCACGTCCGCCTGAGTGGCGCCCAGACGAAGCCCTTCCAAAACATCCAAGTTACTGTTTTTCGGCTGCCTGAGCTTCAGAAGACCCACTCGGCCGAGTGGAGAATCCCGTCCGCCTGAGTACAATGAAGCCATCGGCCGAGTGACGACAACTCACTCGGCCGAGCCGCCCCCGAAGTAGAGACCCCTGAAGGCCCCGCCTTACTGGAAAATTACAGGGTTCTCACTCGGCCGAGCGACTTTTGTCACTCGGCCGAGTGCGATGCGCTGCCTGTAGCGAAAACTGCGGAAAACAGGCTGTGCAGGGGTATTTTGGTCACAGTTTTTGGACGATTTTGGAGGCTATTTAAACCCTGTTTTTACCCTAGTTTTGAGAGCCTCTCTCTTAGATTTTTTGCAGCTTTTTAGATTAGTTTTTAGCTTTATTCTTGTGATTGGAGAAGAAACAAAGATTGGAATTTTGTTGGATTCAATTGAAGAACTCCATTGGTTTGCATCTCTTTTCCTTAAAAATTCTATTTTTATTGCTTATCTCAATATTGTGATGAATTCCATTGCCTATTTCAACGATTATTTTTGTGATCTTGCTATGATTTGTGAGTAGTCTCCACGTCTTGGGGCGTGGGGATGAACCCTACAAGCCCATCTTCATATTTGTGATGAATTGGTAGAAATTGTGCTAGAATTGTTATTAGGGATTAGATTGGAATCAATTTACTACGGATAGCTAGGTATTCATATCAATTGGGATTTGTAAGAGATTGGATCCCAATTTGATAGGAAACCCTAGAAATCCGAATTGGGTTGGAGTCGGATTTTCGAAGTATCGGTTTGCAAGAGATTGGACCGATACTAGGATTTCCGGTTGCAATTCCATGCCGATGCTCGTTTGCAAGAGATTGGACGGGTAGGAACTATCCCAATCTAGGTTGTGGACCGAGTTTGCAAGAGCTTGGGCTCGGTGCGCGATTGGACGATGATGTTGATCCTAATGCTAGCTTACCTAGGCTAGGGTTTGCAAGAGATTGGACCCGAATCTAGGATAGCTATAGACCGGCAACAGCGCGAGAGCGTGAGCTTGGTTCTACATTCAGTTGCAACTAGTTCATCCAAATTCTCATTCAAGCAATTTTGATACCGATAAACCGCATTTATGAAATACGGTGAGTAGCGGGGATTCCCCATTCCCTAGACGTTCTTTATTTGATTTGATATTTCCGCATTTTTGTCTGACGATTGTGACAGGATCGCCAAAGGCAAATTTCTCTCTTAAATAGCCAGGTTGATTAGATCAAGCACGGTCATTCGTCCTCCCTGTGTTCGATATCCCGCTCGCTGCTACACCGTGCACTTGCGGTAAAACTACAACCGTTCTCTGGGTGTATACTCGAGACCGATCAGTGATCGTAGATCGATTGACCAAATCCGCGCACTTTATTCCGTTCCGAGTGGGACAGTCCACTGAGGCGCTAGCGAGGAGATATATGGAGGTAAAATTCTTTTACTCTCCGTTTATTTCCTTTTCCTAGTTTGGATAGTGATGTAACGTGAATCGTGCAGGAGGTTGTGCGACTTCATGGAGTCCCCGTGAGTATCGTGTCGGACAGAGACACGAGGTTCACATCTCAGTTCTGGCAGAGTTTGCAGAAAAGCTTGGGTACGCGTCTGAGTTTCAGCACGGCGTACCATCTGCAGACGGATGGCCAGTCCGAGAGGACGATTCAGATCTTGGAGGACATGCTGAGGGCGTGCATGTTGGATTTCAAGGGTTCGTGGGAGGACCATCTACATTTGGTGGAGTTCTCTTACAACAACAGCTTCCAGGCGAGTATTGGCATGGCGCCTTTCGCCGCTCTTTATGGGAGGAAATGTCGATCGCCATTAAGTTGGGATGACGTTGGTGATCGGGAGTTGTTGGGACCTGAGATGATCGTGGAGGCCGTGGATATCGTCAGGAATATTCGGGAGAGGTTGAGAATTGCTCAGGACCGTTTTAAGCATTGGGCGGATGCTAAATGTCGACCTTTGGAATTTCAGCCGGGCGACCATGTGTTCTTGAAGATTTCCCCGAATCGCGGTGTGATTCTTTTCGGGAAGCGCGGGAAGTTGAGCCCACGATACATTGGACCGTTTGACATTCTGGAGAGAGTTGGCGAGGTAGCTTATCGCTTGGCCTTGCCGCCATCTTTGGAAGGGGTTCACAATGTTTTCCATGTGTCGCAGCTTCGTCGATACATTAGCGATCCATCTCATGCTGTGGATTTTTCGGAGATTACCGTTCGCCCAGATTTGACGTATGACCAGCATCCAGTGCAGATTCTGGACAGGCGTCAGAAATCGCTTCGGAACAAGATTGTCAATCTTGTGAGGGTGATGTGGCGACACGGCTCACCTGGAGAGTCTACTTGGGAGAATGAGGATGAGATGCGAGAGCGTTTCCCACTTTTGTTTCCGGACACGTGAGTGTTTGGAAATTCCGAGGACGGAATTTTTCTTAAGTTGGGGAGGATGTAACGACTGGTTTCCTTGTATCTGGATTTATTATATTATAATATATGTTTTGGTGGATTTTCTCCTCATGTGTGGTTTCGTCTTCGTAACTTTCATTTTTGATCGTTTCGTCGTGTCTTCTTGTTTCTTCCTTAGGATCGTCGATTTCGAAGTATGTCATTCGTGACGGGCTTCATAACGGTCGTATCTTACTATTAGATCAAGCCTAGGAGTCTTAGGAATCGATCCCGGAGCTCCGCGCTCCGTATCGGAACTTTTGGTGCTTATTAGCCGGTATAAGAAGGGGCACCGACCGACTAGATGACGATCCAGTCGGTCGGCAATCCTTCTTGGACCGACTAGTTGTCTTTCTAAATTATTCAGGAGTTACTGTTTATCGTTAGTCGGTCTAAGAACGTTGGTTGACCGACTAGGTTGCAAACTAGTCGGTCGGCAATGCTTCTTTAACCGACTAGCACATCATCTAATTTTTGGTATCAATACTGTTCACTCTTAGTCGGTCTAAGTTCATCTCTCGACCGACTAGATGTTAAACTAGTCGGTCAGTAGTTGTTCATCGACCGACTAAATCCAAATCCTATTTTCGTTCAGAAGTTACTGTTTACACTTAGTCGGTGTGCGTTGGTCGACCGACCGACTAGTTGCCAAACTAGTCGGTCAGTGGTTGCTCTTTGACCGACTAATCTGTGTTAAAACCCTAATTTCTGGACAGCCGCCAGCCCATCCTATTTAAACCCCTCCCAAACGTTTTCTTCTTCCTCCACTCGACCCAAAACCCTAGTTTCTCCCCCATTGAGCCCCCATCTTCCTCAAACCCTTATTCCTTCATTCCAAGCCCAAGATCCATCATCTAAACCCTCCATCAACTCATTCTACCTTCCATCTTCCCCAAAATCTCATCAAATCCCCAAAATCCCCCAAAAACCCTAGTTCTCCAAACTTCTCCATTCGTTTCCAGATCTGGTCCCTAGGTTCTCCGGAGTGTTTCTTCCGCTTCCTCACGGTAAGAAATCGATCTCTTGATGTTTTCATAACCTATTTGTATTTTTATGAAACCCTAATAAATAAATGTTGTTTTGATGGTTGTCTCTCCATAACAGCGATTTCCCCGTAGATTAGCATCCGCGAGACGAACCTTCGTGATCGTCATCCCCGGTGCTAGGCAAGTGAAACTTGCCACTTAGGGTTTGGGCCATGTTTTAGGCCATTTTGCTTGTTGTAGGCGTAAAAGAGGCTAGGCGACGAAATGATACTCGCCTAGGCGGAAATTGGGGAACTAGCTTGACAACGAAGCTAGTTCCGACATATATCATGTTGCACAATTACCATGTCATGTTTACTTTCCATTAACGGTACGCGAATTAATTGTCATGTCATTGCATTCTTTAAGTGATCCCGTGATTGCGTAGCATCGCTACAATACTTGTGTTTCCTGGCTCGTGACCAGAAGCGAGCAGAATGAGTTGCTAACCCCAACGCTCGATATTGAATTGTGAACTAAGAATCAAGCTCCCGTGCGGGGCAACCCTGGCTCACTTGCTGGGCTCATGTACAAGGACACTGGCTTGTTTACATGTGGGATGGGGTAAGAGTTAAGCGGTCATTCAACTGGGGGTCTGCCTGATCAGCAACTGCAGTTGTAAGGCGTAAACTCTGGGGTGGGGTAGTGTTTAGTGCCGATCAGTGTGAATGTTGTACCATTCAGCTGAAGGGCGTAAACATCTACAAACAACAGTGAAACGTGAATAGTGAATTGATTGAGATTGTTAGTAGTTTGGCTACTCTTGTCTTGTCCCGATAATTGTTCTCTTGTACTTATTGTTCACCATGTCTTGCCTGTGCACTCATGTTGTAACTGCCATGTCATGCATACTAAAACTGCTAGGTTGCTAGTTGCCTTACTTTCAGTTTCCTTGCCCAAGTCTTTTAAGACTTGCTGACATGTGCCCCTTTACTCTTTTGGGTGACACATGTTAGATCCTGAGCCTGAGTACCTTGTTGAGGACGAGGTGTTTGCTGACGCCGAGCCCGAGCTTGTGTTTGACGGGGAGTACGTGGACACTGGGGACCAGTCCTAGTGTCTTCGTTGTGTTTTCCTTTTGATTAGACTGTTGTTTTGTTGTCGGTGCGTGGCACCTGTACTTTGTGGTGTTGTTGCTTTTGTTGGCCTTGTTCCGGGCCTTTAGACTCTTTCTTTTAGCCTGGTGGCTTTTATGGATGTTGGACTTATTTTCATGTTGGACAAATTATGAGATATGAGAATTTTATTTCTGTCTCTCCTTTTATTATTATTGTTGCTCCGTTTGTGGTTACAGGGACCTGCTTATGTTTTATTGACGCTTATCGGGTTTGGGGCTTCACGGCTCCACTCTCGTGCGGACCTTTTCACGTCTCGCCTCCATTTTAGGGAAGCGGGTCGTGACAAAAGAGGAGGTCGTGTTTGTGATATTTTAATGAGAGACTAGCTTCTGCACCGGCTGGGGTGTCCCTGACTTAGGCCTTACTGAGAACAAGCCTTTGTCTGGAGCAGAGAAGGAAGCTACCGACGTATTGACGAGTCTTATAACGACCAGTTTTCATAGTGCATGTTTTTCCATAACAAAGACAATTTTAAATGATTTCGAAAATGAGTAAATGAATTTTTTCTATATTTTTATCACCCAAATCTGAAAATGGACTTCATTTTCATGATCCTCGCGACGAAACGGACCTGTGGTACTGTTTTCGTAATTTTTCGAACACGTTTTGTTCTGGGGCAAAACTGTAATCATTATAAGTATTTGCTAATTACATTGTTAATCACTTTTACTTATTACTAATTACCTTAATTATTTAACTTAATTAACCCATCCCAAGCTTTAAACGTGGTTACACGTTTATTTCCTTTCCCTATCAGATTCATCCCCCAACCCCATTTGTCAAACCTTAATTAATACCATCATTAATTATAATGTAATAATATTATATTATATTAATCTTATGTAAACCCTCACCCGAAGGCAACATGAATCCACACTCTCTCCCTCTCTTCTCGTTCTCAGCCCCAAACCTGCAACCCATTCTCCTCCTCCTTCAGCCTTTTCTTCTTTCCCCAAGCTCCGGGCCAGCACCCCTCCAACCACCTCCGAGAGCTACTCCCACGATGGCGCCACCCTCGCCTCTCCCCTTCTCCGACGAGGCAAACCGGCGAACCCATCTCCCTCTCCCCGTTCAAACTAACACAAACCCCGCTCCTCTCTCACCCTCCTCACGCTCTCTCCTCCCCTCTACTCCAACCAACACCCTCCGCCGCTCGCCGCTCACCGCTCTCCTTTCCCCTGTCTCCGACCCAAAGCCCAAATCGCCGTCCATCTCCCCGTGCTCTCTCCTCCGAGTTCGCCGTCCGCTTTTCCATGTTGACCACAGCACGATGCCACCGTAGATGGTTGCCACCTTCGCCCAACTCTCCGAAACCCACGCTGACAACCCTGACAATACCCCGAACATCGATGAACTCCACGAATCTCCGAGCGCCCTCCTCGCTCACCCCAAGCTTCAACAAGCCCCTCGACATCACGACCACCGACGAAAACCCCCACCGCTGTCGTCTTCCTTATGCTCGTCGACGCCACATGCCCCCAGCTCTGCTAGAGCTCCGTCGCCCTCCGCCACTAGCTCGAGCCCCCGAGCTCCGACTGCCCCAACGCCTCACGCTGCCTCACCGCTGTGAGCTACATCGCCCTCTGTGTGCTGCTCCACCAACGTCACTCGACCGCTGTCGACCCCACGCTGCCGTCGTTGCCCTCAGCGCCGCCTTTTGTCGTCGCCCCCAACGAGAACCCCCTGCCAACGCATGCATAAGAGAGAAGGGAAGGAGAAGTTTATGTGAGTATAATAGCGTATATACTAATACGTATATAAAACGTATATAGTTAAGTATATATATATTAATATATTGTATAGGGGAAGAAAAATGGTTTAATTGATAATAAATCACATAGAGATCAGAAAAATACAAGCCAGGTCCAGAAAATCGAATGTGACGTCCCGGATGCGCTAGAACTAATTTCATCTCGATCGGGCGAGTATATTTTCACAGCAAATTTTTAAAGCTAAAATCTAATTACAGTATTTTCACTTAATAATTCATATCTTAAAATTTTCACGTAAACTAACGTACGATAAATTTATATGTCATAGTACTGAACGAGACGCTTGTTTGGACAGCTTATTTGAAGATTTCTAACGTGTATATTTTTCAGAATAAATCATGGAACATTTAGGATCGTTAATTTTTAATGAAGTTTTAATTCTAAAAATTGTTTTTGAGCTTTTAAAAATTATTAAAAATACCAATGAGCTTCAGAAAATTATTTTCTTGTTGTGAGTGAGGGAGGCCTTTGGCCTCCCCACCACTTTATCCCTCCATTACTCCCCACTTATTGAAGTAATGGGGACCTTTGGGTTTCATGCCTCTTCATATTCCGTATGAGATAAATAAATATAGAACCATGGCTCATGGCCATGGTTACTCTTTTCTCGCTAAGTTATAACACGTTATCAGCACCGAAGCTCTCATCTTTTGAGCTTTTTCTCCCGTATCCCCTCAAATTAACCTCCTACGCACAAAGGAATCTATTATTGCGACGAACCGTTGCAGCAAACCGGTGGGGCGATCTACTAGGCGTATCGGGAGCGGGGATTTCGATCTAAGGATTTTTTTTATTACGATCGTCCCTAGTTTTTTGATCTAGAGGTAAAAATTTTCGATCCCGTAGATAATTACAATATATATTCTGATATGATTTTACACAGCTTTTCTATAAGCTTGTATAAATCTGCAATATTCTAATCAATATCAAATTTAAAAAACTAACAAAAACCCTTCAACACCCCCCCAAAGGGGGGCTCTCTGCGTCGCCCGCCCACCACCCCCAGAGGGGGGGGGCTTTCTCCCCCCCCCCCCCCCCCCGTCGTGGGGGGGGGGTCTCTGCTCCCCTCCCCCCGACAGGGGGGCTTTCTGTTCCCCCCTGTCAAGGGGGCTCTCTGCGCCGCCCGCCCTCCTCCACCTAGACGGGGGGCTTTCTGCCCCCCTCCCCCCGTCGGGGGGGGGGGGGGGGGGGGGGGGGGGGCTCTCTGCGCCCCCTCCCAGTGGGACGGGGCTTTCTGTCCCCTCCCCCATCCCCTGTGGGGGGGGGAGGGGGGCTCTCTGTGCCCCCCCAGACGGGGGGGGGGGGGGCATTCTGTCCGCCACCCCCGGTCGGGGGGGCAGGGGGGGCTCTCTGCCCGCCCCCATGGGGGGAGGGCGGGTCCTCTGTGCGCCGCCCCCTCCCCCCCAGACAAGGGGGGCCTCTGTCAATTGCCCCCCTCAGACGGGGGGCCTTTGTGCTGTCCGCCGCCCACCCCCCCTCCAGACGGGGGAGGGGCCCTTCCGGCTGCCCATGGACCTAAAACTTGTTGATGAGGAGTTGGGGTCTTTTTGCATTCCTTTACTAATACCCTAAAATTTGTTTTTAGGGCTTGTGTATTTTTTAAAGGACATTTACTCCTTTTTGGACATTTTTAATTTAATAATCAATATTACAGCCCAAGGGTCTGCAGCCCAAAACTGCATTATATATTATTTGGGCTGTTTATTGGGCCTGAAGCCCAGTTAATAAACATTGACAATTAAAATGAGTATTATTTTGCTAACGGGCCTACAGCCCGCATCTTGCCCCCTTACCACTTACCGGCAAGGCCAAAAATTAAATTGATTTATATCACTGATATTCAGGACTTGCGGATTATGTTATTTTATCTGCTTCGTAATCTCTTTAGCATTGGATAAAACATTAATTCAAGTTAAATTGGTTAAACGGATCCTGAGACCGCTCTGTCTTTAGTTACCTAACCTAAATATGAATGATGTTTCTCCGTGGTCCAACTAATCCTTTTAACTTAAATAAAATTGGTTTATCCAATATTTGGGCTTGATGATTTTTGTAATGTCTGTGATACTGCGTTATTATTATTTGCCTGTTGCATATATAACTGCATGGATGTTTAAAAAAGTCAAAATGCGATTTTTGGGATCGGCCAGTTTTTGATACCCTTGTATTATATTCCTCATCTTTGTAATTTCTTTATCATTTCTGGGAGAAATTTTGTAGTGAGGATTTTATGTATAATGCTAAAGACCGATGTTACTACCTATGAAGATGGAGGAGAAGATTGCATATAGCTGGGACCCAATAGGGTTTTCAAATTGTATTTTTCTTTATCTGCTTTATGGACTGTAATATGGACTTTGGACATTTTATGTTTTGGGTATCTGGCCGATACCCGCATTTTTTCTTATTTATTTCTTTTAAGCATGATGTTTAATTATTAATACATGGTTATTTAAATTGCATAGATTAAAATGGCAAAATTGGCAAGCGTCGATTTCGAGGTTCTTGATGCATCAGAAAAGAACAATCTTAGCTGGCGAGTGGACCTGAAGTTCCACTTGCGTTCAATGGCACTTCTCTACTCGATTCTGGCCCCCGCAGTGGCCGAGCCACCTGAAAACAATGCCCCAGAAGTGGCACAGCCATCTAGCAGTTCTCCTACCGTTGTATCCGACATAGATAAGGAGAAAGCCATTATCTATATCAGGAGACACATAGATCGGACTTTAAAGGCTGAATACTTAACGGTAGAAGACCCTTTGGAGTTGTGGCAAGTGCTGGAGGCACGTTATAAACATCAAATTGATGTAATATTACCACGTGCCAGTTATGAGTGGGAAAACCTTAAACTTCAGGACTATAAGTTCGTTGCTGAGTATAACTCCGCACTTCATAATATCACCTCACGCCTGAAGTTGTGCTGTGAAGAAGTGACTGAGCATCGCATGTTGGAAAAGACATTTACCTCGTTTCACGAGAAAGATGCAATCCTTATGCAACAGTATCGTGAACGCAACTTCACGAAGTTCTCTGTTTTGATCTCTTGCCTTCTTAAGGTAGAGCAGAATAGAGATTTACTGCTTGCCACTCATAATTTGTGTCCTGCTAGTACTGTCCCTATCACTGAAGCCCACCATGTTTCTTCCCAGAAGTGGAAAAACAAGAAGAAGGCTAGAAAGAACAAAGAGAAAGCTGTAATGAAGCTAGCAAGAGGAGCAGCACCCCAGACCAACAACAACAATAAAGGGAAGAGAAACTTCACATGGAAGCGTAAGAACACTGATCCAGTATCAATTCCTACGAAGAACTGGGAGGATAAATGACATAAATGTGGGATGACTAGACATTGGTCCAGAAATTGCCGCACTCCTCGGCACCTCCAGGATCTGCATCAGGCAAGCCAGAAGTCTCAGCCTGAAACAAACTTGGCGGCTGTTCAACCGCTCACCAAGTTCACTGCAAAAGATTTCGAAAATGCCGACCTGTTCGATTGAGCCCTACCTTATATCTATGCATTTAAATTTCTGTAGCTTCATCTATAGTTTGATTTGAAAGCACTTTTATTTGAATGTCAATTTTTTATTAACTTAAATAAAATTTCATTTTGCTTATATATAGATGAAGTATGAGTGCCTAGTGGACAGTGCCTCAACGCACACTATCCTTCGCGATCCATGCTATTTAAATGTCTTAAAAATATGACTGTCCTGTTATTACGATTTCAGGACTATCCGACATAATCGAAGGATCTGTGGAAGCAATCATATTTCTCCCAAATAACACAAGACTTAAAATAGAAAATGCATTATTCTCTCCAAAATCTAATAGAAATCTCTTAAGTTTCAAAGATATTCGTTTTAACGGATATCACTTAGAAACTATAGATGAAGAAAACATTGAATATATGTATGTGACTCGTTAACAAGATGGCCAGAAGTCCATCCATGAACGATTTAAGGGACTCCCGTCGGGTCTCTACCACACGTATATTCAACCAATAGAAGCCAATATGACTATGCACCAGAAGTGCCTTTCATTGCCAGAGTTTCAACTCTGGCACAATAGACTTGGTCACCCTGGATCGGCTATGATGCATCACATTATCTCTGAATCCCAAGGACATAATTTGAAGAACCTGGGGATTCTTCAAAAGGGTGAATTTCCTTGTCCCCCCTTGTTTTCAGGGAAAACTAATAATGAGACCCTCCCTCCTGAAAGTGGGATTAGAATCTCCTGGCTTCCTAGAGAGAATTCATAGCGACATTTGCGGGCCTATTCACCCCGCAAGTGGACCATTTCGGTATTTCATGGTACTGATTGATGCATCCACAAAATGGTCTTATGTGTGCCTATTGTCCACTCGCAACCTAGCTTTCCCAAAGCTATTGGCACACATAATTAGGTTGCGTGCTCATTTTTCCGATAATCATATCAAGAAATTACATCTTGATAATGATGGCGAATTCACTTCGCAAGTCTTCGAAGACTATTGCCGATCAACGGGTATTGAAGTTGAACATCATGTAGCTCATGTTCACACCCAGAATGGATTAGCAGAGTCGCTTATAAAGAGACTCCGTGTCACGCCCCGCTTCCCAAAACGACGGAGGCGAAGCGTGACTAAGGCCCGCTTAGGCCAGAGCTGGGAAGCTCGGACCCAATAAGCGTCTGTAGGGGGGGTACCATTTTAAAAGATTTTCAGGTTCTTGCATTTATTAAGTTCGAACAACAGAAGGTACAGAAAAGAAGTTGCATTCATTAAATAGTGATATAATATCCAACAAGTACAAAGTCTAAAAAGGAGCCTAAGCGTGGCAACAAACTATCCAAAAGCAAACTAAAGGTAGTAACCTCTGAAAGTGACGACTAAGAAGACCTCAAGGTCTGGTCCTCGTAGGGCGCGTACTCTGGGTCGACGTCCTCGGCTCCTCGTGCTCCAGTGAGTCTGCCTCGTCCACGAACTCTGGCTGAGCACCTGACGTACAGCACCCAAGAAAAAGGAACTGTACGTCAGGTAAAGTCTACAAGAAGGGTTAGACTTTACTGCAAGTGCACCGAACTTTAAACAACGGTTTACTGGTTGATTAACATGCTGAGGTTCTTTTACACAACAGTTTACTGGTTGATTAGCATGTTGTGGTTATAACAGGGTAACACAACAGGAAGTAACGTAGCAGGAAAGTAAAACGGGACAAGTAGTAGTCGTAGCGTGTGCTACCAACTACGGGGACTAACCTACAGGTGTCAAGACAAGTCAGGACGTGACGGGACAAGACAGGACAAACAGGACGGGACAAGACAAGACAAGTGTGACACGAAGGGTTCACGCCTTACGGTTCGAGGGGGATCAGACCCTCTTGCCGTGCGCACGCTCAACCCTACCCCAACCCAGGAACTCAGGACAGAAGTACAGGGATCATTTCCGCTAGGGAAACATCCGAAACGCCCGAAGGCTTTTTGTGTAACAGGGATCACTTTCGCATGGAAAGCATCCGAAACGCCCGTAGGCTTTTTGTATAACAGGGATCACTTCCGCAAGGAAAGCATCCGAAACGCCCGCAGGCTTTTTGTATAACAGGGATCACTTCCGCAAGGAAAGCATCCGAAACGCCCGCAGGCTTTTTGTATAACAGGGATCACTTCCGCAAGGAAAGCATCCGAAACGCCCGCAGGCTTTTTGTATAACAGGGATCACTTCCGCAAGGAAAGCATCCGAAACGCCCGCAGGCTTTTTGTATCACGGAGATCACTCCCGCAAGGAGAGCATCTGAAACTCCCGAAGGCTTTTTATGTAACAGGGACAAGACACGACCAGTGTACGGGAGAGTTATTCTAGGGTGTCCACACGCACGCACACACATGACAGCCCTACAGTATTCAAAAGTCGTTGTTGTCAGGCTCAGACTTCGTCGTCAAGTCTGAGCCGTCAGGAGTCGTCCCGGACGCTATCATTTCACGTCCGGTTCTATTTGTTCACAGTTAACAATTCTAACCAACTAGGGCCTAAGCACGGCCAAAAAGTGCAAGTGGATACACTTGCCTGCGGTGGCGAGTGTGTCGTCCGTCCGGGGCGTCTCGTCCAGTCGTCGCGTCCGCGGTAGTCCGTCTGAAACAGTTCATGGCGACGGTGTCAGGTCGCGTTTTCAGTAAATCCTATTTAGGTTCATTTCTAGGTTGTCGGGACTACGCTAATCGTCAAAGTCACAATTTTGGTGTTTTATCAACCTAAATTGACCACTACCCTATGTGCACAGAAAATTTGTCTGATGGTCAATTTCTACGGTGAGCAGCGTTTTACTGATGCAGAAAGTAAATTTAGTTCACGTTGAAAGATTTTAGGTTAGGTTTTCAGTTTGCTACGGTGTGGGTTCTTACTACACGTTAGAGGACTAACCTTACGGCGTTTGAACGTTGATTGGACGTCAGGTCTGAAAGCGGCGACGGTGGCATGAAGGACGTATAATATCTGTTGATGGTGTAAGGGTGTCCATATGATCGTAACGACAAGCACGAAATATCTGCGAGATCGGATCGTTATATTAAGCTAAAGTCTTAACTCATTAAATATTCCAACAATTAACTTACATCACTATATTACTAACATATATTAATCATATATGTTACAGTTTATATGGCTACCACTAAAAGTAACAACTAACTTTATACTAGCATCCTGCCATTGCTTATAGTTGTAGTTAAAGTTATAAATAATAATTATCTTGCTAATTATTAAAACTATTAGGTGCAGACAAGTTTCCCGTACGTAATAATGTGGGGGTTCACCATCTGATTTATGAAATCAACCAATTACATATCATTATAAGGACCAATCAGATACATAATAGTACTATGGTCCAAATAGCCACGGTTCATTGTAATTCTACACACAAGGATCTTGGCATCAGTATTTTTATGAAACTAATATTAATAAACTAAAATTTACAAGAGGATACCTAGAAAAGAAACTTTTGACCACTGTCCATTTCCTGACCCTATTATTCTTTCTCATCTCCAATCGCAGGGAGCTCAAAATGAGGGGCAAATGGCAGGGCGGCGGAACGGCCTCGGACTCGGAGACGCCGGAGCGAGGGCGAGGGGAGTCACGGCGGTGCGAGCGGCGATCGGGAGGTTACGGCGGAGGTGGCGCTCGTGGGTCGGGGTCGCCTTGGATCGTGGGAGGAAGACGATCGGCGGGGGTGGATCGCGGCGGTGGCCTCAGATCGCAGCGGTGGAGCGGCGAGAGGAGGCGCCGCCGTGGATTGCTGCGCGAGGGAAGCGAGGGCGGCGCATCGCCGTTGGCCGTCGGCGGTCTGTGGAGGGGAGATCGAGGGAGAGAGAGAGAGATGAGGGGAGAGAGAGCATGTGTTTGGTTTTAATTTGTGTTGCGGCGGCTGTGAACAAAAACCCTAGCCCTAGGGTGAACGTGAGATGAGGTGTAGGGTTTTAGATTTGACTTATAAAATGAAAAGTCTAGCTATCTACCTATATGATTTTGGTTAAGTGTGGAAAAGAGAGAGAGATAGGGGAGTGTACATTAGGGAAAAGAATAGGTGCAAACAGTGGCAGAATAAAATACTTGATACATATCATGCAACCTAGGGATTTGCCAAAATCTGATTCCAATTCGAAATTTGAAGTTGATTAAGGCGATTCAACGGTTGAGATTTAACCGAGCGGTATCTTTCAATCCGGGCGTCAGAAAAATAATCCGAAAATACCAGGGCGATCGTGGAGACGAGACGCACAGATCTACGGAGCCCGATCGTGCGTAACGCCTACCAAAAATTTTCGTAAAATTGGGAATGGCGTTTTGAGTCAAATGACTAAAATGCCCCTATCGTTCAAAGTCGTTTTGTGAGAAAACGAGCCGTGAAATGACGTTCCCGAAAGTTACAATAAAGTCCAACACCCCGAAACGATCGCAACGGCATATCACATCGCATATGCCGGAGCTCAGAAACAACCAAATAAAATACGTGCACGATAAAACACGTGCGCGCAGGAAATTACAAACGGTCGGAAAGCGGCCGTTACATTCAACCCACCTTAGAAATGATTCCGTCCTCGGAATCACTCATACTAAGACTAATTATAAAATCCATAAATACTTAAGCCTATAACTCCCATCTTCCACAAAATGATCTCTAATCCAATAACTTCAACGTCGTTCCTCAAATAATCCATCATGATCCTTTTTTTCACTGGATAAAGCCACGACTAATCTCACATCCTAACACTTAACTATAGATCCATTCACTGCTGTTCAAATTTCCAACTCCAAATCCTCATAAAAGAATAACAATCACCTTCTCTTACCCTGCCACTCTGCTAAACATCATCGTTCCATAACATCTTTTAAATTATTTTTTTCTTCCCAATATTAATCAGTCGCTATAATGATGTTCTAGTCGATCACCAATCCAAGACGAAAGCTTTGTCTATCTTATAATACTTTCACAAATCAACAATCGCCGTGTCCTCAATACCTTCCGTGTCATATTTATCCGCCAAATAATCGAACTATCAAAATCATATCTCCTCCTACTTATTATGATTATTGTCAACCAATGTAAGTCCGACTACCCAACCATCTATTCATCTTAGCACGTCGTGTTACTCCCAATGTCTTCTCTTGTCAACTTAACAATCAAGTCTCGATGCTAGTAAAAGCTCTACCCAATCTCATGATCACCCTGACTCCTACCATACTCTGTAGCCAACCCTATCTACCATTCGTCTAAGCCTCAAATCTGATAAGTTCTCATCTTCACGCATATAATCTCAGTCAACCAGAGTTCTCCATTAAGTCCGCCACCCTTCGGTTTTATAAATAAATCTTGGACAGTCCATTCTTTTCATCCTAAAGATATTTATTCCAATATCCTATTGTTCCAAAATCGGTTAATCATTGCTATAATAAATCTCATCTCACCCTGAGCCTACCCGCAAACAACAATCCTATAACGATAGCTAGTCCCAACTAATATAACAACCATAAACACGAAAACTTTCTTTAAGGGAGAAGAAGAGGAGGGAAAGAGTGACTTGAGGCCAAGGAAATTATTTAAAACATTTTGGAAAAACGTGTGGTGTTGCGGTAATGGATGGGAAAAAGTTAATTGTTTTGCGATCTTGTGAGCTAGTTTGAAAACTTTAAAGATTTGGTTTAAAGAAAACAAAGTTTTGATACGGTCACATACAACCAAGATAAACCATTCATTAAATCTAAAACTAAGTCTAAGGATCTGCCTGCGATGACGTCATTCATACAAGTATGAATACCGTCATTCAGACAACTTCCTGCATATCATGGTTAACGCTGAGTACACATTCAAAACACAGGAGACAAACATCAGGATTCTAAAGATGACACACTCATACAGGTCTACACACTCTACCTATACTCAGGCACTGCAACGACATCACCTACCAAAGGGCCTACTCCTAAACTGGAGATAGCATGGATAACTACGAGATCTAATGTCTAAATAATAGAAGGAAAAGAAAACTAGACCAAAAGCGAAACAAAATAAGATCGGAAAGAACGAGCTCAAATAAGACGGAGTAAAGAGATAGTTGGTTGGATGAGACAAAAATATTTCTCAGAATAACTAGATAAATGAAGGAGATTTACGGGTAAAATATGATATCGTATACTTTATACTTTAAAAAGAAATATGTAGGGAAAAGTGAGTAGACGGTAAAAAAATTATTATAATTTTGGAGAAAGAGTTGGATGAAAAAGTGGGGTGAGGTAGCGGTTGTTTTGCAAATGAAAGTAAGTCTAAACAAAGATTTCTTGAAGTACGAGCACGATGAACATAGGGCTGTTTATACATATACAAGAATAAATTTAAAGTTCTCTTTGGTTTAGAAAATATTCTAAAAGTACGTGCGGTAAGTGATTAGCAATAAAATTTTGTAGTTTAGAAAAGTAATATATATATATTGGATTATAGAATTGATAACAAGGTTTAAAACTGAAACACGAAAGATTTTGATTTGAAAATAGGTGCGAGATAGCAAAATAATTTTACGACCAGAGAGGTTTCAAGATCAGCGAAAGAATTTTAACTCAACCGAAAAAGAAATTTTGAAGTATATAATATAGATGTTTTCAAAGAAATTTAGCTGAGCGAAAAAAAATCTTAGTAATAAATTTTGAAAATACTTTTAGTGGAAGCAGAATCGGTCAAGGGAGGGATTTGAAGGACCAACGACAATCGTCAGGGAACGATCACGTGAATCGGAAGACAGGAAAATGATTGCTTGAAGATTAGGTGTAGGATACGAATCGTGAAGGGCTACGATGGAACATTATGGCTGACAACACAAAATTGTAAAGATCATGGCGACGCTAGAAGTCAGGCGTTCTAATTATCGGATCGTCTAAAGATTTGGAGAGCTCAACACTAAGATTTCCTAAGGAGCTAGACTATAATCAGGATCTAAAGAGAAGGTTTCTAAGAGGATCAAGGTTACCTTCTGCTGGGCCCGAAGTCGGTGGACCCGAGCGAACGGCTAACAGAGACGGGCTCTAGAAATCCAACACAGTCAGAGTCAAGTGGGGTTACTAAGGTATTCTAGAACGAGGACGACTAAATCTTAACCAAGGCGTCAAACTATCCACCCCGGGTGTCTATCTAAGTCTACCTACCATCTAGACTGGGAAACTAATTCAGACTTGCTCGTTGGATATTAAATGAATGCTGTACCTTTATCGTTCCGAACTTTTGCATGACCTACATGTGCCACCACTAAAACCTGTCACGCCCCGCTTCCCAAAACGACGGAGGCGAAGCGTGACTAAGGCCCGCTTAGGCCAGAGCTGGGAAGCTCGGACCCAATAAGCGTCTGTAGGGGGGTACCATTTTAAAAGATTTTCAGGTTCTTGCATTTATTAAGTTCGAACAACAGAAGGTACAGAAAAGAAGTTGCATTCATTAAATAGTGATATAATATCCAACAAGTACAAAGTCTAAAAAGGAGCCTAAGCGTGGCAACAAACTATCCAAAAGCAAACTAAAGGTAGTAACCTCTGAAAGTGACGACTAAGAAGACCTCAAGGTCTGGTCCTCGTAGGGCGCGTACTCTGGGTCGACGTCCTCGGCTCCTCGTGCTCCAGTGAGTCTGCCTCGTCCACGAACTCTGGCTGAGCACCTGACGTACAGCACCCAAGAAAAAGGAACTGTACGTCAGGTAAAGTCTACAAGAAGGGTTAGACTTTACTGCAAGTGCACCGAACTTTAAACAACGGTTTACTGGTTGATTAACATGCTGAGGTTCTTTTACACAACAGTTTACTGGTTGATTAGCATGCTGTGGTTATAACAGGGTAACACAACAGGAAGTAACGTAGCAGGAAAGTAAAACGGGACAAGTAGTAGTCGTAGCGTGTGCTACCAACTACGGGGACTAACCTACAGGTGTCAAGACAAGTCGGGACGTGACGGGACAAGACAGGACAAACAGGACGGGACAAGACAAGACAAGTGTGACACGAAGGGTTCACGCCTTACGGTTCGAGGGGGATCAGACCCTCTTGCCGTGCACATGCTCAACCCTACCCCAACCCAGGAACTCAGGACAAGAAGTACAGGGATCATTTCCGCTAGGGAAACATCCGAAACGCCCGAAGGCTTTTTGTGTAACAGGGATCACTTTCGCGTGGAAAGCATCCGAAACGCCTGTAGGCTTTTTGTATAACAGGGATCACTTCCGCAAGGAAAGCATCCGAAACGCCCGCAGGCTTTTTGTATAACAGGGATCACTTCCGCAAGGAAAGCATCCGAAACGCCCGCAGGCTTTTTGTATAACAGGGATCACTTCCGCAAGGAAAGCATCCGAAACGCCCGCAGGCTTTTTGTATAACAGGGATCACTTCCGCAAGGAAAGCATCCGAAACGCCCGCAGGCTTTTTGTATCACGGAGATCACTCCCGCAAGGAGAGCATCTGAAACTCCCGAAGGCTTTTTGTGTAACAGGGACAAGACACGACCAGTGTACGGGAGAGTTATTCTAGGGTGTCCACACGCACGCACACACATGACAGCCCTACAGTATTCAAAAGTCGTTGTTGTCAGGCTCAGACTTCGTCGTCAAGTCTGAGCCGTCAGGAGTCGTCCCGGACGCTATCATTTCACGTCCGGTTCTATTTGTTCACAGTTAACAATTCTAACCAACTAGGGCCTAAGCACGGCCAAAAAGTGCAAGTGGATACACTTGCCTGCGGTGGCGAGTGTGTCGTCCGTCCGGGGCGTCTCGTCCAGTCGTCGCGTCCGCGGTAGTCCGTCTGAAACAGTTCATGGCGACGGTGTCAGGTCGCGTTTTCAGTAAATCCTATTTAGGTTCATTTCTAGGTTGTCGGGACTACGCTAATCGTCAAAGTCACAATTTTGGTGTTTTATCAACCTAAATTGACCACTACCCTATGTGCACAGAAAATTTGTCTGATGGTCAATTTCTACGGTGAGCAGCGTTTTACTGATGCAGAAAGTAAATTTAGTTCACGTTGAAAGATTTTAGGTTAGGTTTTCAGTTTGCTACGGTGTGGGTTCTTACTACACGTTAGAGGACTAACCTTACGGCGTTTGAACGTTGATCGGACGTCAGGTCTGAAAGCGGCGACGGTGGCATGAAGGACGTATAATATCCGTTGATGGTGTAAGGGTGTCCGTATGATCGTAACGACGAGCGCGAAATATCTGCGAGATCGGATCGTTATATTAAGCTAACGTCTTAACTCATTAAATATTCCAACAATTAACTTACATCACTATATTACTAACATATATTAATCATATATGTTACAGTTTATATGGCTACCACTAAAAGTAACAACTAACTTTATACTAGCATCCTGCCATTGCTTATAGTTGTAGTTAAAGTTATAAATAATAATTATCTTGCTAATTATTAAAACTATTAGGTGCAGACAAGTTTCCCGTACGTAATAATGTGGGGGTTTCACCATCTGATTTATGAAATCAACCAATTACATATCATTATAAGGACCAATCAGATACATAATAGTACTAGGGTCCAAATAGCCACGGTTCATTGTAATTCTACACACAAGGATCTTGGCATCAGTATTTTTATGAAACTAATATTAATAAACTAAAATTTACAAGAGGATACCTAGAAAAGAAACTTTTGACCACTGTCCATTTCCTGACCCTATTATTCTTTCTCATCTCCAATCGCAGGGAGCTCAAAATGAGGGGCAAATGGCAGGGCGGCGGAACGGCCTCGGACTCGGAGACGCCGGAGCGAGGGCGAGGGGAGTCACGGCGGCGCAAGCGGCGATCGGGAGGTTGCGGCGGAGGTGGCGCTCGTGGGTCGGGGTCGCCTTGGATCGTGGGAGGAAGATGATCGGCGGGGGTGGATCGCAGCGGTGGCCTCGGATCGCAGCGGCGGAGCGGCGAGAGGAGGCGCCGCCGTGGATTGCTGTGCGAGGGAAGCGAGGGCGGCGCATCGCCGTTGGCCGTCGGCGGTCTGTGGAGGGGAGATCGAGGGAGAGAGAGAGATGAGGGGAGAGAGAGCATGTGTTTGGTTTTAATTTGTGTTGCGGCGGCTGTGAGCAAAAACCCTAGCCCTAGGGTGAACGTGAGATGAGGTGTAGGGTTTTAGATTTGACTTATAAAATGAAAAGTCTAGCTATCTACCTATATGATTTTGGTTAAGTGTGGAAAAGAGAGAGAGATAGGGGAGTGTACATTAGGGAAAAGAATAGGTGCAAACAGTGGCAGAATAAAATACTTGATACATATCATGCAACCTAGGGATTTGCCAAAATCTGATTCCAATTCGAAATTTGAAGTTGATTAAGGCGATTCAACGGTTGAGATTTAACCGAGCGGTATCTTTCAATCCGGGCGTCAGAAAAATAATCCGAAAATACCAGGGCGATCGTGGAGACGAGACGCACAGATCTACGGAGCCCGATCGTGCGTAACGCCTACCAAAAATTTTCGTAAAATTGGGAATGGCGTTTTGAGTCAAATGACTAAAATGCCCCTATCGTTCAAAGTCGTTTTGCGAGAAAACGAGCCGTGAAACGACGTTCCCGAAAGTTACAATAAAGTCCAACACCCCGAAACGATCGCAACGGCATATCACATCGCATATGCCGGAGCTCAGAAACAACCAAATAAAATACGTACACGATAAAACACGTGCGCGCAGGAAATTACAAACGGTCGGAAAGCGGCCGTTACACTCCATTGGATTGCACGTCCATTGCTTATGCAATCCCAGTTGCCTGTGGATGCTTGGGGGCATGCTATTTTGCATGCCGCATCACTGATTAGGATAAGGCCCTCTAGTGGCCATATATTATCCCAGATGCAACTAGCTTATGGTGCACCCCCAGATATCTCTCATTTGAAAGTGTTTGGTTGTGTGGTATATGTTCCAGTTGCACCACCTCAGAGGAACAAAATGGGTCCTCAGCGTCATCTTGGTATCTATATTTGATTTGATTCGTCCTCTATTATTAGATACCTACAACTTCTTACGGGGGACGCATTTAAAGCACGTCTTGATGACTGTGAATTCGATGAGAAAAATTTTTCGAAACTGGGCACACAGTCTAAGAAGTCTAACGCTTCAGAGACCATTTCTTGGGACAATAAATCTGTCTCTTTATGATCCGCGTACTACTCTGTGTGAAGATGAGATCCTGAAGATCCTTCACATTCAGAACACAGTACACCTTCTACCGGATAAATTTACAGACAACCAGAAGATTGTTCGTTCACACGTCCCTGCTGCCAACACGCCAGCTAGGGTTGACATCCCTAAAGATGGATGCAATCCACCGGCAGCAGAATTGGCTGTACCTCAATTAAAAAGAGGACGCCCGCCAGGTTCAAAAGATAATGTTCCTCGAAAGAGGAAGATCCCTGGTGATAATAAGATGATCCCTCCATTGAATGCTGAGCTCAGACCAGCGACCTCACCTCTCCTTATTTCCCCTACAGAGGAAACAATATGAGAAATATCATTAAATTGCGTCCGTAATGGAGAGGTACTGGACAGAAATAGCACAGTCATCGACGACGATTTTGCGTTCTCTATTGCCGTTCACGTCGCTGAATACGACGATGACGTCGAACCACGATCTCTAGCGAAATGTAAACGCAGAGATGATTGGCCAAAGTGGGACAAGGCAATAAGAGTAGAGCTGGACTCACTCTTGAAACGCAAAGTCTTTGGACCAATAGTCCAAACACTTGTAGGTGTTAAACCTGTGGGATATAAGTGGGTCTTTATTAGAAAAAGAAATAAAGAAAATGTGATCATACGCTACAAGGCACGCCTTGTAGGACAGGGATTTTCCCAAAGACCGGGGATTGATTATGAAGATACATATTCACCGGTCATGGTGCGATCACTTTTCGATTCTTGCTTAGCCTATCATCTCTGGAAAGCCTAGAAATACAGCTCATAGACGTTGTGACTGCATATCTATATGGTGATATAGATAAAGCAATCTATATGAGACTTCCAGATGGGTTTAATTTACCTCCAGAGATGAAAGAGAGACCTTGGGACGTCTTCTCAGTAAGGCTTCAAAGATCATTATATGGTCTAAAGCAATCAGGAAAGATGTAGTATAACAGACTAAGCGTTTTCCTTACACGGCAAGGATTCAAAAACAATGAAGTCTGTCCGTGTATCTTTATCAAAAGAACCGGAACAGGATTTGTCATCGTTGCAGTATATGTTGATGACTTAAATCTCATAGGATCTCCAGCAGAGATCAATGAGATATCTGAAAGCCTAAAGCATACCTTCGAAATAAAAGACCTAGGCAAAACAAGGTATTGTCTTGGCTTACAGATTGAACACCTATGAGGTGGAATCCTGTTACACCAATCAAATTATATAAGAAAACTCTTAAACAAGTTTAGAATGGAACAATGTTATCCTTTAAGTACTCCTATGGTCGTGAGATTACTGGATATTCATAAGGACCCCTTCCGACCGCTGGAAGAGGGGGAGGAGTTACTGTGTCCAGAAGTACCCTACCTCAGTGCCATTGGAGCACTTCTATATCTGGCAAACTGCACGCGTCCTGATATAACTTTCGCAGTTAATCTACTTGCCAGACATAGTGATGCACCTACAAAGTGCCACTGGAACAAAGTAAAGCATCTTCTACGCTACCTCCAGGGTTCTATAGATCTGGGACTATACTACCAGAGAGGTTCCTCCTCCCAATTGCTTGGTTATGCTGATGAAGGTTACCAATCTGATCCTCACACAGCAAAATCACAAACTGGTTTTGTGTTTACCTATGGAGGTACTGCTATCTCATGGAGATTGGTAAAGCAAACCACCACAGCAACATCATCCAAACACGCTGAACTCATTGCGATCCATGAAGCGAGCAAAGAGTGTTTTTGCTTCTCTCTGTCGTCCAACATATCCTAGATGCCACTGGCCTGAAGACTGGTGATCTTGAGCCCACTGTCTTGTTTGAAGACAACACTGCATGTATAGCACAACTCAAAAAGGGCTACATCAAAGGCGACAACGAAACACATTTCTCCCAAATTCTTCTGGACGCACGATCTACAGAAGAACGAGGAGGTCAAGATTCAACAAATCCCGTCCTGCAACAACTTTGCTGATCTTTTTACTAAATTTTTACCGAGATGTATTTTTGTAAAACTTGTAAAAGGAATCGGTATGAGATCGGTGAAAGACCTACAAGCCTGAAGCTTGTACGGATAAGGGGAGTAACTTGTGTGTTGCACTCTTTTCCTTTACGCTGTTGGTTTTTTCCACTGGGTTTTCCACAGCTAAGGTTTTAACGAGGCAAACACGATTACTCAGGATCCAGAAGTATCCACCCCCCTTAGCTTTATAGGTTAAGTCCAAAGTAATGGATGCATAAGGGGGAGTGTTGTGAGTGAGGGAGGCCACCACTTTATCCCTCCATTACTCCCCACTTATTGGAGTAATGGGGACCTTTGGGTTTCATGCCTCTTCACATTTCGTATGAGATAAATAAATATAGAACCATGGCTCATGGGCATGGTTACTCTTTTCTCTCTAAGTTATAACATTTCTTACTATAAAAAATTATTTACCTCACGTCTAGCCTATCTAAAAATATTTAGTACATATTTTGACGAGTTTTAAGCCATTATAAAAATACGAACACGTTAAGAAAAATAGATAGAAAATTGTATAACCTTTAACCAATGATTTCTAAAGTTTGTAGGTACCATTTCTCGTGTATGAGCGTCCCAGATAGCCTTAGTTTCATTCTCGGCTTACTACAATGCTCTCGAAACCAGTAGGTCACTCTAATTCTAACTCTAGAAATTTAGATAGTGTACCCGTATGAACTTAGGATTCCATGTTTGTTGGACTTGTCTGTAAGGATCGCCTTACCCTTGCAATACTAACATCACACACTAGAGGGGGGATGAATAGTGTAATGGCAATAAAAGTGTCCAATTAAAATTAAACTTGTAAATGCGGAATTATAAATGCAAGAGGAATTAAAAGGCACAATCAATCCAAACGCAAACACAAAGTTTTACCCTGGTTCTCCAAACTTGGGTACATCCAGCCACGCCAATATTCACTATATTTCCACACAGAGAAGTGAATACAAATCTCACAAGGAGATACCCCACAAAGAGGATTTATGCCCTACACAATGACCCAACCAATCCTACACGAGGATCAAGACTCCCACACAGAGAATCACTAACTTCCACTCAGAGAATTAGGGTTAGCCCTACACTAGGACACTAAACTCCCACAAAGAGAGTTACTCCCACAAAGAGAGTTATTCACACAAAGAGAATATCCTAGTCCCACAAAGAGACAACCTCCCACAAAGAGAGAAAGATCTAATTCCCACAAAGAGAATTAGAGACACAAAATCACCAAGTAAAATAAATACTCTTACATATGCCTTGAGATGCTTACTCATGAATGGATGCAAGGCATGGAAGAGGATCTCCAAGTGTTGAGATATGCTTGAAAGCACTTGGATGAATTAACTTGAGCTGGACTTCAATGCATGAAGATGAATGAGAGCTCTTGAGAGGGAATTGAGGGAGTTCATGAGTTGCTTATAGATCTCTTGAGATATTTAATAGCATCAAGAAGTATAAGAGATGGCAGCACACTCATATATATAGGAGCCCTATATCAAACCCCAAAACCCAAGAAAACAGCCAAAGAATCGATTCTGCAACAGCTAGAAACTGGGAGAAAACGACAGGAACAGTCGACTAATGATCAAAAGACAGTCGACTGATCAACGGCTAGAAAATATCCAACGGCTATAATCTGAGCCAGGACAGTCGACTGATGAAGACAGTACAGTCGACTGAGAACAGGAAAGGCACCTATAAATCCTTCAGCAGGAGACTGCTGCAGGGGATGGAATAAAATAGAGAGCTGCACTCTTTCTCCAGTTAAGCACACAGGTGACTGATGTCAATAATACAATCGACTGTCTATTAGTCAGGCGACTGTAAAATCTTAATCAGTCGTCTGCTGTATAAGATGGAGAAACAACAGAGAGATGCAGAGATTGCACTTACGCTACTCAGGCGACTACTGACCAATCTACAGGCGACTGTAAATATACAGGCGACTGTAAACTGACCAGTGGTCGATTGTGCGTAAAGCTCAAGTTTGAGTCAATTGAAATGTTGACTTGAGCTGTGCATATCAGGCGACTGTAGAAGGATCTACAGGCGACTGGAAATCACACAGTCGACTGTGTTTCCTTCAGCAGGCGACTGATGGAAAGCCAGAAACTCCAAATGAGTCTTTGGACAAAGTGAACCTATTGGGTTGGATTCTATGATAATCTTAAGGCTTACTAAGATGGTTAAATGCATATGCATGAATGAGTAAACCATCTAACAAGGCATTACATTAATCCTAGACTCAAAAGAGAGAGAAAGCAATTAAGTAAATTACATGGATTACAATGCTTTCCTTAGAGTCTAAGTCTTCAATCTTGATGCCCTGATTGCTCTACATCATCTCCAAGATTTGGCACTCCTTGAATCCAAGCAATGGTCCTTCTTCACTTGATGTCCATCCTTGCACCAAGTGATTAGTCTCCAAGAAAGATATTCTTGAAATAAAATTGAGAGACTAAAACATGAGAGTCATTAGCAACAACATAATGTTGTGATCATCATCAAAATAAGATTGGTTTGAAACAAAAATACTCAACAATCTCCCCCTTTTTGATGATGACACATATTATGTAAAATACAAATAATTAAAGCACAATGCTAATGAGCTCCCCCTACTTATTTGCACCAATTAAACAATGAGCTACACAATAGAAAATACGCATTATATCAAATAAGATCATGGTGACAAATAGTAGGCATAGATTACATAAACCAATTGTTAATAGACAATATCATGCAAACATGAAAAGTTTATCTAATCCCATATATCTCTCCCCATAGATATATCTCTCCCTATATGCATATGAATATATTTTCCCATATATATTTACATAATGCATATATCTCTCCCCCTTGACATCGTCAAAAAGGTGGACATCAAATATATCCCCCTTTGTCATCTTAACTAAGCGTTGGATCTGGATCTAAGCCTAGAGGGGGGGTGAATAGGCTTATAAAAATTCTCGTGCAACCCACGAGAAATCACACGCAGTTATAATCACAGGCAAGGTAAACAATAATCAACCACAAATACACAGCAGATTTTACCCTGGTTCGGTCGCACCCACGATCTATTCCAGCCCCAAAAGCAATACTAGATTGTTAAAGTTAACTGGTACAACCTGTAGCTAGAGCACCAACCCTACACTCACCTGGCCCTCAGTACCTGCACTCACCAAAGTGCCCAAACAATAACAATACTAGTAAAGCTCTCTCTTGGCTAGTCCCAACTAGCCAAGTCCCCAAACAAATAATAAAGTAGTTTTACAGAGATCACAACACCAAATCACAAATAAAATAAAGTATGAGTTTAGAATTGCTCAGTTGTGACGGTGTCGATGTCTCTGTCATTTAGCACGTGGTCAGATCAATCTGACAATTAGTAGTCCCTGATGTCTCGACATGCAACTCAAGTTGCGACGATGTCTTTTGCAACTTGCGGCTTTGCTCCTTCTCTCTCGGCTCTTGGTGATCACAATAAGAATTCGGCTCAATTTTTTTTGGATCCTCTGGCTGGCTCTTGGAGAAATAATGAAGAGGGTTGTATTCGGCCTTGGGAAAATTTCTCAAAAAAAAGAAAACAGAGATGCCCCTTCCCTTAAAATTTTATGATGATTATCCCAAAGAAAGATGTCAATGAAAGTGCTCTTGAAAAATAATTGAGAAGAGGTGCTGCTCCTTTTTGATGATGAGGAAAAAACACAAAACCAAAAAACGGCATGTGTTCCAAGGATTTTAAAAAACAAAGACACAGTTTTAGCTTTTGAAATTTTCGCACTCAATTTTTGATGAACTGCTGTGCACAAAAGAGAGGCTTCGGCTTCTGAAAACAAAACCCTCAAAAAAATTTAAACTCCCCAAAAAACCAACTTACGTCTGCTACCTTCTCTCCCCTCTCCCTTTCGACCACTAGGGTTTCTCGTTTTTTATAGGTGACGGCCAAAAATCAAAAAGAGATGCGGCTACATGAATTTTTTTGGCTTGAATTGTTTTTTTGTTCCTCACATAGAAAGACACCCTGGGCTCCTTTTTGTGTGGCAGCAAACCGTAGGACACAGAGTTTTTAGAGGACAGAGCACTTATGCATCAAAAAAAAATTCGGCTGGATGTGTGTGCCCCTTTGTATTTGATTTTTTTGGCCCATTTGTCTTCGTATCCTTCTTTCCACTATATGGTAGATACATGCTCTAGTACATATGAACCAAACCAAGTAGAGTATCACCTTCTCCCCATCATATTGGTCACATCTAACAATGAGTCTCTTCAAGCTTTGCCTTTCCTGAAACACTTAACACACAAGTTAAAACGTTCACACACGTTTGTTATCATCAAACACGAAGTTCATAGATCGTTGCTACCAACAATCTCCCCCTTTTGATGATGACAAACTAAGTATAAGATTTGAGCAATGAAATTCCAAATAATGTGTGTGATAGTGTGGCAATAGTGGGTGACATGCAATGAGATGAAATGATGTGCGAACAATGATGTATAAAGTATATCAATAAGCATGCTCCCCCTACTTTTGTGCTTCCCCAATATTCATTAATGCTCCCCCTTAATCAAACAATCATATATTTACGAGCATTACAAAGATAGTACCAAATGCCAAATACCAAGCACACTACCAAATACCAAGCACACCAAGTAAATACCAAATCTACACCAAGTAAATACCAAATCTTCCCATATTTTTCTCCCCCTTTGTTATCATCAAAAGGCATACCACGAAGTTAAAATCATATATTATGCAAAAAGAGTGTATTATTAATCATTACAAGCAATTACATGCATACACTCATAGAATAATCACGTCAAAACCAATTAAATTAAACAACTACGACTTCAACACCAATGTGTACGTGCGATGATTATAATTGAAGCATATAGGGAGAATCATTTAAGAAAGTCAACCAAAACCAATCCACATTTTCCAAATAACAGTCTACCCCTAGAATTGATTTTTCCCACCTCATTAAAAAATGAGTGCAAGGTACCACACCCCAAAACATAGCCTATAAGGACTCTTAGATGTGGGGGTGGAATTGCTTGACGAGTAAGTACACCAACGCTAAAGTTTACCCATAAAGCTTATGTTAGATACTCGTGGGTAATACCGTTGCCAAGGATTGTATCCATTTTACATACGGAGTAATTATTTTTTTCATTTTTTTAAATACTTATAACAACAATTTCTTTTGCTCAATTTTTATCCATGGCAAGGTGTAATACCCATATGTGTGATATACGTGCATGTATGCTTATGTGTATAATCATGTGTATGTGTACTTGTTTGTTGTGTCTATGTATGGCCTTGGATTAAGGTTGTGGTGACATTATATCATATTGCTTTGTGTGTCCATATCTTATCTTGTGAGAATATTGTATGTATCGTGTAGTTATTAGCTTGTATCCTTGTTAGTAATCATATGGTATTCTTATTAGGGCTTAGGTGACATATTTCTATTGATATTGATATTGCTAAGTAGTGTGTATGTGCATGTGTGTTATTGAATTGTATGTGAAATGAATGTATTGGAATATAGTTGAATATGTGTATATCCTTGCGTATATCTTGGTGCATGTGTATGTATATGCACTATGAGTCTAACGGTGTAATAAGCTCGTATGTGTACCTACGTGTATATGTTGCCTACTTGGATATTTAGGAGTATATAGGGATAAGTTGTGCAGCTGGATATGTGTGTATGAGTATATGTGTATGTCTAGGTGTATGTCTAAATGTATGCTTATGTATACTTATCTATTGGTGTGAATCCTCGTATGAATGGTTAGGTGTGTATATGAGTATGTCTTGTATTATTGTAGAGTATATGTATGCATGGGGTAGAGTGACCCTTGATGTCTAGATCTGTCCACCCCTAACTTGACTCGACACCTAGAAAGTCCGGGGATGGACTTTATTTTTAAGTTGGGTAGAGTGTAATACCCATATGTGTGATATACGTGCATGTATGCTTATGTGTATAATCATGTGTATGTGTACCTGTTTGTTGTGTCTATGTATGGCCTTGGATTAAGGTTGTGGTGACATTATATCATATTGCTTTGTGTGTCCATATCTTATCTTGTGAGAATATTGTATGTATCGTGTAGTTATTAGCTTGTATCCTTGTTAGTAATCATATGGTATTCTTATTAGGGCGTAGGTGACATATTTCTATTGGTATTGATATTGCTACGTAGTGTGTATGTGCATGTGTGTTATTGAATTGTATGTGAAATGAATGTATTGGAATATAGTTGAATGTGTGTATACATATATTGTAGTGACTTTGTATCCTTATGTTTTGGTGGGTAAAATGTAAGTGTATATAGTTGTTGGTATTAATTGTTTATTTGTGTTTTGTTGTTATGGATCATGCAAGGTTCCATTACATGTAAATGATGTGCATAAGTGTGTAGTAGTTTATTAGCATATGAAGTCTTATGTATATTAATATTTATGAATCCTATGTATTGAGTTAGATTTGTATTGTATATTGTTTGGCCTATTGTAAGCCTTTGGATAGATTGTAATAGATGGGTTGCTGTGTAATATTTGTAGTAGTATGGGATTTGGGCATGGGATGACATGCTTGTAATTATCACCTTAAGTTGGATGGCAATTGTGAAGAGGTTATATGTAATGGCATTCTAGTAATTAAAGGACAAAGATGGAGGGCAATCATATAGAGACCTTAAGTAATGGCACACTTGTAATTAAGTATTGTTGTGTGTAAGGTAAGATGATATGTGTAAGGAAGGAATGGCAAACTTGTAAATAAATAAGCTTCTAGAAGAAAGATCTTTTACTTAATTAAATCCTTTCTTTTTCTACACTCTTCTCCTTCTTTCTTGTTCTTTCCTTTTCATCCTTCATTTCATTTTCATTTGCTCCCTTTCTTTCCTTATGGGGGCCGAAATTTTCTCATAAAAAAAGAAAAAGGAAGGAAAAAAAAGAAGGAAAGAAGAGAATGAAGGAGGAGTGATGGAGGCAGAGAATTAAGGAGAATCTTTTACAGGAAAGAAAAGATGATGAAGGGAGGAGCAAAAAGGCCTTGATTGAAGGAGGAATAAATGGAGCTTAAAGAGGAAGTTTTGGAGAAGGAAATCAAGCTTCATATGAGGTAGGAAAACCAACTCTTTATGGTATATTATGTGACATAAGTAATTAGAACCAAAAGCTCTTAACTTTTCTTCACTACATGCTTTCCATGCCTTGCTTTGATGTGTGTATAGTTGGCTCCTTTAAATGTGCTCATGCTTAAAATGCTCCTTCATCATGCTAACATGAAAAAGTTGCAAGCTTACCTAAGAATGTTAGTCATTGAATAGCAAGTTGCAAATTTTAGTAGCCTTTAGTGAGAAAGGTGTTGACTTTATTTGTTTACATGCTCAACATGGCCTCATTTTTATGTTTCCTTAAATATGCAAGTTAATTGTTAACCTTATTAATAAATCTTGTTAAAGTTGCCACATTTGTGTGTGTTAACATGCTAAAGTTGCCGAATTGTTATATTCAAGCAAAGTTGTTATTTTATAATCAATCATGCAAGTTGTTATCTTGTTAAGAAAATTAGGATGTAAGTTGTCATCTTTTAATATGTGGTACACAAGTTGAAAGCTTCATGTAAATTGAGGTGTTGATTGTTTTTAAGTTGTTACTTTTCATTTGTGGTTCATGGTGTGATAATTTCCTTGCCTAAATATTTTGGACATGGGCCATTTGGTAATTTTGTAACATTGCAATGGAAGAAGAAATGGATGAGAAAGTGAGGGAAAGTTGTGCATGTGTGAGTTGGCCTTGATGCATTTTTATGGAAGTTGTGTATGTGTGAGTTGCTTTTTAAATAAAGCTTTGATGCATTTTTAGGCCTTAAGTATTTTCTACAAATCTTGCTTTTTCTTAATGGTCTTTCATTAGTTTCACTAAATATAGTATTTTATCTAAGGTATTTCCACTAAAACCTTCCATTAGTTTTACGAAAGCTAGCATCTTTACAAGAGTTCCTTAATTAACTTCATTAAGGTTTGCATTTTTATTAAGTTCTTTAAGGTCTTTCATTAAAGCTTGCTTATTATATTAAGTTACTTAAGATTGCACTCTTTACTTGTGTCCTACGTCTAGTTCATTAAAGTTGGTGTTTTCACTAAACGTTTCTTAATTGGGTTCACAAAAGCTTGCATTTTTATTAAGTCACTTAGGTAATCTATTTAAAGATTCCATATTTTACTAAGGTCCCTTAAGAAGTTTATTCAAAGATGGCATTTTACTTAAGTTCTACATCTCACTATAGTTACTTCATTGGTTTCAATAAGCATGCATCTTCACTAAAACTTGCATTCTTTTAAAGTCTCTTGTATTTTTACTAAAGTTACCTAAAGAATTTATCTTAAAGCTCGCATTATCTTTAAAGTTCTATGATGAGTTCATTGGTTTTAAGATTGTGGGTTGTCATAACTAAAATTGCATTTATAAGATTGCATTCTCAATTATTAATGATGGTTATGGAAATGGTTCATGTTCCAAGTTCTCCCTAATGAAGTTGTGTTATGTCATGTTTATGGAGAATGGTGTGTGTTTATGGAGAATGATGTTGTGGTAATTGGCTAAGTGATGGTGAGATGGTACTTGTTTCAATGTGGCCAAGAGCATGTTGTGATGAAGAAAGGAGATATGGTTGTGGTTGTTCTCTTATTCATGAAACCTTTGTGTCACTCAATGTGTTGCATGCTCTTTCCTTTAATTTCAAGCATGCTAGCTTATTCATTCCTTTATGTCATCTAAATATTGCATACAATGTGTTAGTTTTGTCGTTTTCCATTATTTCACTCTTATGTCACTCTAATGTTGTAAAAATGCAATTCTAAATATTGTATGATAGCTCACTTGACTTGAATGCTAATAAACGATATGGATGTCTCGGTCCGCCATATGGCGGGTGAGCACCCTAGAAAGGGGTTGGGGGAGAACTGGGAACCCGTAGGGTATAAGGACTGGACTGTGTTGTGATGTTGTGATGTACCTTGCTCAGTTTCGGGTACTTTGTGGTGTTGCCGTACCTTGCTCAATTTCGGGTACGAAGTTTTGTGATGTTGTGGAGTTTTTCCTCACTCGCACTCCGAGGGTCTGAGTGGAGTGAGAGGCCCCGTTAAGGAAACAGTGCTCGTGTACCACTGGCGGGTGCTCCTTACCGCCCCACCTTGGGGTGGAGTCCAGTTCCTCACATTCAACTTCGTACCCATGTTTCCAAAGAATCTAATAAACTTGAAAATTTCATAGCATTTGTAATCATTGAACTTCATGCACTTGTTCTTGTTAATATGTGTAGTGGATTCCGTGTGCTCGTAGCTTGTGGTGGCCATTAGTTTTCTTATGCTTGTAACCTACTCTTGCACTCCATGATGCACATGCTAGATGTACTCTCTCTTTAGTTCGTTTATGTTTCGCACCTTCTCTTATGCATGATGGAAACATAATATGCCATATGGAGTTGGACTTTTCTACTTGGACACGCTTTGATGTGCTCCATCTTGTGGTTTTTCAGGTGGAGTAGAGTTGGGGGCAGCTGGTAGGAGGCTTGGAGTTGTCTGAGTTTGAGGTGTGGGTTGGGTGTGAGATGAGCGTGAGAGACCATGTACTTTTGGGTTTCTTTGGGGTGAGTTTTGTTGTATAGATGTTGTGTATAAAGAAAAGGTGTTCATGGACATAATTATTAATATCAGTGTTTCTTTGGTTTCTCAGTGTTGTTCTGTATTCTTTGGATTTTCTGTGTTGGATGTTGGTTGCTTTGCTTGGAGCATTACGTGTACTATCCCAACAGTGCGTAGTGGACCTGCTGATTCAATAGTATTTCTTTTCCTTCTTCCTTCGTAACACCCGCTACTCTGGTAGAACCTGGGATGGATTCGTACTTCCCTGGGGCGAGTTTTGTTGTATAGATGTTGTGTATAAAGAAAAGGTGTTCATGGACATAATTATTAATATCAGTGTTTCTTTGGTTTCTCAGTGTTGTTTTGTATTCTTTGGATTTTCTGTGTTGGTTGTTGGTTGTTTTGCTTGGAGCATTACGTGTACTATCCCAACAGTGCGTAGTGGACCTGCTGATTCAATAGTATTTCTTTTCCTTCTTCCTTCATAACACCTGCTACTCTAGGAGAACCTGGGACGGCTTCGTACTTCCCGGGTATCTTGGGGAGCAGTGCGTTACACAAGGTATATCATATCCCTTAGATTTGCAGTTAAGTTTTCCTCCTACATTCACTTTCCATACTTCATAAATAATATCTCCAAATGTGCAACAATAATAATACATGTGGAAGTGAAGTAGGTGTAGAAATCAAGTTATTTTCTAACATTGAATATGCCATGAATATTTAGAAAGATGAACATGCGCATGTAGCAGAGGAAATAATACAACAATTTCTATATAAATATGAAAATCATTCATGAATACCTTTTTAATGAATCAAAGAGACAGATACACATGTAAGCACCATTTTTTTTGTTTTTCATTTTTTTTGTTTTTTTTTGTTTTTGCATGAGGTACTAAAGCAAACATGAGATGCAAGCACACAAACAAAAAAAATCATGCACACATAACAATGCAACTACTAGCACACAAACAAGAAAAAAAGTTCAAGCACACAAGAAAGCATGGAGTCTCGTACTAAGTTTCATCAATAATACCAAGCTCAAGACGAAGACGAAAAAAGCGAGCCTCAACCAAAGGTTTGGTGAATATGTCTGCAAGTTGTGATTCCGTAGGAACGAACTCCATAGACACATCCTCTTTAGTGAGGTGATCTCTAAGAAAATGGTGTCTTACGTCATTATGTTAGTACGAGAGTGGTGTACGGGATTATTAGAAATATCTATGGCACTCTTGCTATCACATCGAAGAGGAACTCTTTTAAAAGCTAGTCTGTAATCAGATAATGTTTGCATCATCCACAATACTTGAGCACAGCAGCTGCCGAGAGCAATATACTCTGCTTCAGTAGTGGATAATGCAACACTATTTTGCTTACGGCTAGACCATGAAACTAAAGAGTGTCCTAGCATAAAACAAGTGCCACTAGTGCTCTTTCTATCAGTTAAACTTCCCGCATAATCAGCATCAGAATAACCCACCAAATCAAAGTTACCATTAGAAGGATACCAAAGGCCTAAAGTAGGTGTACTGATTAGGCACCTAAAGATCCTTTTAATGGCTTTCAAATGAGATTCTTTTGGGTTTGATTGAAAGCGTACACACAAGCATACATCAAACATTATATCAGGCCTAGAAGCAGTCAAGTACAATAAGGAACCAATCATACCTCGATATATCTTTTGGTCCACTGCAACTCCTTGTTCATCCCTGTCCATTTTTGTGTTGGGACACATCGGCGTTCCAATTCCTTTAGACTTCTCCATCCAAACTTTTTCAGAAGCTCCTTGATGTATTTGGTTTGAGACAGAAAGATGCCTTCCTTTCCTTGCTTTACTTGGAACCCCAAAAAATATTTCAGCTCTCCCACAAGGCTCATCTCAAACTGATCCTGCATGACTTTCTCAAACTTTTGACATAGAAGATCGTTAGTAGCACCATAAATAATGTCATCAACATAAATTTTCACAATGAGAAAATTTTCAGATTCATGCATCAAAAATAGTGTATTGTCAGCACTCCCCTTTTTAAAATTATTTTCCAACAAATATGTGATTAGACGGTCATACCAAGCTCGTGGAGCTTGCTTAAGACCATACAAAGCTTTTTCTAATTTATAAACATGGTTTGGAAAATTATATCTTTCAAAACCTGGGGGTTGCTCAACAAATACCTCTTCTTTTAGGTAGCCATTAAGAAAAGCGCTTTTTACATCCATTTGTTTCAGCTTGAGCCCTTTATAACTTGCAAAAGCTAGCAAGATTCTAATGGACTCAAGCCTAGCAACTGGTGCAAAAGTCTCATCCACATCAATTACTTCAATTTGATTATACCCTTTAGCTACCAACCTAGCCTTGTTTCTAATAACATTACCAGATTCATCATGCTTATTTTTAAACACCCATTTAGTACCAACTACAGGATAGTCAGTGGGTCTAGGTACTAGTTACCAGACATTATTCCTGACAAATTGATTTAATTCCTCTTGCATGGCCAAAACCCAACTTTCCTCTTCTAAAGCAATATCTATAGTCTTAGGCTCTATTACAGAAATAAAGTCACCATAAATACATAGAGCACAAAGATCTCTAAAAGAGGAACGTGTGCGAATACCTGCTGTAGGCTCACCTAGAATTAAGTCTGATGGGTGGTTTGGATTGAATCTCAGCTCTCCTCTGGTAACTGATTCATCTTGTATTTCTGTCTTGTCAGTTTCAGCTTCCTTTTGTATTTCTGGTTGCTCCTCATTAATTTTTGGAATGCTTTGTTGTTCTACATTTTCCTCTTCATTGTTCTGCCTGCAATCCAAAGAATTTATATCAGATTCATCAAATTTGACATTTATAGATTCAACAATAGCAAGGGTACGTTTATTATAGATCATGTATGCTCTTCTCCTTACTGAATATCCTACAAACACTCCCTCATCTGATTTTGATTCAAAGGTGCCAAGCTGATCTGCAGTATTTAATATAAAGCACCTGCATCCAAAAACTCTAAAGTAAGAGACTTTCGGGGTGTTGCCATGCCATAGTTCATAAGAAGTTTTATTTAGTATAGGTCTAAGCATAACTCTGTTGCATACATGGCATGCTGTATTAATGGCCTCAGCCCAAAAAGACATAGGCAAACTATATTCATTTAACATACTCCTAGCTATTTCTTTTAATGTGCGATTCTTTCTCTCGACCACCCCATTTTGTTGAGGTGTTCTAGGAGAAGAGAATTCATGTAAAATTCCTTTTTCAAAACAAAATTTTTCAAAAATAGCATTTTCAAACTCACCTCCATGATCGCTTCTAATTTTTACAATGGAAGAATTTTTCTCATTAGAAACTTGTATGCAAAAGTTTTGAAAATGGTCAAATGAGTCTGATTTTTTTGCTAGGAAGTATACCCATGTATATCTAGAGAAATCATCCACCAATACTAAACAATACTGTTACGACTAATATCAACGAGCCCGAATTGCAACAGCCCACGGCCCGACCTCAAAGGAGAAGCCCACTAGAGAAGACAGGCCCGCCCGAAGGGAGCCCACGGACGGGGCTGAAGGCCCAGCCAATTCGCCCTCGGGGGCACCCGACTAGCCCCCATTCGGCCGGATTAACCGCCTCCTGAATCTGCAACCCCATGATGGCCATTAACGGACCCGTTAATGTGCCACCCCTCCACTACGCACGAGTGGGAGGAGGCGGAGGCGGATCGGGAGGACGTGAGAAGAGGCAGGACGTGGGGCAATCACGGAAGACCCTATAAGGGGAAGGCCAGGACGACGGAGAGAGGGATCGAGACTCAGGTAATCAACAGAGAGGTACTCCATCAACGACCTAGGCTTTCGCCACTCCATATTCCTCCCTCCCCCTTTACTCGCGCCACCTGGGTTGACGTTCCGGCTTCCTTGCAATCCAGATCTCCCCTGCCGAGTATCCTTTCAGACCCTGATCTGACTTAGGCATCGGAGGGGATTTGGCCGGAACCTAGGTCCGGCCTCCCTGACGAGTTTCCTCATCTGTCCAGGAAGAAGATACCCGAGGTGCCGAGGCTTCCCCTCAGCGTCAGTCGACTACCCCCATCACAGTCGTCAGGAGGACGGTTGCTCAGGCATCATCCCACCTGCAAGGCACCGAGGCTACCCCTCGACGCGAATCTGACCGAGGCCGAGCGCGAACCAGCCGAGTCCGAGCGCGACTCACCGAGCCGAGGCTACCCCTCAGCTCTCCAACACCGAGAACAAGCGGACTCGACGAACCCAAGGGACCCCCAAGTCGGCCCCTTGACCAGTTGACCATACAGCCGACGGTCAACGAGCTGTGGTGAGAAAACACTCGTAAACATTTGGCACCGTCTGTGGGAACGAACTAACACCCACGTAAAACCACCGAAATAGAACCAATCAGCAATGGCCTAGGGCGCATGCCGCCCATCCCGGAGGAGGGCGTGTACCACGCCCCCGTCGAAACCCCGAACGGCTGCGCGGCCGGGGAGGCCGACAACGCCCAGCTGGCCACGCAGGGGCAACTTCGAGCCTACGCGCAGGAGACCAACGCCAACATCCAAACTTTAGTCACGACGATTCAGCAGCTCGTCAGCAGCACTCCCACCCCTGAGGGTAGGGAGGGACGGGCCTCCCGCCAGGATGAAGATCACCGACCTCTTCGATCCGCCGTGGTTGCCGACCATGGAAAAGGAGTGCAGAACACGGAAAGGAGGTTCACCATGCCCGGTTTTTCCCCGGAGCGATCTCCCACTCCCACCTCACTCAGAGAGGGAAATGGGGGGGACTCGGAGCGGACGGGCGACATCTCAAGGACGGCCTCGTCTGCACGTCCAGGATCGTACAAACGTAGGTGGGATGATCGTCGATCAGCGAGCATCCGGTCTTACCAGCGCGGAGGCAGCCAACGAGCAAAGGCCCATCACCAGAAGAGCCGGAAAGAACGTTCGCGCCGATCGAGCCCGGCACCTAAGCTGGCAAAGACCCAAGAGAAGGTCAAGCTTCCGTCGGTCCCCTCGTTGCAACCGAATGGCATGGAGGCGGGCGAAAGAGAGCGACCTGGGTGCATCAGCGGAGAACGATGCCCCCTGACTCGGAGGATAACCGAGGTGCGGATACCTGCGAACTTCAAGGTACCGACGCTGGAGAAATACAATGGCGTTAGCGACCCCGCAGACCATGTGATGGATTATGAGGGGGTCATGGCGTTCCAGGGGGCCGATGACACCCTGCTCTGCAGGGGCTTCTACTCCACCCTACGGGGGGCCGCTCGGACCTGGTACCTCAGCCTACCCGGTCGGTCGATAGACAGCTTTGAGGAGCTCACCCAGTTGTTCTGCAAGCAGTTTATGGCCGGGCGGCAGGTAAAACCTGACTCTGAACACTTGTTCAATGTGGTACAGGGACCGGCCGAGTCCCTGAGGCATTTCATGCATCGCTTCAACGTGGAGCGATTAAGCGTAGATAGCTGCCCCGAGCTGGTGGTAAAGGCGGCCCTGAAAAAGGGCCTACGACATAGGGGCTTGAAGAAATCGCTACACAGCGACCCACCGAAGGACCTCGCCAGAATTATGGCCCGGGCAGAACGCTTCATGCTGACGGAAGAGGCCCTGGCCGTGGATGAGGGTAAGCCCAGGTGCGGGACCAAGCGTGATGAGAACGAGCGTCGCGGTACGGAGGATCATCGACAAGAGAAGAGGACCAGAGGAAGACCATGGAGGGAAGAGCCCCGACATTCCTCGGTGACCACCGCCCCGGACGTGATCCTAGCGCAAGCCCAGAAAGAGGGACATGTGAGCCGACCTCCCTGAAGGACGAGGAGAGGTGGGAGGGATGAAGAGAAGTACTGTACGTACCGCAAAGACAACTGCCATGATACCGACGACTGTTGGCAACTGAAGAAGGACATCGAGAAGCTTGTGAGCCGTGGGCACCTGAAGAACTCTTCCAACGACCCCGCCTCGGGAGAAGGAACGTCTCAGCAGCAGGACAAAGGAAAAAGGGTGAACGCGGTCCAGACGGTTACGCGTGTCATCGAGTGAGGGGATAGAGTAAACAGTCGCCGCTCGGCCGGGGGAGGGATACCCTGCCAGAACCTCCCCTGACGTTTGTCGTCTTTTCCTTTTTTCATTACTCCAAATGTACTATCTCATGGAAATGAAGGCATACAATGTCAGTTCATACTCAAATCACCTGTTTTGAGCAGACGATTCAGGACACGTAGGAGGACTCAATCGAGGCAACCGCGGTCTGACTAATATGGACCGGCCCGAATTACAAGGGCCCACTTCTTCGTCGGCCTAAAGTCAAGGGGCAACCCCCCCGCCATCGAACGAATCTCCTTCGTCGTCCGTAAGTCGAGGGGCAACTCCCCTCGCCACCGAATGAATCTCCTTCGTCGGCCGTAAGTCGAGGGGCAACCCCCTCCCCACCGAACGAATCTCCTCCGTCGGCCGTAAGTCGAGGGGCAACTCCCCTCGCCACCGAACGAATCTCCTTCGTCGGCCGTAAGTCGAGGGGCAACCCCCCTCGCCACCGAACGAATCTCCTCCGTCGGCCGTAAGTCGAGGGACAACTCCCCTCGCCACCGAACGAATCTCCTTCGTCGGCTGTAAGTCGAGGGGTACTCATCCCCGCAGACCGAACGAATCTCCTTTGCCGGTCGTAAGCCGAGGGTACTCATCCCCGCAGACCGAGCGAACCGCCCACTCATAAGGCTGGGGCAACTCCCCCAGCCGAGGAGTGCGACTGCCAGCCGTAAGTCGAGGGGCCACTCTCCTCGCCACCGAACAAATCTCCTTCGTCGGCCATAAGTCGAGGGGCAACTCTCCTCGCCACCGGACAAATCTCCTTTGTCGGCCATAAGTCGAGGGGCAACTCTCCTCGCCACCGAACAAATCTCCTTCGTCGGCCATAAGTCGAGGGGCAACTCCCCTCGCCACCAAACGAATCTCCTTCGTCGGCCGTAAGCTGAGGGGACACTCCCCTCACCATCGAACAAATCTCCTTTGTCGGTCGTAAGCCGAGGGGTATTCACCCTCACAGACCGAGCAAAACGCCCGCTCGTAAGGTTGGGGGGGCAACTCCCCCAGCCGACGAGCACGACGCTCGGTCATAAGCCGAGGAGTACTCACCCCCGCAGACCGAGCAAACCGCCCGCTCATAAGGCTGGGGGCAACTCCCCCAGCCGACGAGCGTGACTGCCAGTCACAAGCCGAGGGGTGCTTACCCACGCGGACCGAGCGACACACCCGCTCGTAAGGATGGGGGCAACTCCCCCAACTGACAAGCATGAAAGCTGGCCGAAAGCCGAGGGATGACCTCCCTTGCGGACTGAGGGACCCAACCGCTCGCCTGGCTAAGGACAATCACCCCGACGGACAGAATCGGTGGGAAGAACGACATCCCAAGCCAGACGAGCTCAGGACGACACCCCTAGACGAGGGCGACGACGCCCGACCGGTCTAGGAACATTGAAAGTTATTCCAAAGGAGGGAACCCCCGAGAGAGAGACCAGTGGCACAAGAAGAACTGACTAAGAAGAAATCGTTTTCATTAACGGTATGGGTTACATATCACTCAGCAACGTCCTCTCGAGCACTGTTGTTGACAACAAAATTTGTCACCCAAGAAAAGAAAAAAAGTGGACAGGGTACACGGGCTCTTCAGGGGTCCGGAGCACGAGAGATAGCATCATCCGGGGCCTCACCTTGCTCCGACCCGTGGGGATTGGCGTGTCCCGGTGGAGGGGGGATCGGCTCCCGAGCGAGCTCCGCGAACTGCCGAAATGACTCCCTGACGACCTCCACTATGCGAGGGGCGAGGAGGTCCTCATAAGTCCCGAAGACCTCCCTCAGGAACGACGCAATCTTCGGCCTTATGGCCGTGTCGACGCCCTTGTCAGCCTCCTCGGCGAAGCGGAGCCTCCGACGCAGCTCGGCAAGTTGTCCCCAGAGACTCTCTCTCTCTCTCCCGTCGGAACTTCTCTTCCGCTTCTCGGCTCAAGTCATGGACATCCACAAGATTTCGCTTGAGATCATGTACTTGAGACTCGAGCTCGTCTGCATGACGTCATTGCTGCCGAGCCCTGAAGGGCTACATCAGCCTCCCCGGCCCGAGCGCGCTCCCGATTTAGAGACTCCTTGAGGCTTCTCAATTGGGTCGCCCGGCGCTGCGCCTCAACAGCCATCGCGGTGGCCTGCAAACAAAAGAAAGGTGGATTATACCAAGGAATATTGAAGGGCAAGACAACTGCCCAAGAAAGACAGGAGTTCGAACCTGTTGGAGATGATCGACCAGAGAATTAGACAATATGTCCACAGGGGACAACTCCAAGAGGGAACGGTCCCCCGGAAGGGCGGAGTCCACCGCCGGCCGACTCGCCAAGGCCATATCAAGGGGCACCAAGTCCCCGGAGGGAATAGCGGGGCCCGCTGAGGCACTCGGCAGGACGCAAACAGCCCCTAAGACCGAGGGGGTAGCCGAGGGAGTGACGACGGCGTGGGCGGCGGGGTCGGCCGAAACGGTCGACACGACTGCCCGGCCGGGATCCATCGGTGCGACGGTGGTAGCCGGAGAAGCGGCACGCCCACCGTTCTTCCGTAACTTATTTCCGTTGGGGCCAGCGGTAACTGGGGGAGAGCGCTTGCGACTCCCGCCCGTGGACGGTCGAGGAGCCGATCCAGAACCCTCAACAAGGAGGGGGTCGACCCCAATGACTTCTCCTCCGGGGGCACCCAATGCGACCCGTGGGGGTGACCTGGCCTCAATCCATCCCGAAGGAGGCTCAGACCGGCGCAATTCTTCATCTACAGAGCGGCGAGGCGCCCGTCCAGAAGAGCTCCCACGGCCCCGGCGAGATCCCAAGCGAATGAGTTCGTCAACATCGTGGGTGAATTCAGGCCAGCCATCCCTGCGAGAGGAAGCGAAATCAGGGTGAGCCAGAGGTTAAATGGAAGGAAGGGAGACAACTAATCGGGGGACCACAGAGTGCACTTAAGAAACAGGTCGTCCAGCAAATGCCAGACCGACCTCTCCTCAAGAGAAAGTGACGATATGAGGCGGGCCGCGGGCCGCTCGGCCTCGGATAAGGTTGCCGCCCTGTCGGTTTGTTGTGAACTCCCCCAACCTGTCAAGATCACCGAGACCCGAGGAAAAACAACAAAAACAAATCTAGAGTCCCAGTTCTCCGACCCAGGGGGCAGACCGAGAAGGCACAATCGACCCGCACGGGCTCGGAGGTGCAGCCAAGAGCCGAGGCCCACCGTCTGGATCCGGTAAAAGTGAAAGAGGAGAGGGAGAGACGGCTCCAGGCCATGAGTGATACAAAGCGTGATGAACCTGGTTAGCACCGCGACAGAGGATGGCGTTAGCTGGCACAGGGCGACTTTCAAGGAGTCAGTGAATTGAATGATAAAAGGGTGGAGGGGGAAGCGGAGCCCCAGATGGAACATCTCGACGTAGACGCCGACCTCGTTACTCCGCGGGAAGCAGATCCGCTCGTCCCCAAAGGGAATCCGGACGTCATAGGGATAACATAGGTACCTCTCTCGTATTTCCCTAGTGACTAAGAAAGGGGCCATGGATGACGACCGAAGGATCGATGGAGGGATGACTAATCGCTCAGAAGACGAGGCCACATCGTCCCCAACGGGATCAGGAAAAAGCTTTCCTTTCCCTTTATCTGGAACCCCCGGAGACGGTGAAGTAACTTTGAGCCCCGAGGGATGGGCACGATCGGGACCAGGCGTCGGTCCGCATGGACGTGTATCACCTATTCTAAGCATGGACGTAGCCCGAGTTAAAGGGTGGAAGAGTTACCTTGATCGAAGCTGGAAAGAAGACAAAGGTTGGGAAGAAGAAGTTGGCAGAACGGAGATCAAGAAGGAATGAGCGCGAAAGAATTGAAGCCCGAGGGATTGGAACGTATATATAGAGGGCAAAGGAGGGATCTGAACCGTCAGGGGAGACGCGTGGCGACATCAAAACGGCGGCGATGCTTCGAAAACTGCACCAGCGGAAGTTCAAACAGAGCGGTAATAATGACATCCATTTAATAGCGGAGCCTCGACTGACGCACCCGTCAGATCATGAAAGAGTCACATCACCCGAACCGAACCGACGGAAGCCGAATGGTCCAGGTGATGAGGGCAATTGTTACGACTAATATCAACGAGCCTGAATTGCAACGGCCCACGGCCCGACCTCAAAGGAGAAGCCCACTAGAGAAGACAGGCCCGCCCGAAGGGAGCCCACGGACGGGGCTGAAGGCCCAGCCAATTCGCCCTCGGGGGCACCTGACTAGCCCCCATTCAGCCGGATTAACCGCCCCTGAATCCGCGACCCCATGATGGCCATTAACGGACCCGTTAATGGGCCACCCCTCCACTACGCACGAGTGGGAGGAGGCGGCGGCGGATCGGGAGGACGTGAGAAGAGGCAGGACGTGGGGCAATCACGGAAGACCCTATAAGGGGAAGGTCAGGACGACGGAGAGAGGGATCGAGACTCAGGTAATCAACAGAGAGGTACTCCATCAACGACCTAGGCTTTCCCCACTCCATATTCCTCCCTCCCCCTTTACTCGCGCCGCCTGGGTTGACGTTCCGGCTTCCTTGCCAGCTAGATCTCCCCCGCCGAGTATCCTTTCAGACCCTGATCGGAGGGGATTTGGCCGGAACCTAGGTCCGGCCTCCCTGACGAGTTTCCTCATCTGTCCAGGAAGAAGATACCCGAGGCGTCGAGGCTTCCCCTCAGCGTCGGTCAGCTACCCCCATCACAGTCGTCAGGAGGACGGTTGCTCAGGCATCATCCCACCTGCAAGGCGTCGAGGCTACCCCTCGACGCGGATCCGACCGAGGCCGAGCGCGAACCAGCCAAGGCCGAGCGCGACTCACCGAGCTGAGGCTACCCCTCAGCTCTCTAACGCTGAGAACAAGCGGACTCGACGAACCCAAGGGACCCCCAAGTCGGCCCCTTGACCACGTTGACCATACAACCGACGGTCAACGAGCTGTGGTGAGAAAACACCTGTAAACAAATACTTTTTTACCTCCTAGGCTAGCAATGTCTGTTGGACCAAATAAGTCCATGTGCACTAATTCCAATATGCGTGTGGTGGCAACTTCATTAATGCTAGAGAAAGTAAATCTAGTTTGCTTACCTTTGGTGCATGCCACGCACAACTTACCATTCTCATATGTTTGATGTGGTAGTCCTCTTACCAAATTTTTGTTTTCCAGCTTCTTTATCAATCCCATGCTTGCATGTGCTAATCTTCTATGCCATAGTGTGGCCTCTTCTTCACCTAGCATTTTCCATTGTCCCCTAAAGTAACACTTCCTCCTTCATGCTTTGCAAGGCTAAGGAACCTTTCTCTTTCACATGTCATGTGTCTTGAGCAGCCAGAGTCAAAGTACCACTCACACTTTTGTCCCTTAGCCGTGACATGTACCTACACATAAGAAGAGCATGATATGTGTGACCTAGGAATCCAGATAGGTCCACTAGTGTTAGTCACTTTATTTTTTGGAACCCAAATTTGCTTAAATTTGATGTTGGTATTCCTATACTTGCAATTATAATAAGCATGACCAACACCACCACATGTATAACATTTAGCAAACATGCTTCTTCCTACACCAGTTTCTTTTTTATTCTTTCGATTAATTCTAGGCCTCTCATCAATTTTATTTCCATATCCCAAACCACGCCTGTTATTTCCTTGTATCTGATTACCTAGAATAATGTCTAATGAATGCTTTCCAACACCAAATTTTTTAATAGACAATTCAAGATCAGATATTTTAGACTTTAAAAACATGTTCTCATTAACAAGCATGGTAGATTTACTAATGAAGGCCTTCTTGTTCTCTTCCTCACTCTTTTTCAAATTAGCCGTCTTCTTTTCTAGCTCTTTATTTTCATTTATTAGCATGCAAATCTTCTCATTTAGCGATTCATTTTCAACTTCTAGCTTAATCATATTTAGTTTAAACATGCTAATATCGTTAAGCAAAGTAGAGCAGTTCAGACACTCAGTTTCTGTAGGTATACAAGATTTTCCCTTTTTCAAAGAGCTAATAGTAGAATCACATGCAACAAGCTTCTCTTTAATTTTATCAACTTCTAATGACATATTATAATTGTCTTGTTGCAATTCAAAATTAGCATTTTTAAACTTCTCTACATGGGATTCAAGTAACTCAACAGTTGATTCCAACCTTTCAATTTCATTTTGCATTTCTTTAAAAGTAGTCACGAGTTGAGCTTTAGTTAAAGATTTTACCTCATCTAGTTGTCCCATCAGGCAAAGAGAGGAGTGTGCAACTTCCTCTTGAGATTCATCCTCGCTGTCCATATCCCATGTGAGCATCAAAGATTTCCCCTTTTGCTCCGCAGGTTGTTCTTTCCTTGAGGGCATTGCTTCATAAAGTGTCCCTGCTTTTTGCATTTAAAGCATATAACTGGATCAGTAGTAGTCTGCTCAAAAGATTTATTATTAGAATTAAATTTAGAGCGATTAAACCTTTTCAGCATCTCTGATCTCCCGTTGCCAGTTTTGATATATTTCTTGAAGCTTCTCACCAAAAAAGCCTCCTCCTCATCTCCATCTTCATCCTATTTAGCCTGAAGGGCTATTGCCTTTGAAGTCTTCATTTCATCTTTCTCTCTCAGTTCAATGCTCTGCAGCTCCAACTCGTGGGACATCAGGTTCCCTATCAGATCCTCCACTTTCATTTGCGATAAATCCCTTGCTTCCTGAATAGCTGTGATTTTGGGACAGAAGGTGCTAGGCAATGCTCTTAAGATCTTTCTGATTTGCTCCAGACTCGAGTACGGCTTTCCAAGAGAGGTAGATTTGTACACGATGTCTGTGAACCTCGCAAACATCTCTTTAATTGACTCTGATGGAAGCATGCGAAAGCTTTCATATTCAGTGCTGAGCAGCGCAAGCCTGGACTCCTTAACCTGCGATGTACCCTCATGAGTCACCTCCAGCGTATGCCAAATTTCATGCGCAGTTTGAAATTGAGATATACGGTTAAACTCAGCTTTATCAAAAGCACAAATCAATGCATTCATAGCTTTAATATTCAATGAAAAGCGCTTCTTATCAAAGTCATCCCACTTATCTTCTGGTTTTAACATTTCATTATTAGCAACATTAATGGTGGGAGGTTTATAGCCTTTTTCAACAATGCTCCATATATTATAATCAACAGCAGCTAAATAAATCCTCATCCTAGTTTTCCAATATGCAAAATCAACACCGTTAAACTTAGGGGGGACGAGAAATAGACTGCCCCTCAGCAAAAGCAGAATCAGACATATTCATAGACATTATCAACTAGGCTAGATCCTCTAAACTGGCTTTGATACCACTTGTTGGATCTGGATCTAAGCCTAGAGGGGGGTGAATAGGCTTATAAGAATTCTCGTGCAACCCACGAGAAATCACACGCAGTTATAATCACAGGCAAGGTAAACAATAATCAACTACAAATACACAGCAGATTTTACCCTGGTTCGGTCACACCCACGACCTACTCCAGCCCCAAAAGCAATACTAGATTGTTAAAGTTAACTGGTACAACCTGTAGCTAGAGCACCAACCCTACACTCACCTGGCCCTCAGTACCTGCACTCACCAAAGTGCCCAAACAATAACAATACTAGTAAAGCTCTCTCTTGGCTAGTCCCAACTAGCCAAGTCCCCAAACAAATAATAAAATAGTTTTACAGAGATCACAACACTAAATCACAAATAAAATAAAGTATGAGTTTAGAATTGATCGGTTGTGACGGTGTCGATGTCTCTGTCGTTCAGCACGTGGTCAGATCAATCTGACAAGTAGTAGTCCCTAATGTCTCGACATGCAACTCAAGTTGCGACGATGTCTTTTGCAACTTGCGGCTTTGCTCCTTCTCTCTCCGCTCTTGGTGATCACAATAAGAATTCGGCTCAATTTTTTTTGGATCCTCTGGTCAACTTTTGGAGAAATAATGAAGAGGGTTGTATTCGGCCTTGGGAAAATTTCTCAGAAAAAAAGAAAACAGAGATGCCCCTTCCCTTAAAATTTTATGATGATTATCCCAAAAAAAGACGTCAATGAAAGTGCTCTTGAAAAATAATTGAGAAGAGGTGCTGCTCCTTTTTGATGATGAGGAAAAAAAACACAAAACCAAAAAACGGCATGTGTTCCAAGGATTTTAAAAAACAAAGACACAGTTTTAGCTTTTGAAATTTTCGCACTCAATTTTTGATGAACTGCTGTGCACAAAAGAGAGGCTTCGGCTTCTGAAAACAAAACCCTCAAAAAAATTTAAACTCCCCAAAAAAACAACTTACGGCTGCTACCTTCTCTCCCCTCTCCCTTTTGGCCACTAGGGTTTCTCGTTTTTTATAGCTGACGGCCAAAAATCAAAAAGAGATGCGGCTACATGAATTTTTTTTGGCATGCCTTGTTTTTTTTTGTTCCTCACATAGAAAGACACCCTGGGCTCCTTTTTGTGTGGAGGCTAACCCTAGGACACAGAGTTTTTAGAGGCCAGAGCACTTACGCATCAAAAAAATTCGGCTGGATGTGTGTGCCCCTTTGTATTTGATTTTTTTGGCCCATTTGTCTTCGTTCCCTTCTTTCCACTATATGGTAGATACGGGCTCTAGTACATATGAACCAAACCAAGTAGAGTATCACCTTCTCCCCATCATATTGGTCACATCTCACAATGAGTCTCTTTAAGCTTTGCCTTTCCTGAAACACTTAACACACACGTTAAAACGTTCACACACGTTTGTTATCATCAAACACGAAGTTCATAGATCGTTGCTACCAACACTAAGATGTGACAATATGCAAGAAAAGAAAGATATGTATGATACCAAATTGAAAATTTTAGTGGGTATCAATTCGTTATCCCATGCTCCCCCTAGATCATAGAAATGGTAAACTTTTGACTTCTAGGATCTAATACCAATTATACAATTAATGGAGCCATAAGCCTAAAAAGTGTATCAAAGCAATAGATATGGAAAAATCAAGCTTCAAAGATACACAAAGATACTGCCAAAACAAAATAAAACATGAACAAGTTGGCAATATACAAGAGATTTAGTTTGAGACCAAAAATAACCAATTGAAAAAAATGATCTCAAATAACCTCCGAAATGAGAGTTAAAATATGTCTTAAAATATTTTAAACATATAACATATTAACTCTCCCATTGACATACACATGAATCAAAAATGCATGCATGCCAATAAACCCCAAGGTCCCTATTTTCATGAAAAATAAGTTTGAAAATATTTTCAAAATCATGAAACACACACAAACAATGGGTATGCTAAAAACATACAAGCACAATACCCATGCTATATGCATATGTGTGAGGAACCTAAAAATTAGGCAACCAAACCCAAGAGGAGTTTGATTTCGTAATGTAATCACAAGAGGTGATCACATCCCTAACTAGAGAGTTGATGTAGCTAGCCCTCTCTTGCACACTAACCTTAGTGGGAATCCATAATCTAAAGGATTTCCTAGGCAAGGGTTTTTCCTTTGCAAGAGGGGTGGATGTGGCATGCTTAGGTGTAGAAACAAGTTTCTTGGCATGCATAGAATGAGGATTTTGCTTCTTAGCAAAAAATGAAGATTTTTCATTCTTCCTCATTACCTCGTGATCTACATGCTTCTTGTTGATGCTATTGTTGTACAAGAAAGCATGGTGATTCTTCTTAGGTGCTTTAGCAATATTTCTTGTATTTCCACCAAAAGAGGAATTAGAGGTGGGGTTGGGTACCACATTTTGAATATAACCCAAACCTCCTCTATGATTTGCCAGATGTTGTTTTTCCGTCAAATCGTGGAGTGAATCCCTAGAATACACAAAGCTTATGAGAGCTCACAGGATTCTGCTTCACATTTCAATGTAAGTTGTTGAATGTGAGATCCTAAGCTAAGGTTTTGAGCAACAAGATTTTCATTAGTTAAACTCAATTCCTTAACTTGAGAGAGAAGTGTGTCTCTCTCACAAGTGTCATAAACATGCCTTTCATCATGAATTACACTTGCAATATCTAGTTCATGCAATCTACTCTTAGCAATCTTATATTTTGCTTTTAATTTATTGTAAGAGTTCATGCACTTACTAGCCTTTTCGGAGACCAAGTGGAAGTTGTTCTTGAGCTCCTCGTATGAGATTTTTTCTTCCTCGATCTCAACATCATCATCATCCTTGCTAGAGCTTGATGGAGACTTCTCCTCCATAGCCATGAGGCACGAATCCTCATAGGAGTTGTATGCGTCGAGCCAAGCATCCAACTCTTCTTCATTTAATCCGGAGGGGATTGGAGTAGGACCATCAATGGCTACAAAGCATGCGTGAACATCATCCTTTGCATCCTCTTCTTCGTTACTCTAAGTGTCCTCACTGGAATCATCAAAGGTCCCGACAAGTTCCTTCTTGTGATTTTTGGACTTGGACCTTCCTTTCTAATGCTTCTTCCCTTTACCCTTGTAAGCTTCTTTATTGGGCTTGGAAGGGAATTCGGTGGACAAGTGATCTTTTCCACTACAAGTGTAACAAGTAGGAACCTTGTTAGAATTGGAGGCAAACTTTAACAAAGACTTACCTTGCTTGCATTTGAGGAATGCTTTGAATTGCTCGGCAAGCTCCTCAATTTCATCTCCACTTGCATCTTCTTGCTCATCTTCTTCACTAGGAGCTTCTCGATGGAATTTCCTCCTCCACTTGATTGGCTCCTCCTTGGCATGGAATGCAATCCCCTTTTGCTTCTCCGGCTTCTCGGGCTTCGGTGGTTGAATCTCCTTCTTGTGTTGAAGCTTCACTTCATATGCCATGAGATTTCCAATGCACTCCAACGGTGTATTTGGACGTGTCATATGACTCCAAAATTCTGTTGGCCTTTGACTCCCAACGAGGTGTGAGAGAGTCAAGGATCTTCTCTACACGATCCTCTTGGGAAATCATCTTTCCTTCCAAAGCGTTCACAATATTAGTGAACCTTGTGAACATCTCTGAAATGCTTTCGCCTTCCTGCATCTTAAACAGTTCATATTTAGATCTAAACACAGTTTGTTTAGATTTCTTTACATTTGTTTTCCCTTCATGACAAATCTCCAAGGTATGCCAAATATCGTTGGCCGTTGTGCACATGGAGATGCGGTTGAACTCATTTACTGAGAGAGCGCAATGTAATGCATTCATGGCCCTCGCATTGAACTTGATCGAGTCCTTCTCCGCCTTTGTCCTAGAAGCTGCTGGAGTAGTGGGCTTCTCAAATGGCACCTCTGTAATGTCCCATAGGTCTTGACCCTCCATGTAGATCATCATTCTGATCTTCCAACTTGGGTAGTTGGTTCCGTTGAAGAGCGGGATTCGAACGGTTGAGTGACCTTATTCATGAGACGCAGATGAGGCGTTGAATGCCATTGTTGCAGTATGCTTTAACCTCGCTCTGATACCAATTGTAAGGATCGCCTTACCCTTGCAATACTAACAACACACACTAGAGGGGGGTGAATAGTGTAATGGCAATAAAATTGTCCAATTAAAATTAAACTTGCAAATGCGAAATTATAAATGCAAGAGAAATTAAAAGGCACAATCAATCCAAACGCAAACACAAAGTTTTACCCTGGTTCCCCAAACTTGGATACATCCAGCTACACAAATATTCACTATATTCCCACACAGAGAAGTGAATACAAATCTCACACGGAGATACCCCACAAAGAGGATTTATGCCCTACATAAGGACCCAACCAATCCTACAAGAGGATCAAGACTCCCACACAGAGAAGCACTAACTCCCACTCAGAGAATTAGGGTTAGCCCTACACTAGGACACTAAACTCCCACAAAGAGAGTTACTCACATAAAGAGAGTTATTCCCACAAAGAGAATATCCTAGTCCCACAAAGAGACAATCTCCCACAAAGAGAGAAAGATCTAATTCCCACAAAGAGAATTAGAGACACGAAATCACCAAGTAAAATAAATACTCTTACCTATGCCTTGAGATGCTTACTCATGAATGGATGGAAGGCATGGAAGAGGATCTCTAAGTGTTGAGATATGCTTGAAAGCACTTGGATGATTCACTTGAGCTAGACTTCAATGCATGAAGATGAATGAGAGCTCTTGAGAGGGAATTGTGGGAGTTTGTGAGTTGCTTATAGATCTCTTGAGATATTCAATAGCATCAAGAAGTATAAGAGATGCCAACACACTCATATATATATATGATCCCTATATCAAACCGTAAACCCCAAGAAAACAGCCAAAGAATCGATTCTGCAACGGCTAGAAAATGGAAAAAAAATGACAGGAACAGTCGACTGATGATCAAAAAACAGTCGACTAATCAATGGCTAAAAATATCCAACAGCTATAATCTGAGCCAGGACAGTCGACTGATGAAGACAGTACAGTCGACTGAGAACAGGACAAGCACCTGTAAATCCTTCAGCAGACGACTGCTGCAGGGGATGGAATAAAACAGAGAGCTGCACTCTTTCTCCAGTTAAGCACACAGGCGACTGATGTCAATAATACAGTCGACTGTCTATTAGTCAGGCGACTGTAAAACCTTAATCAGTCATATAATGTATAAGATGGAGAAACAACAGAGAGATGCAGAGATTGCACTTACGCTACTCAGACGACTGATGACCAATCTACAGGCGACTGTAAATATACAGGCGACTGTAAACTGACCAGTAATCGAATGTGCGTAAAGATCAAGTTTGAGTCAATTGAAACGTTGCTTGAGCTGTGCATATCAGGCGACTGTAGAAGGATCTACAGGCGACTGGAAATCACACAGTCGACTGTGTTTCCTTCTGCAGGCGACTGATGGAAAGCCAGAGACTCCAAATGAGTCTTTGGACAAAGTGAACCTATTGGGTTAGATTCTATGATAATCCTAAGGCTCACTAAGATGGTTAAATGCATATGCATGAATGAGTAAACCATCTAACAAGGCATTACATTAATCATAGACTCAAAAGAGAGAGAAAGCAATAAAGTAAATGACATGGATTACAATGCTTTCCTTAAAGTCTAAGTCTTCAATCTTGATGCCCTGATTGCTCTCCATCATCTTCAAGCTTTGGCACTCCTTGAGTCTAAGCAATGGTCCTTCTTCACTTGATGTTCATCCTTGCACCAAGTGATTAGTCTTCAAGAAAGATATTCTTGAAATAAAACTGAGAGACTAAAACATGAGAGTCATTAGCAACAACATAATGTTGTGATCATCATCAAAATAAGATTGGTATGAAACACCAATACTCAACATTGTCTTTATCCTTAAATGTTGTAGCGTCTGCTTTGCCTTGGTCCAGTCGATCTGAAATGAGTTCTTAACTTTCTGGTTTTCAATAAGAAAGTCAATTTATGGTCATAGTTTAACTATCATAGTGGTGAAGATCTAAATAGAGAACTACTCTAATTTTTGTTAATATAATCGAGGGAACAGATTTGATCATTTGCGTTCTTAACATTGGTATCACCCGGTGTCTAGGATCGTTTGTGCCAAAGTTTGTATCACCCTGCTTGCCGGGATAATGACCTGCTTAGCCAAACCTGACTAGCTGTGTATGCATGGATCAATGTTAGATTTCCAATTATCAGCAGTTTGCAACCATTGGTTTTAAATACATTAAATAAGTTACTTCAACCTTTCATCGCACATAAACTCGTATTTCACTTTGATTACTTCCTTGTCTTGTTCACCCTTACCTATCACGTCCTGATGTTTGAAATATTGATACACTTGTTGCATGATTGCTCACGCTTAAACATTTACATCACCTGATGCATGTCATATACTAGTCATTGTTTTCCATTGAAATACCGTGTTGAATCATCACAGAAAATGTAACATAAAGTGGCGTGTTGGAACAACTGATTGACATGCCGTATTGAAACATAATGATTGAATGATATACCGTGTTGACATCATACTGCTGGAACATTCTATTGAAATTTAATGCATGAAAGTAGTTGGCACTGCAATGTGTTTTGGGGTAACTTATATTTGAGAAAGTGTGGAAGCGACCGTGAACCATAAACACATTGCACCGTACCATACCGACCGTCTAAAGAAATGTACCGCCTAAAGTGAAGTGAGATCCACCCCAGTAAGCTCCCCCGGGCAGGAGATGGGCTTAATGGTCGCAAACTATACTTTCCTATATAAGTCACGTAGTTTCTAGTTTTACTACTGCTTACGTGTCCTTTTATTGCTACTACATCTACCTGCTTGTCTTACTTTTGTTACCACACTACATGTTGGTTAAAATATTGTTACTACCATATCACATATGTCATGCTCTTGTATGTTACTTTTCGCACTTGTATAGTCACCTTTTACATCGCTTTTCACACTTGCATGCATGTCTGCTCTTACCTTATTTGTTGCACTTGCATGATCATCTTTAATTGTTTACCATAGCTTGTTCTATAATTTTGCACTACTCTATTTCTATTGCTAGAATTGTTGTGACTTACCTACGGTTCCATTTTCATGGCACCAGCAGTCGACGCACATGTTGACATAGGTGACCCCTGAGGTTGAGAAACCAGAGTTTGACCATGAGACCGCTGATTCTCTGGAGCTTAAGTTGTGTATATTCAGATGTACTTCTTTTCTTTAATATCTTCTTGCTGTATAATATGGATTGTAATAAAATGGACACTATTTGAGTATTTTTGTACATCTCTACATCTTGGTTATATTGTTTTCACTGGTGATCTGCAGACCTGCAAATGTAATAAAATAAGTAATGCCCCCCTGAAAGCGGGTCATTACAAGTTTGGTGGCCCACGCAGGTCTGTGCTAACTACCTCGTGAACAATATAGTATGACCAGGATGTACAGTATGAAATACTCAAATTGACAGAGTACATGACGTCTCGAGTTCTCACCTGTATAGGTCATACGGGTGAAGTGTTCTTATTACCCATCTTCTTTGGCCCTCAATCCCTTCTTTGAACCCTCAGACTTTTGTTCCATCCTCTGAGTGTATCTTTATACACCCTTCTACTAGTAACCTCCTTCATCAACTTAGAGTGATCGTCCATATGTGGGACCATTTATTCACTTCATCTTCATCGCCCTTCTTTTAATAGGTCATTGCCTTTCGATCGACCTTCTTATTCTTAGAATATTCATTACGATGTTTAGTTCGCCTAAACTCTGGATACATTCTTTTGTAAGGAGGGTAGCGATCGAGCTTTCGATCACCAGAAGTTCGAGTCCGATAACGGGAGCAGATCAAAAGGACCCGTGAAGATCAGGCCAGACTTACGGAGGCAGTAATAACTGTGATGGAAGTTGAGCCAAGAGAAACCTGAAGTGATTTAAGGACTCATGGACGTATTTCTGAATAAATCTCCTAGGATTTTTTTGGATCACGTCCTCAAGTTTAGTATATGTGACCATTGATGGGTCGAGCTACGATGAATGTGACAAAGGCCACTTTGATCCTATGTTAAAGTGATTGATGGACCGAATTAATCTAGATACATTCCAGTAATGACAGCATATTGAGTACTCATTGGTCATTTATGCATAACATAATTATAGGGTTTGACACATAGCCCAGGTGGGAGGTTGTTGGATCTTTAATCCAATGTTGGGCTTATAATATGTAAAATAAATATGTAATGTGTGCTGTCATATTAAGTTAATCCCAATAAAGTGATCTAAAAAGTTAAACATGCTTTAATGTATCTGTTAGGGTATGGGCCTTTAATATATAGATACTTGTGAGCTCATGTTTGAATGAGGGGCTAAATCAGAAACCCAACAAGCATTAAGCCTTTCGCCTATAGATAGGTGGTCATTGTCCCTATATCACACGAATTACGAAGAGCCGTCTTTTCTGCATCCCATCGATAGATTAGAGTCGAAGAAAAGCTAAATGATTTCTCTCGGGGATTCGTGTAGATCTGAAAAGCCAACCACGCAAATCTACAGATCTAGGCGTTATGGATTCAGGTACGCTTCCACATTAAGTTTTCGGTTTATTTTCTCATTGATTTGACATGATAATACTATATTATTCAGCGATGGTTTTTCATAGAATAATTTAGAAAAGCCCAAACAGCTGGTACTTTGAACCAACACGAAAACATATTCAGATTATCCAAATTTAAATTTCTTTGGTATGCCTAGGGTTTAAATTTATCACTTGCTCAATTGTGAATTAGTTTGCTTCATATCCATTAGGAGATGTTGATGATATTGATTTTACATGATAAAGAAGAAGGTTATGGGAAAATAAGAATTCATTGTAGATGCTTCCATTTAAATTTGGAATTTGAATATTGTGATCTTATCCGAACAAAATGAGACAAAGTTAATGAAATGATGTGCTTGATAAATTTGTGATTTGTTAGGATTTTCGTTGATATAGTTTTATTGGACTTTGCCGTTAATGTAAGTTAGAAGGCCTTTGGTAACTTAGAGGATGGCTTTCAAAGCTTGGCACATGTATTTTTTTTTGTTGGCAAGATTACGAAATTCGTCTTCTTGATGTTACAAAGATTTGGAAAATTGGATTTCATGCTTACCAATGAGTAACAACCTGCACGCCCAATACGCAAATCAATTAATCTACAAACGTCATAACAACTGCAACTGCCATCTATTTGTAAATCTCAAGAACTGTCATGCTTGCATAGCCGCAGATGAGTTTGGATCCAGAGAATCCTGCTTTCTTTGCCAATGACTCGATCTCCTTTTCTGTTCTCTCTTTTCCTCCGTCGGTATTAGCCAACATGAGCAAATCCATATGGACGACAGTTTGCAGTTGCACTGTAGCTGTAGATTTGAGCTGTAGAGGACGGACGTATTCCATGACAATCACCTTGCCATTTTCCGACAAAGCCTTCCAGCAATTCTTTAGTACTATCAAGTTGTGGTCGTCGCTCCAATTATGAAGAATTCTCTGCCAAAAAATTACATATTAGCCACATTTGAAAGTTTTACAAGTAACTACCAAAAAATAAGTATGTGATACAGTTAAAGTAAGTTATTTATTGCTTAAGGATAGATTAATCTTTTTGTTATTCTGCGAGACTATATAAACTCTTTTCTTTGTATTTGTATAATTCAATTACAATTTATAAGAAACCCTAGTTTTTCTCTCTGCATTTTCATAGATTAGATATATATGTACTTACTTTCATCAAAATAGCATCTCCACTTGGAACACTTTGGAACATGTCTCCTCCAATATGCTTTACTCCTATAGGACAAATAGTAGTAATTATGTCATTTTTGAATACTATTCAGCATATGCGGTGAATACTTTAAAAAAACACATATATGGAAAAGACATAATATACACTGTGACATCTAAGCAAATTATAAAAAGCATACTTAAACGAAAGGATGAATCATGTATGATAAGTATGATATGTGCGACAGACAAGCCTAATGCATGAATCCATACCAGGAATAGGCTGTGCCTCCGCTATGACATGAGGCAGGTCGAAGTTGATCCCTTTGATATGAGGATGCTTCTTGACAACCATGCTGATTGTTCCTCCGACGCCTCCTCCGACATCGACGAGCGACTTCACATCATCGAAACCCTTGTAGGTTTCGAGTATCTCCTTGGTGATGACGGTCGAATAGTTCCTCATAGCTTCGTTGAACACCGTATTGAACCTACGGTCCTGGCCAAAGTACTCGAATACGGGCATCCCTTGGGCCTTGTTAAATGCTATGCCTCCGTTCAGGATGGCATCCTTAAAGTGGTACCTAAAATATTAAGGACTCATGATCACTTATAGCAGAAGTTATATTGATGCCATGAAAAATTAAAAATTTGCTAAATCTGTATTTAACATGAAACCAAAATTATTTTTCTCTTGATGTTGTTTCAGATTCACGTTTTGGATTTACAGGTCAAGTTCTGCCCGTAATAATTTACAACTCAGTTTCATAAATATACAGGAGAATGTTTATGTCATGAATTTATATGAAGAACAAAAGGTAACAAATAAAAGGTAGAAACACTCACCAGCTCTCCATGATAACACGGTCCTGATTAACCAGTGCAAAAGGAGCCATGGAAACCCCGTCCTCATTCTTGGCCAAGAACTTGACCACCGGTGCGGCTCCATACTTCCTCTCAATACCCTCACCGTCGGCATCGGCCATCGTCTCGCCGACCTTGCAGGTGAGAATATTGTAGCACGCCAGCAGGCTTAGGATTCTATCTAACATCGCTGCAGCATGGGGGTTTGTTGTAGGCAACTGGCTAGCAATCTCGGCCGCCGACAGGTAAGCGCCCGGCCCGGCCTTTGTTATGATCTCAAAGACGCCAAGCTCGATGGCCGAACTGAGCGTCATCGGCAGGACGGAGGAGGTGGCGAGGTGCTCGGCGAAGAGACAGGCAGCCTCATCGGCATGGACTGGTTCTTGGATTGAGTCCATGGTAATGTGTATGAGAGAGAGAGAGTGTGTGTGTGTGTTGTTTAAAACTTTAAATAAAGGTTATATTGAAGGATCGAATCTTTTGTTGATTATAAAACGACAATGAGGTAGATGGTGCCAACGATCCGAACTTTGGATTCGGCGTTAGAGAGAGGAATACGTCGGTCGGACGGCCGGCAATAAAAAATAGTAGGACCTTCCAAAAATTGCCGAGAAATTATTGATGGTGCCAACTATATATCCATTATTTACTTTTTTTTGTCTTTAATCTGCATTGTTTGTCAAGACTGATCAAGACGAACGTCTGAGTTGTGTCATTTTTTGTCTATCCAATCTTGAAACTAGTAGGACCTCTTGTTTCCAACCCGATTGGTTTTCGCTACCCGGCCTCTCACTGCTGAAAATTAATGTGGTTTAAATTTTCTACACTCTCTCAATTAGACTTTCATTGTTGTGAATGTGTATTTACTGGGTTGGATGAGTTATTGGGCCAACCTAAGTGTTTGGGCCCATATCTGTATAAGCCCACTTGTATTCTCCCCTTTGGCTATAAATATAGACCTGAGGGCTCTCCCCTCAGCAGTTAATTTATAACACGTTATCAGCACGAGCCTCTAAATTTTTCCTTTCCAAAAATTTTTTTTTCCGTTCGTTGCGAAGGCGAAGGCGAAGGCGAGACGGGAGATCCACGTGCGCGGTGCAAGGCTTCCTCCATCTAGGGTCGTCATCCGCGTAGGGCTTCGAGCAACCGTCGCTATATCCGGAGGACGGATATAGAGGTAAAAATACTAAAAACGATACTTTTAATCATACGTATGATTGCCCCTCCCCTAGATCTCGCAAGATCATCATGGGGATTTATCGTCGCCTTGAAAACGACGGACTTTTCATCCCAAAAATCAATTTTTTTAGGGTTTTTGGATTTTTTTTCTTAAAATCAACCCCTAAATCAACCCCGCCGGCGGCTTAGCCGCCCCCCCCCCCCCCCCCCCCCCCCCCCCCCCGGCCACGCCGTCCCCCCCATAGGGGGGGCAGCCGCCGCCGCCGGGCGACGGCGGCCCCTGCCGCCGCCCTCCCCTGCAGGGGGGCGGCCGCCGCCGCTCCCCCCTGCAGGGGGGCGACGGCGGCCCCTGCCGCAGCTCCCCCCCTGCAGGGGGGCGGCCGCCGCCGCTCCCCCCCTGCAGGGGGGGCGGCGGCACCCGAGGCCGCCCCTCCCTCTACAGGGGGCGGCCCCCGCCGCTCCCCCCGCAAAGGGGGGCGGCGGCCCCCGCGCCCGCCGTCCCCCCCCCCCCCCCCCCCCCCCCCCCCGCAGAGGGGGGCGGCGGCCCCCTGGCCGCTTCCCCCTCTGCGGGAGGGGGCGGCCCCCTGGCCACGCCCCCCTCTGCGGGGGGTTGCGGCCCCCGCCGCTCCCCCCCGCAGCGGGGGGCGGCGGCCTCCGTCGCGCCTCCCGTTCAGGGGGGGCGGCGGCGGTGCCCCCCTCAAAACCCTAATTCCCATAATAAAAAACAGAGAGATCTGTGGGCCTGAAGCCCACTGCAGATCTGTGGGCTTCAGGCCCACAGATTTTCAAAAAAAAGCCCTATGGGCCCGAAGCCCATAGGTCGACTGCGGGCTTCAGGCCCGCAGGCTGGTTTATCTGAAGAAAAAAAATTTGGGGGAGGCAAAGGACTATAAACTCGCCTCAAAAGGCACCTTATTAGCCTAAAAATTAATTTAAAATGGGGATTCAAAGGCAAAATATTCGTGAAAAATCACGGTAAATTACGGGACGTATATCGGGCAGACAAGGGCATTTTGGGGATTTTTTTTGGGGGGGCTTTTGGGATGATGAGGGAACCTTTTTCCTCATACAAAAGAAAATGTTAATTTTGGGCTCTTAATCAATTTAAATTGATTAAACCCATTTACTTTACAACCTATGCATCGTAATTTCTTTTACATGCTTTACATCTCTGGCAAAATTATGTGGATATTATTTGCGTGGTTGTACATTTTATTTAAAAACTTAATAATTAGGAAGATCCTGCGACCGCTCTGCCGTTAGTTACCTAACCTAACGGTGTATGAAGTTGCCCAGTGGTCCAATAATTATTAAGTGATTAAATATCGCTTTATCCTCATATGAATAAACTGCCTGTGATGTCTGTGGATGAAAATGTTGATGAGCACAATATTCTTGCATGAATTGCTAAATGTGGTTTTTGGATCGGTCGTTTAGTCCCACAGTTTATTTTCCGCACTTTTCTTTTATTTTTGAGAGAAATTGTAGTGAGGAATTTATGTAAATGTCAAAGAAAGAAGACCAACTTCCATGGAGTCGGAAGCTACGCTTGAAGACGAAGATAAATAAATGGGACCCACGGGGTTTCCAAAGTTGTATTTTCATTTTATTCAAGCTGCAAATTTGTATAATTTGGACTGTGGACTCTTGGACTCTTCTTTGTGGGACTGGCCGATCCACACATTTAGCTTTTCATTAAATATTGCTTCCGCATGAAAATGTTTTTTCTGATTGATTATTAATTCATGCATGTTTGTGCTCTGCTAGATAAATGGCTAAAATTGCAAGCGTTGACTTTGAAGTGATGGATGCATCAGGCAGAAACTATCTAAGCTGGCAGCTAGATGTTAAGTTTCACCTGCGGGCCAAGTCCCTCATCACTGCTGTGACTGAAAAAGAAAATGTTAGCGATATAGAGAAGGCGCAAGCCATCATCTATATTCGCCGCCATGTGGACAAGACCTTAAAGGCTGAGTACCTTACGGTCGAAGATCCACTTGAGCTATGGACCGCCCTTGAGGACAGGTATAAACATCAGAGAGATGTTATACTCCCAAGGGCGAGATATGAGTGGGAGAACCTGAGACTGCAGGACTTTAAGTCCATTGCTGAGTATAACTCAGCACTTTTTAGCATCACCTCACGCCTGAAGTTGTGTGGTGAAAAAGTCTCAGAAGATCGCATGCTGGAAAAGACGTATACGTCTTTCCATGAAAAGGATGCGATACTTATGCAGCAATACCGTGAACGTAAGTTCACCAAGTATTCAGAGCTGCTGTCATGTCTTCTCATGGCCGAGCAAAACAGAGAGCTCCTCCTCGCCACTCACAATATGCGCCCTCCCGGCACTGCCCCCCCTACCAGAAGCTCACCATACCTCTTCCTTCAAAAAGAAGAGGGACAATAAAAGAAAAGAAAGACCACAGAAAGGGGGACAACAGAAAAGAGCCAAGGGCCCACCACAGCAGCGCAAGAATGAAGGGAAGCGCAAGTTCACCTGGCGCAGGAATGATAACAAGAAAAACAATGCACCCCCACCCAAGAGGGACTGGGAAGACCAGTGCCATAGCTGTGGCATGACAGGCCACTGGTCTAGAGTGTGCAGGACCCCAGTGCATCTCCAGGAGCTTTATAAACAAAGCAAGAAAAAGAATGCTGAATCAAACCTGGTGGCTGCGAATAATGCAGTCAAATTTACAGCAAAAGACTTCGAGTCAGATAATCTGCTTGATTAGCCTGTTATCATTTATCTTAGCATTTTATTATATGAACATTCTATGTTATGAGAGCTTTTATGTATCTTCAATTCTGTTGAATAAAATTTAGCCTTTCTGAATGCAAATGTTTACTCATCTTTTTTTAGATGGAATGCTCTCATGACTGCTTAGTAGACAGCGCGTCAACACATACGATCCTTCAACACAAATGCTATTTTCATAGCATTATCCCGTATAAGAGCCCTGTAAACACAATTTCAGGGCCATCGGACATAATTGAAGGTTCTGGGAATGCAACCTTGTTGCTCCCCAACGGAACAGAAATAAAAATAAAAGATGCACTTTACTCTCCGAATTCCAATAGAAACTTACTAAGTTTCAAAGATATCCGTCTTAACGGATTCCACTTGGAAACAGCAAATGTCAAAGAAAATGAATTACTGTATGTAACGTCTCAAGAAAATGGAGTTAAAACCATTCTTGAACGTTTTGGGAGCCTCTCATCAGGCATCTACCATACAAAAATTTGGAGAGAGGAAGCAAACCTGACGGAGCACCTGAAGTGCCCGACATCGGCCAAATTCTTACTTTGGCACGATAGACTTGGCCACCCCGGATCTGTGATGATGCACCGCATCCTAGCACAATCCCATGGGCATAACCTGAAGAACCAGAAGATTCTTCAGAAGGGAGAATTCCCTTGTGTACCCTGCTTTAAGGGTAAATTAATAAAAAGGCCATCACCACTTAAAGTGGATATTGAGTCTCCTAGCTTCCTTGAAAGAATACACGGAGACATATGTGGACCTATCCACCCCCCTAGTGGGCCTTTTCAGTACTTTATGGTACTGATTGATGCATCTTCGAAATACTCGTATGTGTGTCTACTTTCAACCTGTAACTTAGCTTTTCCAAAGCTTTTGGCACAAATAATAAAGTTGCGGGCGCATTTCCCAGACAACCAAATAAAGAAAATACGTCTGGATAATGCGGGGAAATTTACCTCTCAGTCATTCCAAGAATATTGCCAGGCAACGGGAATAGAAATTGAACATCCGGTGCCGCATGTTCACACCCAGAATGGGTTAGCTGAGTCGCTGATTAAAAGACTCCAATGGATCGCACGACCATTGCTGATGAAATCCCAGTTGTCGGTGGATGCATGGGGACTTGCAATTTTGCATGCTGCATCACTAATAAAAATTAGACCCTCAGGAGGTTAGAGTCTATCTCCAATGCAACTCGCATATGGAACGCCGCCGAACATCTCTCACTTGAGAATCTTCGGCTGTGCAGTTTATATCCCCATTGCACCACCACAGAGGACCAAGATGGGTCCTCAACGTCGCCTAGGTATCTACGTAGGGTTCGACTCACCCTCCATTATAAGATACCTAGAACCCCAAACGGGGGACGCTTTCAAGGCACGCCTTGAAGACTGCAATTTTGATGAGACGTATTTCCCCAAAATGGGCCTAGACATCGAAAAGTCTAGTGCAAAGCAAATGTTAACGTGGGATACAAAAAGCTTGACCCACTATGATCCGGTAACAAAACAATGTGATGATGAGATCCGGAAGATCTTACACATCCATGACACAGTCCATAGATTACCGGACTCGTTCACTGACAACCATCAGATCACACATCCCTGCTGCGAATACTCCAGCTAGGATTGACATCCCGAAGGATGGATGCAATCCACCTGCAGCAGAAGTGGCTGCACCTCAACAGAAAAGAGGCAGACCACCAGGCTCCAAGGATAAAAATCCAAGAAAAAGAAAAATATCCGGAGACCTTGGGACGATACCCCCACAGAGAAACGAGCTCGTGTCCATACCCTCTCCCCTCCCGGAATCCACTGCAGAGGAACTGCCGGGAGAAACAGAAATATCACTAAATTATGTACGTACAGGGGAGGTATTGGATAGAAAGAGTACAGTCGTCGACGATGACTTTGCGTTTCACATTGCCATTCACGTCGCCGGAAGCGATGATGATTATGAACCACACTCCGTTGCTGAATGCAAACGTAGAGATGATTGGCCAAAGTGGAATCAGGCAATAGAAGCCGAGCTGGACTCGCTTCAGAAACGAAAAGTCTTTGGGCAAATAGTCCTGACACCTACCGATGTCAAACATGTGGGATACAAATGGGTATTCGTCAGAAAAAGAAACGAAAATAATGAGATCGCACGCTACAAAGCTAGACTTGTAGCACAGGGATTTTCCCAAAGACCGGGTATAGACTATGACGAAACATACTCCCCGGTCATGGATGCGATCACGTTCAGATTTCTGATAAGCTTAACAGCAAAGGAAGGCCTAGATATGCAGCTAATGGATGTTGTGACTGCGTATCTATACGGCAATCTCGACAAGGAGATCTACATGAAAATTCCTGATGGCTTTTCAATGCCTGCTGAACTGAAAGATAGACCTCGGGACGTCTATTCTGTTAAGCTACAAAGATCATTGTATGGTCTCAAACAATCAGGAAGAATGTGGTATAACAGACTCAGTGAGTTCCTTGTTCAACAAGGATTCACGAACAATGAAGTCTGCCCTTGTATCTTCATAAGAACAAAGGGAAAAGGATTCGTGATAATAGCTGTCTACGTAGACGATCTGAATCTCATAGGATCTCCCGAAGAGATCACTGAGATATCTGTAAGCCTAACAAAAGAATTCGAAATGAAAGACCTAGGCAAAACCAAATTCTGCCTTGGCTTACAGATTGAACATCAAAAGGACGGAATCCTATTACACCAAACCACATATACGAAGAAAATGTTGCAAAGATTCCATATGGACCATTGCCATCCATTGAGTACACCTATGGTGGTACGATCCCTGGATGCACATAAAGACCCCTTCCGGCCGCTGGAAGAGGGGGAGGATATACTTGGTCCGGAAGTTCCCTACCTGAGTGCCATCGGAGCACTACTATACCTGGCAAACTGCACGCGTCCCGATATAGCGTTCGCAGTAAATTTGCTTGCCAGATACAGTGCAGCACCTACACAACGCCACTGGACCGGGGTAAAGCACCTTCTGCGCTACCTCCAAGGGTCTACAGATTTGGGACTCTTCTACAAAAATGGAACATCCTCTACACTTGCAGGTTATGCTGATGCAGGGTACTTGTCTGATCCCCATAAAGCAAAATCACAGACTGTGTACGTGTTTACCTACGGAGGGACAGCCATTTCCTGGAGATCCATCAAGCAAACCTTGACGGCGACCTCATCCAATCACTCGGAGATCATTGCCATCCATGAAGCAAGCAGAGAATGCGTATGGCTACGCTCAGTCATCTACCACATCTTGTCTACGACCGGACTGAAGACTGGAGACCTCGAGCCCACCAACATGTTCGAGGACAATGCTGCTTGCATAGCTCAGCTACGAGGTGGCTTCATCAAAGGCGACAGAACGAAACACATTTCACCAAAGTTCTTCTGGACGCACGAGCTACAGAGAGATGGCAAGATCGACATCAGACAAGTGCAGTCATGTGACAATTTGGCAGATTTGTTCACTAAAGCTCTTCCTACTGCTACCTTTAGAAAACTTGTACATATGATTGGAATGAGACGCCTAAGAGATCTGAAAGCTTGAAAGCTTGTACAGATCAGGGGGAGTTTGACAGAGTTTGTACTCTTTTCCCTTAACTATGGTTTTTCCCACTGGGTTTTCCTTAGCCAAAGGTTTTAACGAGGCAAATCTCACCAACTCAGGATCCTGAAGTATCCACCCCATGTGAGACCCATACAGGCTCAGAATCCTGAAGTATTCATGAGCAGGGTCCACAACTATGGCTGGATAAGGGGGAGTGTTGTGAATGGGTAATTACTGGGTTGTATGAGTTATTGGGCCAACCTAAGTGTTTGGGCCCATATCTGTATAAGCCCACTTGTATTCTCCCTTTTGGCTATAAATATAGACCTGAGGGCTCTCCCCTCAGCAGTTGATTTATAACATTCATTAAATTAAAAAAACTATACAAGAAAAAGAGCAGTTGATCTTTCCTTCGCATGTCATTTTTATTTGGTAGAGTGTATTTTAATGCATCCGAGTTGCTTACTGAAACCATTTTATTGTAATCTAATTGAAAATTTATCTTGAAACTTGTTGGAATTGAAAATAATGATGAGTTTTCTTCATAATTACGAATATGTTCTCTTGGAAAATTTGTGCAATTAATAATGGATTCTTTCAAAAATTATGTGGGGTCATCTTTAAAATTAAGGTTGGACTCTTTAAAAAAGTTCAAAAAATCCCAACTTGTGATCATTAAGTTGATAGAATAATAATTGTTTCGGGATGTTTTCTCACCGCAGGTTGGTAGTTTGGTAGTTCGATGGTCGTCGCTGATGTGGAAGACAAGGATGACCTTTGGGATCAATCGTCCGAGCAGAATATGGTGCGAGGATTGCTTGGAGCCGAGCAATGGGACACCGAAATAGAGCTTCGGCTATGTCTCCTGTGATCTACAAAATGAGAAGCTCGTATGGGGTTGGGTCTGGGGCCCGACCGAATCCCCTCTGATGCTTAAGTCAGTGTATATGACTCAAAATAGGCTCGATCGAGCTAGGTCCGGCCTGTTGGGGATTCGTCCGCAAGTCTTCCGACCGAGCCATGGAAGAGGAGATATTATGTGGTAGAGTATAAGAGTTTGTATTAGGCTACCTCCATGTTGGATCTAGGAGATCCCCTCCTTTGAGCTGCTGCCTCCTCGCCTTCATATAGGTGAGTCATCCCACCTTCATGACTAAGGTAATGATGAGCCTTTATTTTCGTCCTTAATGATGGCGCTCTACTGAGGAAGTGTTGACCTCAATAATCGCTACCATTGATGGAGGAGTAATTTCCATGAAGGCGGGCCATAATCGCCGGATTGATGGCCAAGAAGGCGGCCTCTATTTGTTGGATTGATGGCCGTGATTCATTGAAGGAGGGTAGTCTCCCACAGACGGCTCCATAAATAAACCTCCATCGATGGCCGTGATCGACGACCCAGCCACCTACATCTTCGACCTCTTCGACGTCGTGGCTGGATCGGGTACGGGCAGCATCCTGGCCGCCATACTTTTCACCCATGGTCAGGACGGCCGTCCCCTCCATCGATGCTGCTCCGAAAGGTGGAATCCTCACCATCGCCTCTGCTACAAACACATCAAGCATTAATTCATCACGCAAGTGCAGCTGCCGGTCCGTTTGGTGGTCATCGTGATATACAGGCCACTCCATTAATGACTAGTACCAGTGCAGGTAGACAAGGGCTATCCTTATTGCTATCCCCATCTCTGCAATAGTTCGGGATGACCAAAGTTGTTGCAGCTGCGGCTGCTTCTAACCGCCACCTTAAGCTTGTAAGTTCAACGATGATGGTGGACTGTGATCGCTATTATCGCTACCGATAGAGTCAAAGTACAACACACCGTCTCTCACTCTCAGCTCCTGATGATGATCCTCCTCGTCGGCATCGGGGCAGTGGGATGGCCAGCCTCTCCTTGGGTGCATCGTCCTCATCCTCACCTGCAGTTGGATCGCCCACATCTGGAGATATCGTCGCTCCCCGACCAGTCCCGGGGGATCGTCGGAGATGCATGGTCTAGCCTCAACAAGCGATTGGGGAGCTTCTTCAATCTCGGTGCCTCCTTCGACGGATTGGAAAGATGGGAGGGCATTTGCCATGGCGATGTTAATGATGCTGGCGGGGGTCTCGTTCTTCTTGCTAAGGTACTAGAGGTTTCTCTCTCCCAACCAGCCTCCTGTTGAGCACCCTTCTCCGAGCCCCCTCGGCCGGACAAGCCGAGCTCGAGTCCTCCGAGCCACCCCTGCTTCTCCGACGTGTAGATCCCCATGTCGACTAAGTCGATCTCGGTGCTCCACCTGCCAAAGTTTCCAAGCTCCTGCCGAACGAGCTAGCGGGACTGGACCTGCCCCTCCGACGAACAGACCCCCTTGATATGCATGTATTTTACACATTTATTCTCATACCTTCATATTATGTTTCACCCTCCAAATCCAAGTTTTATATGCTTTTCGATAAATATTTGGAACTATTTCACTTTTGGAATGTTTATGTTGATTTCAGGGAATTTGGAGCGAATTGGAGTGATACGGTGCAATTTGGAGATGAAGCCATGATTTATGGTGTAAGAGTAGCAAGAATACCCTTAGATATGAGTTGGAAGCATCAAAAGACAAGGAAGAAGGATCTATGAAAGTTGGAGCAAAGAAGAAGAAGAAACAAAGCTAAAACGCATGAAACACCAAATATTTACGCACTACATCCACCTTTTTTTTATTTCTGCTATAATTTCATAGGCCATCTCGACTTGGAGAAATATTTCAGTGATAGTAGACTTCATGATGGTTCCAACGCCGCCAAGAACGTGCTAAACGGAGGTCAGATGAATTTTCTAGAATTTCTGCAAGATTGAGTAGCAAAGTTGGAATTTGCGTATCAGTGTCACTCGATCGAGTGACACTTTCACTCGACCGAGTGAGATCCCACTCAGCTGAGTGACCAGAAAAAACAGAAAGCTGATTTTTGCAGTTTCTACAGGAGATCCCACTCGACTGAGTGCTATTTTCACTCGACCGGGTGCGCTGTCGGCCAGAACTTAAAGTCGAGTTTCCAAACGGGTTTGGACCCGTTTCAAGAGGGTTTTGCGCGGATTTCAAGGGGGATTTCAATGGTTTTGGATAGTATCACACCCCATTCCCCAGAATACCGGGCAAAAATTTTTTTCCAAGTATCCTGAAGAGTGAGGGTGATGAGAGGGGAAAGAAGAGAAAAGAACAAGCATGTCACTGCGCACATACTGGGATAGTACAAGTAAAGCTCCATAGTAATATCAAAACAATCTCATAAATAACATAGAGCCACAACAACAAATTTATGTAATAACTTTCATTTACATACATAGTCCAAATGCACCACTACACACACCGCCACTCTCCACCTCCCATGACAAACATGTCACGATGCCCAGCTACAGCTCACACCAAGACTACCCCTGAAATCCTACTCCAAGCCACCACCAACCACGCTGTCCCTGCTACCTGAAAAGTAGGGAGGAGCACATCAATGCGTGCCCCAGTAGGAACCAACTTGGATCTGGGCATCGCTTTAGGGTTATCAATCTACAAGGCAAGGCAAGGGAATAAGACATATAAACTAAATATATAGCGAAAAGTAACTACCCAAGTAAAGGGATCATACCTGCAGTCCAATGTCGAGTTACTACAAGAAAATGGTTAGCACGAATAATAATAATAATAATAATACAAGTGTTCAAACAACCATTTTATAATAAGATAAGTACAAGTGCCAGAGGCATGCCACAGAGTCACAAAGAAAACAGGCAAGGGAAAGGAGAAGTGCTGCCAGCAGAAGGAGTAACACGTAAATTCTTATTTTATTATTTTATAGTTAAATTAATTGGAACTTGGGTAAACTGTGTGATATCAGGACCTGGACTCCACCCCAAATTTGGGGTGAAAATAGCACACGACGCAGTGGACACGGGCACTGTACGCCGGGCCTCTCAGCTCCCCGTCCCTGGCAGGAGTGAGGCTCTCCCACGGTAACACAATCTCTGTACCCCCTCCACTTCCGGTAAAGGCGAGTGGGTATAAAAATCCCATCCACTCCCGGTAAAGGCGAGTGGGTATAAATATCACATATCACATAATCACCTCCCAACTTCACAGTCTAGGCCTCATATCCACAATTTACTCAAATCCCACCTAAAACCCGGGTTCTGCTAACTCACCCTCATTAGAGAGGACTGAGATATATGCAAATTTTATAATTTAACACCATACATAACACGTTAGGGGTCATGATGGCATGGTTGACATATTACCTTAGTCATCCATCATTAAACATAGGGGCATGCACTCACGTGACATACCATCTATCACAACACATCATCCATTCACAATTACAATGTATCCATGTCATTCAAGCCTCTAACTTCACCAATTATCAATGTGGCTCAAGGACAATACTAACACATGCATGTTACTCAGATTATCGGATATTGCCTTCGTTGAGGCATTTCATCGAACACATGACGGGCGTCATTCATATCAAGGAAACAGAATATAATTTACATGTGCCAAGGGTATGAACATTCATTCCACCACACAATCATAATAAACAAGAATAATGATGGCAAATTAACCACAATTAATGAATAAGAGCAACACTTAATGAATTCAGCTTGCTGAAATTGCAGGAAGTGACAATACATGGCCATATAACATTAGTTTCCATTGAGAATTTGATAAATTGTCCCAAATGAAAGTTATAGATATAATAGTTCTTGTTACGAGGTGGAACTCGCGTACAATGAATTTGTATTATGGGGAACCAAGGGCACGGTGGTTATATGGAAATGAGGGGTTAGGTAGGCTGTTTTACAAGAGATTAGTGGGGTGAAGAGGTCGGATCCGTTGCCGGTGGAGCTCACAGGATCGTATCTCGTCGGACACGGCTGAGGGAGGTCGAACGGCTGGAGGCTGACGCTGACTTTGGCTAAGGGGCGAACTCTCCTGCAGCACGAACAACTCGTCAGAAGGGCGGGGTTGGGGTTCAACCCTTAGCCCCTCCGATGCCTAAGTCAGTAACAGGGCTTAAATGGGGGGCTGGACACGCCGGCCGGACTAACTGTGTGTCCGCCTCACGTGACGAGCTATAGGTGGGAGAACAAAGATATGGAGGATCTTTGCTCTCGTGTGTGAATGATAGAAGATGGGAGAGCTTTTCTAACCTCTTTTCCGTAAGAGGAGAGGAGGTATTTATACCTGACGGGTGATGACTAGGCGTGCTGAGCTGGCTCGGGTGTCAGCGGAAGCTTCGGACGAGGACATCGGGAACAGGAGTCTCTGACCTGCCTCTGTCAGGCGGCGCAACGGCCCAGGGGTGCTTTTGTTGGATATGGAAGACGTTTGTACACCCTTGTGAGGGATGTACGAGGGAATACGGACCTCGAACGTCACGTACACGAAGTCGTGTACAAAGGGAATATGTTCCCTTGCGGAGAGGATCTCTGGATGAGTGGGAAAGTCGCATTATTTATGCATAAGTGCATGCGACATATGGCTTATAAAGGGGGAATATCTTAAGCTTATGTTGTACCATGCATATGGTACAACTTAAGCTTATAATGTGCCATGTATCATGGTACACCTTAATTAAGTTGTTCCAAAGGAACAACTTACCCTAAAATAACTACCTTGGGGGCTATAAATAAGACCCAAGGGTAAGCCATTTCTTACACCATTTTGCATGAAATTCATGCATGCATCTTCTTCCTAGCGAAGCTCTGCAGAAATATTTCCTCTCCCTCTATCCAAGTTCTTAATCTAAAGTAGAGATTTAGATTGTGGATTTAGTAGCCTTACTCCGTTCGTGAGTAGACTCGATCCGTCGTGGCGAATCCGAAGGCGAAGTTCGTAGACTACCGTGCAGCGTACGCAAGCGTAAGTCTAAACTTCATATTATCGATCCTAACTCTGTTTTGGCAGGATCCTACATTGGTATCGGAGCCATATGGGTTCGCCCCGGTCAAACCACCACCCCGTCGAAACTATGAACGAGTCGTTGTCTTTTTCACGAATGGGTCTCCTACTATTACGGATATAGTAGGAACGCTTCGTGACGGAGAGAACGCAGCGGTTGTTCTTTTCACGTTAGGGTCTCCTATCATTACGGATATGGTAGGAACTCTCCGTGACGGGAAGAACCGACCGTTCACATAGTAAGTTATTTTTCATTTTTGGCACACGGCCATTAGGAAATAACTAATTTCTCGACGAACGGGTGCTTCATCGACGAACGGGTGCTTCATCGAGGAAGATGTTGGTAGTTACTTCCATCGGGTAAGAGGAAATTTGGTGCATGTGCACCATGGCCAAATGGGCCATGAAGGCCATGCACCCCCCCTCCTCAAGCGGAGGGGGTTGGCTACGGCCAATAACCACCGGCGACCACCCCATCAAGGGGGAGGAATAAGTGCGGCAACCCCATTCAAAGGGGGTGGCCGGCCATGGCCAAAGGGGCCATGGCCGGCCAACGCCGAATGGCCTTGGCCATGACCGGCCATGGCCAAGCCATGGCCGGCCAAGGCCAGGCTGGCAATGGCCAGCCTTGGCCAAGGCCTGCCGGCCAGGCTGGCCCTGGCAGTGGCCAGGGCCGGCCCTGGCCGGCCTGCCGGCCCTGGCAGTGGCCAGGGCCGACGCCCTGGCCTCAGGCCAGGGCCTGGCCGAGGCCAGGGCAGGAGCCTTGGCCCCGGCCAGCGGCCAGGCCGCCCTGGCAGCGGCCAGGCCGCCCTGGCAGAGGCCAGGGCGGCGCCCTGGCCTCAGGCCAGGGCAGGAGCCCTGGCCCCGGCCAGTGACCTGGCCGGCCGGCCATGGCAGAGGCCAGGGCCTGGCCGGCCCTGGCCGAGGGGGGCCAGGGCAGAGGCCCTGGCCGGCCCTTGGCCAAGCACCGGCCAGGGCAAAGGCCCTGGCCGGGAAGAAGTTGCTTTCGAAAAATTGGTCGACCAATTTGGAGTTTTTGGTCGACCAATCTGGCAGAAGGTCTGGGTCGACTGCAAACTTGCCAACTGACCCATATGGGGTGACAAAAGGCATTGGCCAAACTCGAATGTGCAGATTAGTCCATACGGGGCTAACCATAGTGCCGACTAGTTCATACGGAACTAACGTTTTTAATGAAGTTTTTCATTGGGCTCTACTCCTTGAAGATTAGCCATAGTGCTCTACTTCATGCGAGATTAGCCATGTCATTGTGCTCTACTCTACGGAGATTAGCCAATGTACTTGTGACGTTGTGCTCTACTCTACAGAGACTAGCCAACGTGCTTTCAAATTTTTGGAAAAAGATGTTTTTCAAATAGGTTATGTCCCGTCCTTAAATCGGGATAGCGCAATTTAGAATTCCAAGTCCTACCACGATCCGACCATGGTTATCTAACCCATGGGTGTGTAGAACAGGTCTCGTGGCTTGGCAATTGTTGCGTTAAAATTCTTTGCGCTAATTCTCACCTATTCTATTTTGAAAGATATGTTTTTCAAAGTAATTTTCCACTGCTAATACCATACGGGTATTATTTCTGATTTCTTTTTACTTAAGATAAGTAAGAGGGATACTTTGAAAGTTACTTCTAGATGGTAGTTGGGAACGTAGTGAACTTCTCGATTCTAGAGTAACATTTCAACGCATCCAAGGAACTTATCAAGTGTTTAAAGAATCGAAACATTATGCATTGAATTTTGATCGTGTTTTTTCATTTTCTTTGCAGTTTTTTGAATCGAATATGTCTACCGCTTCTAAGAATATTGTCGCAGAGCTTAACAAAGGTGAAAAGCTCAACGGCGACAATTATAAACTTTGGTCAATTAAAATCCAATATGTTTTGGAGGAGCAAGATGTGCTCGAAACACTCCAAAACATAATGGTAGAACCTGAGTTGGGCAATACGGCCCAACACAAGAGGGACCGGGAAGCTTATGACACTTGGACTCGAAAGAACAAAATAGCACGCATTACGTTACTGTCCGCGATGGACAATGACATAATGCGTCTATTTCGGGAATTCGATCTAGCCAAAGACATATGGTCTGAGCTAGAAGTAAAGTTTGGTGGAACTTCGGTTACCAAACTCCGCTCCTTGAATATTCAATTTGATTCGTACAAGATGCGGCGAGATCATTCTATGAAAAAGCATCTCCGCCACATGGCGAATCTAATATCTGAATTAAAGGATGCGGGTGTTACGCTGTCTGACGAACAGCAGATCCAAGCAGTCATTCGTTCACTCCCAGATAGCTGGGATAACATGAAAATGCACCTCACTCATAATGAGTGCATTAAAACTTTAAGCGATGTTTCGAAACACCTCGAACTCGAGGAAGAGCGGATTCAAGCCGCAAAACCAAGTGCAGAAGTGCACGTGGCCGCTAGTTCCTCACATGGAGGAAATAAGCGGAAACGCTTAAGGTTTGTGAACGAACGAAAGCAAGAACCGGAAACCTCAAAGAAGACTAAGAACAAAAAGTGGCAAAAGAATGTGCACTCAAAGAAGAAAAACTTGAAGAAGATCAAGTGCTTTAAGTGCAACAAGTACGGTCACTTCGCCCGTAAGTGTACGGATGGAAGTGATAAGGTAACTTGTAGGGCTAGTTACATATGTGTTTCTAGTTCCATGTTTCTTGCTGAATCTAACTATTTTTGGTTGATTGATTCAGGGGCCACAGACCACGTTGCGAAGGACAGAAGGTTCTTCGTAGAGTATCGAAGGATAACTCAAGGAACAAAGTGGATATACGTCGGCAACAACACTCGTGTTGAAGTCAAAGGCGTCGGAACATGTAAGCTAGTTCTCGACAACGGCCGGACATTATTATTGCACGACGTCCTCTTTGCTCCATATATTAGAAGAAATATCGTATCCGTGGTCATGTTAATGTCTTTAGATTATGAGTGGAGGTTCTATAAACAATCTGTTGACCTTGTTTGTAATAATTCTTTGATTGGTTCTGGTAATGTTTGTAATGGATTAATTGTATTAAACACAATGTATGATGATTCTTCTTCCATTAATGAAAGTTTTCATTTGACAAATGCTTCTAACTCTAATTCTGAGATCATTTGTTGGCATGCAAGACTTGGTCATATTGGACCAACTAGAATGGATAGACTTGCCAAAAGTGGCTTGCTATCTAATGTTTCAAAAGTTGAAATGTCGACTTGCGAACATTGTCTTGTAGGGAAAACTTGTCGCAAGCCGTTTGGAACTGGCACAAGGGCCGAAGTTCCATTACAGCTTATCCATTCGGACATTTGCGGTCCAATGAATGTTAAGACAAGACGCGGGAAGTCCTATTTCATCACATTCATTGATGACTTCACCCGTTTCGGACATATCTATTTGATATCCCACAAAAGTGAAGCTTTGGCTTGCTTTAAAAACTATATGAGTTTAGTGGAGAATCAATTAGATCGCAAGATTAAGGTTTTGCGAACCGATAGGGGCGGTGAATATCAATCAATAAGTTTTAAGGAACTTTGTGATGAAAAAGGCATAGTTCATCAAATAACTATGCCTTATACTCCGCAACAAAACGGTGTTGCGGAAAGAAGAAATAGGACATTGATGGAAATGGTCCGATCAATGATGTCTCAGGCAAATTTGCCTATCACCTTTTGGGGTGACGCATTATTGACGGCAGCATTCATCTTAAACCGTGTACCCTCGAAGTCGGTAAGTTCTACTCCTTATGAGTTGTGGAACAATAGAACTCCAGACTTAAACATTCTAAAACCTTGGGGTTGTGCCTCTTACGCACATTTATCCTCTCACAAACATGGCAAACTTGGGCCACGTGGGAGGAAGTGTATCTTCATCCGATACGCTGAAAACTCCAAAGGATATGTTTTCGTCGGTCAAGAGGACAATGGGGGTCTAATAGAATTCGAATCGAGGGATGTTGTCTTCTTGGAAAACGAGTTTCCAAGACAGGGTGAGATAAGTCAAGACTTATCCTTGTTTGAGACTTGGGATCAAGAAGGATCGGAACGTTCGAGTGGGAGAATTCTTGGTGAAGAAGAAAATACGTTTCAAACTTCACCAATGGATGATACGAACGATACCAATCCTATTCCGAGTGGGAGTGATATTATTCCAAGTGGGAGTGATGTCATTCCAAGTGGGAGTGATCAGACTCAAACAAGACGTAGTAATCGAACGAGGCTAACACCTCTAAGATTTGAGGATGAATTTCCTCAAACATTCATGACATTACTACAAGATGATGACGAACCTGCAAATTTCAAACAGGCCGTCACATGCCCTGCTAAAGATAAATGGATAGCGGCAATGGAAGAAGAACTTCAATCCATGAAAACAAACCAAGTCTGTGACTTGGTTTATTTACCTAAGGGACGTAGAGCCATTGGGAACAAGTGGGTTCTCAAAATCAAGCATAAGGCTGATGGCTCCATCGAGAAATATAAAGCTCGCCTTGTTGCGAAAGGTTTCACGCAACAGGAAGGAATAGAATACGAAGAGACTTTCTCTCCTGTCGTGCGTTTTACCTCCATTCGCTTAATTCTGGCAATGGTGGCTTGTTTGGACCTCGAATTACATCAGATGGATGTAAAGACTGCCTTTCTTAACGGAGAACTAGATGAGGAGATCTACATGGAACAACCAAACGGGTTCGTACAAGAAGAAAACAAACATAAGGTTTGTAAACTTCGTAAATCCATATATGGTCTTAAACAATCCTCAAGGCAGTGGTATATGCGCTTTCAAGAAGTTGTTTTGTCGTATGGATTCTCCATGCTCGACGAAGACAACTGCGTATATATTAAGAGGATTAAAAACAAGTATGTAATTATGTCTCTTTATGTAGATGACATACTTATAGCCGGAAATGATAAGCGTCTTGTCATGGATATCAAAGCTTGGCTTTCATCCGTCTTTGAGATGAAAGACATGGGTGAAGCTGCATATATCATTGGGGTTAAGATCTCAAGGAATCGTTCCAAGAAACTTCTTTCTCTCTCTCAAGAGACATATATAAAGAAAGTTTTGGAACGGTTTAATATGCAGGACTGCAAGCCAATTGATACTCCAATAAGCAAAGGCGAGGGTCTATGTTTGGAAATGTGTCCCAAAGATCCAAAAGAAAGGAAAGCTATGGAAAAAGTTCCATACTCCAGTGCTGTCGGGAGTCTGATGTACGCTATGATGTGTACCAGACCAGACATTTGCTATGGTGTTGGTATGGTAAGCCGTTACCAATCCAACCCAGGACAGGCACACTGGAAAGCGGTGAAGAGGATATTAAGGTACCTCAAAGGGACTGCGGACTATGCGTTATGCTATCAAGGCAATACCTTGAGACTCGAAGGCTATACCGATGCTGATTGGGCGGGTGATCTCGACGAGCGAAGATCTACCTCAGGCTTTGTTTACTTGCTCGGGAATGGTGCAATATCCTGGAGCAGCAAGAAGCAAACCTGCATTGCCCTATCAACAATGGAAGCAGAATTCGTAGCATTCAGCATGGCGGTCCAAGAGGCCGTTTGGCTTAGGAAATTCTTAGACAGGCTGACGAATGCCACTGACTCAAGCACTGTTCCTATATACAGTGATAGTCAAGCTTCGATTGCCTACGTCAAAGATCCTAAATTTCATTGTAAGACCAAACACATTGACATTCGATTCAAGTTTGCAAAAGACTATGACAAACGGAAGGACGTAGACATTGGATACATATCCACGCATGAGATGATAGCGGATCCCCTTACGAAGGCGATCCCCAGAGATGTGTTCTACAAACACTTATCATCTATGGGAATGCGTAGGTGCTGAGCTGTATCTTGTAATATTTCCCATGTCTATAGAAGATCAAAGTTTAATAAAAGAAAGAAGTTCTTTTATATATTGCATACAAGTTTCTTACAAATAATTTTATGTACATTTGTGTTTAAGTCTCAGCTATTTTATTGTGTGTATGTCGGACAGATTAAGGTTGGCTCTCTCACATGAGCAACCGCCTTATCTTATCAGATGGATAAGATAGAGATGAGACTAGTTTAAAGTCAAAATCATTAAATGATTTAGAGTCATGACTTAAACAAGATAGTCGAATAAAAGATCTGCATCATATGGATGCTTACAAAAGATCTGAGATCTGTATCACAAGGATATTTGAAAGAGATCTCGTAGGATTTTTTAAAATCCTATCTGTCTTATGCAGGATGAGAGTCCGTGAATATTTCACGAGTAGTAAGGGGACTCAAAAAGATAGGCACAGTGGTGTCTGATCTTTTCATCCGTACAACATCATTAAGACATACTCTCCCTGGGAAAGGAGTGATGTTGTAATACGTGTTCATACCACGTATGCATTTCGACCACTGAGTTAGTAGCAATAGTGTTTGCTATTATGTGAGACTCAAAGGCCATACGGGTCTTAACTCTTACCCTCAAGGACTCCAATTGGTTCCTTTAGATTTGACGAGATGATCGCTATCTTAGCGAGTTACTAATGGGCTATGGTAATTCGGCTCGGCGGGGCACGTTAGAAAAGCGAATCAAGTCAAGATCAGAAGGTTCGCAAGAAGAGGAAGATTGATTTCATATTCGCATTTGGACTTTAGTGATTCAAAGCTGGCCAGCCAATTGTAATCCAGATGGGATTCAATTGTTGAATATAAAGTACAAGAAATGTGAAGAAATAATCTAGGGTAAAGCATGCGTTGAACTACTCAACTTTGCACCTTCGAGGTCGTTGTGTATCTCTAACAAGTGCACAACAACAGACTCTACGCGCATGACGGTCGCACGGTCTATTTCTCGGTATGATAGATGAAAGAACTAAGGGAAAGATGTTCTCTTACAATCCCCTCAAGTGTGAGTGGGAGATGTTGGATATGGAAGACGTTTGTACACCCTTGTGGGGGATGTACGAGGGAATACGGACCTCGAACGTCGCGTACACGAAGTCGTGTACAAAGGGAATCTGTTCCCTTGCGGAGAGGATCTCTGGATGAGTGGGAAAGTCGCATTATTTATGCATAAGTGCATGCGACATATGGCTTATAAAGGGGGAATATCTTAAGCTTATGTTGTACCATGCATATGGTACAACTTAAGCTTATAATGTGCCATGTATCATGGTACACCTTAATTAAGTTGTTCCAAAGGAACAACTTACCCTAAAATAACTACCTTGGGGGCTATAAATAAGACCCAAGGGTAAGCCATTTCTTACACCATTTTGCATGAAATTCATGCATGCATCTTCTTCCTAGCGAAGCTCTGCAGAAATATTTCCTCTCCCTCTATCCAAGTTCTTAATCTAAAGTAGAGATTTAGATTGTGGATTTAGTAGCCTTACTCCGTTCGTGAGTAGACTCGATCCGTCGTGGCGAATCCGAAGGCGAAGTTCGTAGACTACCGTGCAGCGTACGCAAGCGTAAGTCTAAACTTCATATTATCGATCCTAACTCTGTTTTGGCAGGATCCTACAGCTTTTGTCGGGATGTCAGGGCCGAAAGCACTAACCGCCGGTCAGGTCAGCCGCATGGGGGTGCTTTGTCAGACGGTCGGGTGACGTGTGGGTTAGTCGCGTCCTTATCCTAGGCTGTTTGTCGTTAGCGTCGAACTAAAGGTCTGGCTCGCTTTCGGCGCCACGGTTCACGGGAGTCGGATGGGCCGATCCGGTCGGGGGTTGTCCGGCCCGGCCACGCTCGTCAATAGGCTTGGCCTAGCTATCCGAGCGTCCCCTAACGCGCTCCCCCGGCGGGTCGGGCGGCTGCGGTTGTTCGCCTCGGCCGGCTACAGTTGTTCGCCTCGGCCGTTTCGGGGAGCGCTGTAAGGCGCGCCTATCTCCGTGATGCCCCGGGTTTTCGGGGCGGCGGCCCTAATTGTTAAAAGGTGAGCTAAAGGGGTATGTTAGCGGATCCGGGCTGGAGTTGGGCTACTACGATCTTTAGGTCGTAACAATTGCCCCCGGCATTCGAGTGCGAAGCGGAAGCCCGGTTTGGCTCGGATGGCGTAACGTTACCGTGATACTACCCTTTACTTGGGATTCGGACCGGGATCTCGGTTCCGGGGGGTGACGCCGGCCCCGCGGGATGTGTCCCGCTATAGCGGGGTCATGAAGTCTCTCCCTGACTCCGAGCTAAGCGGGGCGTTATCCGAAAAAAAGAAAAAAGGGAAAGTATTATGCACCAATCTTTATCGGAAATCTCGGCGATATTTACAAGACTTAGGAGAAGATGTGTGGGACGGAGTGTGGTCCACATTTGTTGTTCGTTTTGTCGGGAGGAGCAGATCCCTGCGTCAGGGCGGTCTTCCCGTATGTCGATTACTGAATTCCTACCGCCACTGTCCAAGGGTGAGCCGAGGAGCCGGCCCACGGTCGCAGGAGGGGATCCTCTCCTTTTCCCGTTCTTTGCTTCCTCACGTTTTGCCTTGCTGTCGCTGTGTTGGGGGGTTGCGCTGCCTCGTCGGGGACTTCGCACACCGAGGGGGAATCCCCGGGTGGCTGAGGACGAGGTGGCGGTGGTGGCGCCACTGGGCGAGCCGTTGAGGGGTTTTCCCCTCCCCGGCACCCTGTGGGGATCGCCGAAGGTGGCGGCGTTAATTAGGGTGTTGCGGCCCGCGGCTGGCTATCTGGGCCCTCCTTTTGATACAGTAACAAGCAGGAGGAAAGCTGGCGGGCGGTGCCTCCCATGTGTAAGGGGAATATCCAGTTGGAGGTGGTGGGGCATTTGGGGCCGTTTTGTGCCCGGAGTGAGGGTATGGGAGTCCCTTGCATTGCTCTTTCCCCCCCCTCCCCTAGCCTATGGAGGGGGGTATTTATAGCGAGGTTCTGCGGAAGGGTTTCTCTTGAGTAATGCGGGGGGTTAGCGTTTCTAAGGGGCTCCGCGGAGTCACGTGCTTTGGGAATCGCTTTTCCCCGGAGGTATCCGGCACTCTGGCCTCTCGGGGATCGTGTTACTGCTGACGGCGCGTCGACCGAGCGGCCTTTCGTTATGTTGAGTCGCATCGCGGCACTGTTCTGACGAGACAGGGCACTGCCTTTTCAGGACTGGGCGCCTACTTCGCGGCCTCTGCCTCGGGACCCGGGTCATGTTGTTTTGGCATCTTGCGGAAGTTACGTAATTACCTATCATGCCCCCAACATTCCCGTGTCCGAGATCGCGAGGTCTGGGGGAAGGGGATGTTGTTGGCTTGGGTTGCTTTTAGGCGGGGTGGGGGGTCGGCGGAGTGGCTAGGGGCGATTCCCGCTATCCTATCGTTGTTCAATCTCGGGTCGACCCTGTTACGCGGGGCGGGTACCAGTGCCTCTCTTTCCCCCTGGAGGGAAAGGTGTCGGAGGTCCTATGCCCGTTAGGACGGGTAGTGCGGTGCTAACCCAGAGCTTGGCGGGGGATAGCTATTCGCTATGGTATTCTCCGAAAAATCTGAGCGTATAAAGAAGAGCATTTTTATTTAGGTTTGTAAAGGCTGATCTACAGCTTGTACAGGAGTTCTTAGTTTATCGCCCGTTGCGGGGTCCGATCCGGCTGGGGGGGGCTATAGAGCTATCCTCGCCCGCGGTTTAATGACCTCCGGATCGGGATGTCGTTGTGGGCTGGGTGGGCCCTTCGTAACTTGAATTGAGCTCGGCGTGGAGGAGAATGGCCGCCCTCCGTGCTGAAGTGTTGCAAGGTCTCTTTGGCGATCGTGCCACCTTCCCTCCGTTGCTTCGTCATCTCTTTCCGCGGAAAGGGGTTTCCTCGGTCCGGAAGAGGCGCCGAGGGGGGAAGTCGCCTTGCTGCGGCTTGCGCCTTGGGGAGGTTCCTGAGCATAGGGCCGTCCCCCGCCGCCCCGTGTCTTGCCGCTTCGGTTTGAGAGTGGCGTTCAGCGCGCGGCGGTGTATGGGCGGGCCGACACGCCATAACTCGGCATTTGGGGTCGTCAGGGGTGCAGCCTTTCCGAGGACCTCGCCTGTGGGTCGACGGTGCGGAGGTACTGGCCGGCCAGTGCTGGGGGCTCTCGCCCGCCCAACCGGCTTTGAATGGATGCCATTCTTTCCCCGATCCGTCGTCGTTCGGGGAGGACGGAGGCGTGAAAGGTGGATTTCCCTTGTGTAAGGGGAATACCCTGTTTGCGATCCGTTTGTAAGGGGAATACCCTGTTCACCGTCTTGCCGGGGCGTGCGCCTTGGGGAGGTTCTTGAGCATAAGGCCGTCCCCTGCCGCCCCATGTCCCGCGGCTTCGGTTTGAGGGTGGGGTTCGGCGCCCGGTTGTGCATGGGCGGGCTGACACGCCGTGACTTGCCTTTTGGGCTTGTCAGTGATGCAGCCTTTCCGAGGTCCTCGCCCGGTGGTCGACTGCAGAGAGGCGATGGCCGGCAGGCGCTGGGGGCTCTGGCATGGCCGGCCGGCTTTGAACGGATGCCATTTTTTCTCCGACCCGTCGTTGTTTAGGGCGGGCAGGGGCGTGAAAAGTGGATTTCCCTGGTGTAAGGGGAATATACTATTGGCGATCCGTGAGTAAGGGGAGTACCCTGTGTGTGGAGGTTTTGATGCAGGATCCGCCGCCTGGGGCGGCGGGAGCCATTGATGGCCGGTGACCTCTCTTTTGTTAGGGCGGGGCATCTCGGTCCTTTTCCCGGTGGGAGGGGGAATAAGGTGGCGGAGTTTCATGTCTCGGTTTTTTTTGTTCCTTGCAGACGGGGGAGTGGCCTCTTTATAGGGAGATCTCATTGACGGTTTCTTCCCTATTTATTGCGCTGAGTTGGCGCTATTAATGGGTTTCTTGAATTCGTGCCCATGGGAAACCGCCTTTGCCAGGTGGCTCTTGCAGGTCTTCTTTTGAAGCGTGTTATTAATTGTGGCATGTTTCTCGAGCGTCCTTTCGTTTTGTTGAGTCCCATCGGGGCCGCCTACTCGGGAACTGGCGTCATTTCGTCCCGGTTTGTGTGCCCGTCTTCTTTTGACTCTCCGAGGGCCATGGGTGCGCGGCCCTCTCCGGTTCGGGTGGCTAGGGTTGGCCTTGCCCCAGAGGTCTGGAAGGGGGGGAGCGGGCGAGTAGCCCGGCCCGTGCCCACCTCTGGTTTGGGTGGCTAGGGTTGGCCCTACCCCAGAAGTCTTGAGGGGGGGAGCGGGTGCGGAGCCCGGCCCGTGCCCTGCTCTGGTTTGGGTGGCCAGGGTTGGCCCTGACCCAGAGGTCTTGAGGGGAGGAGCGGGTGCGGAGCCCGGCCCGTGCCCTGCTCTGGTTTGGGTGGCTAGGGTTGGCCCTGCCCCAGAGGTCTGGAGGGGGGGAGCGGGCGCGTAGCCCGGCCCGTGCCCTTCTCTGGTTTGGGTGGCTAGGGTTGGCCCTGCCCCAGAGGTCTGGAGGGGGGGAGCGGGCGCGTAGCCCGGCCCGTGCCCTTCACTGGTTTGGGTGGCTAGGGTTGGCCCTGCCCCAGAGGTCTGGAGGGGGGGAGCGGGCGCGTAGCCCGGCCCGTGCCCTTCTCTGGTTTGGGTGGCTAGGGTTGGCCCTGCCCCCGAGGTCTGGAGGGGGGAGCGGGCGCGTAGCCCGGCCCGTGCCCACCTCTGGTTTGGGTGGCTAGGGTTGGCCCTGCCCCAGAGGTCTTGAGGGGGGGAGCGGGTGCGGAGCCCGGCCCGTGCCCTGCTCTGGTTTGGGTGGCTAGGGTTGGCCCTGCCCCAGAGGTCTGGAGGGGGGAGCGGGCGCGTAGCCCGGCCCGTGCCCTTCTCTGGTTTGGGTGGCTAGGGTTGGCCCTGCCCCAGAGGTCTGGAGGGGGGGAGCGGGCGCGTAGCCCGGCCCGTGCCCTTCTCTGGTTTGGGTGGCTAGGGTTGGCCCTGCCCCAGAGGTCTGGAGGGGGGGAGCGGGCGCGTAGCCCGGCCCGTGACCTTCTCTGGTTTGGGTGGCTAGGGTTGGCCCTGCCCCAGAGGTCTGGCGGGGGGAGCGGGCGCGTAGCCCGGCCCGTGCCCTTCTCTGGTTTGGGTGGCTAGGGTTGGCCCTGCCCCAGAGGTCTGGAGGGGGGGAGCGGGCGCGTAGCCCGGCCCGTGCCCACCTCTGGTTTGGGTGGCTAGGGTTGGCCCTGCCCCAGAGGTCTTGAGGGGGGGAGCGGGTGCGGAGCTCGGCCCGTGCCCTGCTCTGGTTTGGGTGGCTAGGGTTGGCCCTGCCCCAGAGGTCTGGAGGGGGGGAGCGGGCGCGTAGCCCGGCCCGTGCCCTTCTCTGGTTTGGGTGGCTAGGGTTGGCCCTGCCCCAGAGGTCTGGAGGGGGGAGCGGGCGCGTAGCCCGGCCCGTGCCCTTCTCTGGTTTGGGTGGCTAGGGTTGGCCCTGCCCCCGAGGTCTGGAGGGGGGGAGCGGGTGCGTAGCCTGGCCCGTGCCCTTCTCTGGTTTGGGTGGCTAGGGTTGGCCCTGCCCCAGAGGTCTGGAGGGGGGGAGCGGGCGCGTAGCCCGGCCCGTGCCCACCTCTGGTTTGGGTGGTTAGGGTTGGCCCTGCCCCAGAGGTCTTGAGGGGGGGAGCGGGTGCGGAGCCCGGCCCGTGCCCGGCTCTGGTTTGGGTGGCTAGGGTTGGCCCTGCCCCAGAGGTCTGGAGGAGGGGAGCGGGCGCGTAGCCCGGCTCGTGCCCTTCTCTGGTTTGGGTGGCTAGGGTTGGCCCTGCCCCAGAGGTCTGGAGGGGGGGAGCGGGCGCGTAGCCCGGCCCGTGCCCTTCTCTGGTTTGGGTGGCTAGGGTTGGCCCTGCCCCAGAGGTCTGGAGGGGGGGAGCGGGCGTGTAGCCCGGCCCGTCCCCTTCTCTGGTTTGGGTGGCTAGGGTTGGCCCTGCCCCAGAGGTCTGGAGGGGGGGAGCGGGCGCGTAGCCCGGCCCGTGCCCACCTCTGGTTTGGGTGGCTAGGGTTGGTCTTGCCCCAGAGGTCTGGAAGGGGGGGAGCGGGCGCGTAGCCCGGCCCGTGCCCACCTCTGGTTTGGGTGGCTAGGGTTGGCCCTGCCCCAGAGGTCTTGAGGGGGGGAGCGGGTGCGGAGCCCGGCCCGTCCCTGCTCTGGTTTGGGTGGCCAGGGTTGGCCCTGCCCCAGAGGTCTTGAGGGGGGGAGCGGGTGCGGAGCCCGGCCCGTGCCCTGCTCTGGTTTGGGTGGCTAGGGTTGGCCCTGCCCCAGAGGTCTGGAGGGGGGGAGCGGGCGCGTAGCCCGGCCCGTGCCCTTCTCTGGTTTTGGTGGCTAGGGTTGGCCCTGCCCCAGAGGTCTAGAGGGGGGGAGCGGGCGCGTAGCCCGGCCCGTGTCCTTCTCTGGTTTGGGTGGCTAGGGTTGGCCCTGCCCCAGAGGTCTGGAGGGGGGGAGCGGGCGTGTAGCCCGGCCCGTGCCCTTCTCTGGTTTGGGTGGCTAGGGTTGGCCCTGCCCCCGAGGTCTGGAGGGGGGGAGCGGGCGCGTAGCCCGGCCCGTGCCCACCTCTGGTTTGGGTGGCTAGGGTTGGCCCTGCCCCAGAGGTCTTGAGGGGGGAAGCGGGTGCGGAGCCCGGCCCGTGCCCTTCTCTGGTTTGGGTGGCTAGGGTTGGCCCTGCCCCAGAGGTCTGGAGGGGGGGAGCGGGCGCGTAGCCCGGCCCGTGCCCTTCTCTGGTTTGGGTGGCTAGGGTTGGCCCTGCCCCAGAGGTCTGGAGGGGGGGAGCGGGCGCGTAGCCCGGCCCGGGCCCTTCTCTGGTTTAGGTGGCTAGGGTTGGCCCTGCCCCAGAGGTCTGGAGGGGGGGAGCGGGCGCGTAGCCCGGCCCGTGCCCTTCTCTGGTTTGGGTGGCTAGGGTTGGCCCTGCCCCAGAGGTCTGGAGGGGGGGAGCGGGCGCGTAGCCCGGCCCGTGCCCTTCTCTGGTTTGGGTGGCTAGGGTTGGCCCTGCCCCAGAGGTCTGGAGTGGGGGAGCGGGCCCGTAGCCCGGCCCGTGCCCACCTCTGGTTTGGGTGGCTAGGGTTGGCCCTGCCCCAGAGGTCTTGAGGGGGGGAGCGGGTGCGGAGCCCGGCCCGTGCCCTGCTCTGGTTTGGGTGGCTAGGGTTGGCCCTGCCCCAGAGGTCTGGAGGGGGGGAGCGGGCGCGTAGCCCGGCCCGTGCCCTTCTCTGGTTTGGGTGGCTAGGGTTGGCCCTGCCCCAGAGGTCTGGAGGGGGGGAGCGGGCGCGTAGCCCGGCCCGTGCCCACCTCTGGTTTGGGTGGCTAGGGTTGGCCCTGCCCCAGAGGTCTTGAGGGGGGGAGCGGGTGCGGAGCCCGGCCCGTGCCCTGCTCTGGTTTGGGTGGCTAGGGTTGGCCCTGCCCCAGAGGTCTGGAGGGGGGGAGCGGGCGCGTAGCCCGGCCCGTGCCCTTCTCTGGTTTGGGTGGCTAGGGTTGGCCCTGCCCCAGAGGTCTGGAGGGGGGAGCGGGCGCGTAGCCCGGCCCGTGCCCTTCTCTGGTTTGGGTGGCTAGGGTTGGCCCTGCCCCAGAGGTCTGGAGGGGGGTAGCGGGCGCGTAGCCCGGCCCGTGCCCTTCTCTGGTTTGGGTGGCTAGGGTTGGCCCTGCCCCAGTGGTCTGGAGGGGGGGAGCGGGTGCGTAGCCCGGCCCGTGCCCACCTCTGGTTTGGGTGGCTAGGGTTGGCCCTGCCCCAGAGGTCTTGAGGGGGGGAGCGGGTGCGGAGCCCGGCCCGTGCCCTGCTCTGGTTTGGGTGGCTAGGGTTGGCCCTGCCCCAGAGGTCTGGAGGGGGGGAGCGGGCGCGTAGCCCGGCCCGTGCCCTTCTCTGGTTTGGGTGGCTAGGGTTGGCCCTGCCCCAGAGGTCTGGAGGGGGGGAGCGGGCGCGTAGCCCGGCCCGTGCCCTTCTCTGGTTTGGGTGGCTAGGGTTGGCCCTGCCCCAGAGGTCTGGAGGGGGGGAGCGGGCGCGTAGCCCGGCCCGTGCCCTTCTCTGGTTTGGGTGGCTAGGGTTGGCCCTGCCCCAGAGGTCTGGAGGGGGGGAGCGGGCGCGTAGCCCGGCCCGTGCCCACCTCTGGTTTGGGTGGCTAGGGTTGGCCCTGCCCCAGAGGTCTTGAGGGGGGGAGCGGGTGCGGAGCCCAGCCCGTGCCCTGCTCTGGTTTGGGTGGCTAGGGTTGGCCCTGCCCCAGAGGTCTGGAGGGGGGAGCGGGCGCGTAGCCCGGCCCGTGCCCTTCTCTGGTTTGGGTGGCTAGGGTTGGCCCTGCCCCAGAGGTCTGGAGGGGGGGAGCGGGCGCGTAGCCCGGCCCGTGTCCTTCTCTGGTTTGGGTGGCTAGGGTTGGCCCTGCCCCAGAGGTCTGGAGGGGGGAGCGGGCGCGTAGCCCGGCCCGTGCCCACCTCTGGTTTGGGTGGCTAGGGTTGGCCCTGCCCCAGAGGTCTTGAGGGGGGGAGCGGGTGCGGAGCCCGGCCCGTGCCCTGCTCTGGTTTGGGTGGCTAGGGTTGGCCCTGCCCCAGAGGTCTGGAGGAGGGGAGCGGGCGCGTAGCCCGGCTCGTGCCCTTCTCTGGTTTGGGTGGCTAGGGTTGGCCCTGCCCCAGAGGTCTGGAGGGGGGGAGCGGGCGCGTAGCCCGGCCCGTGCCCTTCTCTGGTTTGGGTGGCTAGGGTTGGCCCTGCCCCAGAGGTCTGGAGGGGGGGAGCGGGCGTGTAGCCCGGCCCGTACCCTTCTCTGGTTTGGGTGGCTAGGGTTGGCCCTGCCCCAGAGGTCTGGAGGGGGGGAGCGGGCGCGTAGCCCGGCCCGTGCCCACCTCTGGTTTGGGTGGCTAGGGTTGGTCTTGCCCCAGAGGTCTGGAAGGGGGGGAGCGGGCGCGTAGCCCGGCCCGTGCCCACCTCTGGTTTGGGTGGCTAGGGTTGGCCCTGCCCCAGAGGTCTTGAGGGGGGGAGCGGGTGCGGAGCCCGGCCCGTCCCTGCTCTGGTTTGGGTGGCCAGGGTTGGCCCTGCCCCAGAGGTCATGAGGGGGGGAGCGGGTGCGGAGCCCGGCCCGTGCCCTGCTCTGGTTTGGGTGGCTAGGGTTGGCCCTGCCCCAGAGGTCTGGAGGGGGGGAGCGGGCGCGTAGCCCGGCCCGTGCCCTTCTCTGGTTTGGGTGGCTAGGGTTGGCCCTGCCCCAGAGGTCTAGAGGGGGGGAACGGGCGCGTAGCCCGGCCCGTGCCCTTCTCTGGTTTGGGTGGCTAGGGTTGGCCCTGCCCCAGAGGTCTGGAGGGGGGGAGCGGGCGTGTAGCCCGCCCCGTGCCCTTCTCTGGTTTGGGTGGCTAGGGTTGGCCCTGCCCCCGAGGTCTGGAGGGGGGGAGCGGGCGCGTAGCCCGGCCCGTGCCCACCTCTGGTTTGGGTGGCTAGGGTTGGCCCTGCCCCAGAGGTCTTGAGGGGGGGAGCGGGTGCGGAGCCCGGCCCGTGCCCTTCTCTGGTGTGGGTGGCTAGGGTTGGCCCTGCCCCAGAGGTCTGGAGGGGGGGAGCGGGCGCGTAGCCCGGCCCGTGCCCTTCTCTGGTTTGGGTGGCTAGGGTTGGCCCTGCCCCAGAGGTCTGGAGGGGGGGAGCGGGCGCGTAGCCCGGCCCGTGCCCTTCTCTGGTTTGGGTGGCTAGGGTTGGCCCTGCCCCAGAGGTCTGGAGGGGGGGAGCGGGCGCGTAGCCCGGCCCGTGCCCTTCTCTGGTTTGGGTGGCTAGGGTTGGCCCTGCCCCAGAGGTCTGGAGGGGGGGAGCGGGCGCGTAGCCCGGCCCGTGCCCTTCTCTGGTTTGGGTGGCTAGGGTTGGCCCTGCCCCAGAGGTCTGGAGTGGGGGAGCGGGCGCGTAGCCCGGCCCGTGCCCACCTCTGGTTTGGGTGGCTAGGGTTGGCCCTGCCCCAGAGGTCTTGAAGGGGGGAGCGGGTGCGGAGCCCGGCCCGTGCCCTGCTCTGGTTTGGGTGGCTAGGGTTGGCCCTGCCCCAGAGGTCTGGAGGGGGGAGCGGGCGCGTAGCCCGGCCCGTGCCCTTCTCTGGTTTGGGTGGCTAGGGTTGGCCCTGCCCCAGAGGTCTGGAGGGGGGGAGCGGGCGCGTAGCCCGGCCCGTGCCCTTCTCTGGTTTGGGTGGCTAGGGTTGGCCCTGCCCCAGAGGTCTGGAGGGGGGGAGCGGGCGCGTAGCCCGGCCCGTGCCCGTCTCTGGTTTGGGTGGCTAGGGTTGGCCCTGCCCCAGAGGTCTGGGGGGGGAGCGGGTGCGTAGCCCGGCCCGTGCCCACCTCTGGTTTGGGTGGCTAGGGTTGGCCCTGCCCCAGAGGTCTTGAGGGGGGGAGCGGGTGCGGAGCCCGGCCCGTGCCCTGCTCTGGTTTGGGTGGCTAGGGTTGGCCCTGCCCCAGAGGTCTGGAGGGGGGGAGCGGGCGCGTAGCCCGGCCCGTGCCCTTCTCTGGTTTGGGTGGCTAGGGTTGGCCCTGCCCCAGAGGTCTGGAGGGGGGGAGCGGGCGCGTAGCCCGGCCCGTGCCCTTCTCTGGTTTGGGTGGCTAGGGTTGGCCCTGCCCCAGAGGTCTGGAGGGGGGGAGCGGGCGCGTAGCCCGGCCCGTGCCCTTCTCTGGTTTGGGTGGCTAGGGTTGGCCCTGCCCCAGAGGTCTGGAGGGGGGGAGCGGGCGCGTAGCCCGGCCCGTGCCCACCTCTGGTTTGGGTGGCTAGGGTTGGCCCTGCCCCAGAGGCCTTGAGGGGGGGAGCGGGTGCGGAGCCCGGCCCGTGCCCTGCTCTGGTTTGGGTGGCTAGGGTTGGCCCTGCCCCAGAGGTCTGGAGGGGGGGAGCGGGCGCGTAGCCCGGCCCGTGCCCTTCTCTGGTTTGGGTGGCTAGGGTTGGCCCTGCCCCAGAGGTCTGGAGGGGGGGAGCGGGCGCGTAGCCCGGCCCGTGTCCTTCTCTGGTTTGGGTGGCTAGGGTTGGCCCTGCCCCAGAGGTCTGGAGGGGGGGAGCGGGCGCGTAGCCCGGCCCGTGCCCTTCTCTGGTTTGGGTGGCTAGGGTTGGCCCTGCCCCAGAGGTCTGGAGGGGGGGAGCGGGCGCGTAGCCCGGGCCGTGCCCTTCTCTGGTTTGGGTGGCTAGGGTTGGCCCTGCCCCAGAGGTCTGGAGGGGGGGAGCGGGCGCATAGCCCGGCCCATGCCCTTCTCTGGTTTGGGTGGCTAGGGTTGGCCCTGCCCCAGAGGTCTGGAGGGGGGGAGCGGGCGCGTAGCCCGGCCCGTGCCCTTCTCTGGTTTGGGTGGCTAGGGTTGGCCCTGCCCCAGAGGTCTGGAGGGGGGGAGCGGGCGCGTAGCCCGGCCCGTGCCCTTCTCTGGTTTGGGTGGCTAGGGTTGGCCCTGCCCCAGAGGTCTGGAGGGGGGGAGCGGGCGCGTAGCCCGGCCCGTGCCCACCTCTGGTTTGGGTGGCTAGGGTTGGCCCTGCCCCAGAGGTCTTGAGGGGGGGAGCGGGTGCGGAGCCCAGCCCGTGCCCTGCTCTGGTTTGGGTGGCTAGGGTTGGCCCTGCCCCAGAGGTCTGGAGGGGGGAGCGGGCGCGTAGCCCGGCCCGTGTCCTTCTCTGGTTTGGGTGGCTAGGGTTGGCCCTGCCCCAGAGGTCTGGAGGGGGGGAGCGGGCGCGTAGCCCGGCCCGTGCCCACCTCTGGTTTGGGTGGCTAGGGTTGGCCCTGCCCCAGAGGTCTTGAGGGGGGGAGCGGGTGCGGAGCCCGGCCCGTGCCCTGCTCTGGTTTGGGTGGCTAGGGTTGGCCCTGCCCCAGAGGTCTGGAGGAGGGGAGCGGGCGCGTAGCCCGGCTCGTGCCCTTCTCTGGTTTGGGTGGCTAGGGTTGGCCCTGCCCCAGAGGTCTGGAGGGGGGGAGCGGGCGCGTAGCCCGGCCCGTGCCCTTCTCTGGTTTGGGTGGCTAGGGTTGGCCCTGCCTCAGAGGTCTGGAGGGGGGGAGCGGGCGTGTAGCCCGGCCCGTACCCTTCTCTGGTTTGGGTGGCTAGGGTTGGCCCTGCCCCAGAGGTCTGGAGGGGGGGAGCGGGCGCGTAGCCCGGCCCGTGCCCACCTCTGGTTTGGGTGGCTAGGGTTGGTCTTGCCCCAGAGGTCTGGAAGGGGGGGAGCGGGCGCGTAGCCCGGCCCGTGCCCACCTCTGGTTTGGGTGGCTAGGGTTGGCCCTGCCCCAGAGGTCTTGAGGGGGGGAGCGGGTGCGGAGCCCGGCCCGTCCCTGCTCTGGTTTGGGTGGCCAGGGTTGGCCCTGCCCCAGAGGTCATGAGGGGGGGAGCGGGTGCGGAGCCCGGCCCGTGCCCTGCTCTGGTTTGGGTGGCTAGGGTTGGCCCTGCCCCAGAGGTCTGGAGGGGGGGAGCGGGCGCGTAGCCCGGCCCGTGCCCTTCTCTGGTTTGGGTGGCTAGGGTTGGCCCTGCCCCAGAGGTCTAGAGGGGGGGAACGGGCGCGTAGCCCGGCCCGTGCCCTTCTCTGGTTTGGGTGGCTAGGGTTGGCCCTGCCCCAGAGGTCTGGAGGGGGGGAGCGGGCGTGTAGCCCGCCCCGTGCCCTTCTCTGGTTTGGGTGGCTAGGGTTGGCCCTGCCCCCGAGGTCTGGAGGGGGGGAGCGGGCGCGTAGCCCGGCCCGTGCCCACCTCTGGTTTGGGTGGCTAGGGTTGGCCCTGCCCCAGAGGTCTTGAGGGGGGGAGCGGGTGCGGAGCCCGGCCCGTGCCCTTCTCTGGTGTGGGTGGCTAGGGTTGGCCCTGCCCCAGAGGTCTGGAGGGGGGGAGCGGGCGCGTAGCCCGGCCCGTGCCCTTCTCTGGTTTGGGTGGCTAGGGTTGGCCCTGCCCCAGAGGTCTGGAGGGGGGGAGCGGGCGCGTAGCCCGGCCCGTGCCCTTCTCTGGTTTGGGTGGCTAGGGTTGGCCCTTCCCCAGAGGTCTGGAGGGGGGAGCGGGCGCGTAGCCCGGCCCGTGCCCTTCTCTGGTTTGGGTGGCTAGGGTTGGCCCTGCCCCAGAGGTCTGGAGGGGGGGAGCGGGCGCGTAGCCCGGCCCGTGCCCTTCTCTGGTTTGGGTGGCTAGGGTTGGCCCTGCCCCAGAGGTCTGGAGTGGGGGAGCGGGCGCGTAGCCCGGCCCGTGCCCACCTCTGGTTTGGGTGGCTAGGGTTGGCCCTGCCCCAGAGGTCTTGAGGGGGGGAGCGGGTGCGGAGCCCGGCCCGTGCCCTGCTCTGGTTTGGGTGGCTAGGGTTGGCCCTGCCCCAGAGGTCTGGAGGGGGGGAGCGGGCGCGTAGCCCGGCCCGTGCCCTTCTCTGGTTTGGGTGGCTAGGGTTGGCCCTGCCCCAGAGGTCTGGAGGGGGGGAGCGGGCGCGTAGCCCGGCCCGTGCCCTTCTCTGGTTTGGGTGGCTAGGGTTGGCCCTGCCCCAGAGGTCTGGAGGGGGGGAGCGGGCGCGTAGCCCGGCCCGTGCCCTTCTCTGGTTTGGGTGGCTAGGGTTGGCCCTACCCCAGAGGTCTGGAGGGGGGGAGCGGGTGCGTAGCCCGGCCCGTGCCCACCTCTGGTTTGGGTGGCTAGGGTTGGCCCTGCCCCAGAGGTCTTGAGGGGGGGAGCGGGTGCGGAGCCCGGCCCGTGCCCTGCTCTGGTTTGGGTGGCTAGGGTTGGCCCTGCCCCAGAGGTCTGGAGGGGGGGAGCGGGCGCGTAGCCCGGCCCGTGCCCTTCTCTGGTTTGGGTGGCTAGGGTTGGCCCTGCCCCAGAGGTCTGGAGGGGGGGAGCGGGCGCGTAGCCCGGCCCGTGCCCTTCTCTGGTTTGGGTGGCTAGGGTTGGCCCTGCCCCAGAGGTCTGGAGGGGGGGAGCGGGCGCGTAGCCCGGCCCGTGCCCTTCTCTGGTTTGGGTGGCTAGGGTTGGCCCTGCCCCAGAGGTCTGGAGGGGGGGAGCGGGCGCGTAGCCCGGCCCGTGCCCACCTCTGGTTTGGGTGGCTAGGGTTGGCCCTGCCCCAGAGGCCTTGAGGGGGGGAGCGGGTGCGGAGCCCGGCCCGTGCCCTGCTCTGGTTTGGGTGGCTAGGGTTGGCCCTGCCCCAGAGGTTTGGAGGGGGGGAGCGGGCGCGTAGCCCGGCCCGTGCCCTTCTCTGGTTTGGGTGGCTAGGGTTGGCCCTGCCCCAGAGGTCTGGAGGGGGGGAGCGGGCGCGTAGCCCGGCCCGTGTCCTTCTCTGGTTTGGGTGGCTAGGGTTGGCCCTGCCCCAGAGGTCTGGAGGGGGGGAGCGGGCGCGTAGCCCGGCCCGTGCCCTTCTCTGGTTTGGGTGGCTAGGGTTGGCCCTGCCCCAGAGGTCTGGAGGGGGGGAGCGGGCGCGTAGCCCGGCCCGTGCCCTTCTCTGGTTTGGGTGGCTAGGGTTGGCCCTGCCCCAGAGGTCTGGAGGGGGGGAGCGGGCGCATAGCCCGGCCCATGCCCTTCTCTGGTTTGGGTGGCTAGGGTTGGCCCTGCCCCAGAGGTCTGGAGGGGGGGAGCGGGCGCGTAGCCCGGCCCGTGCCCTTCTCTGGTTTGGGTGGCTAGGGTTTGCCCTGCCCCAGAGGTCTGGAGGGGGGGCGCGGGCGCGTAGCCCGGCCCGTGCCCACCTCTGGTTTGGGTGGCTAGGGTTGGCCCTGCCCCAGAGGTCTTGAGGGGGGGAGCGGGTGCGGAGCCCGGCCCGTGCCCTGCTCTGGTTTGGGTGGCTAGGGTTGGCCCTGCCCCAGAGGTCTGGAGGGGGGGAGCGGGCGCGTAGCCCGGCCCGTGCCCTTCTCTGGTTTGGGTGGCTAGGGTTGGCCCTGCCCCAGAGGTTCGGAGTTTTGTCGAAACTGCAAAACTTGTGCAGGAATAACCATATTGGGAAGAACGGATGGATATGTACACTGCGTATAAGAAAAGGAAAACTCACAACTATTGGTAGAATTTTAGCAGATGTTTTGCGTTCCAAGGGTGGGCCAGTTCGCTCCCTTCGGGGGTAGCCAGGATGTACGTGGCCGGCCCAACAATGTCGATGACCGTGTAGGGTCCTTCCCACTTAGCGGCTAGCTTTCCCCGCTTTGCAGTCTCGGGGCGGAAGGTGGCATCTCGGAGGACCAAATCGCCGATCCGGAAGGTCCGCGGTTTCACCCGGGAGTCGTAGTGCCGTGCCATCCTCTGGCTGTGCTTGACGAGGCTAGTCAAGGCCCGGTCTCGCACCTCGTCTATCAACTCCAAACTGAGACCGAGTCCTTCTCCGTTGGCTTCTTCGTCGAAGAGCTTTAGCCGGAGTGTCTCTTCGCCGATTTCCACGGGAACGACCGCCTCCGACCCGTATGCTAGCACGAAGGGGCTTTCCCCAGTCGAGGCCTTGTGGGTGGTACGATAAGACCACAGGATCCCCGGCAGCTCGTCGACCCAGGCCCCTAGAGCGGCGTCCACCTTCTTCTTCATCGGGTTCAGGATACATTTATTCGCGGCCTCCGCCATTCCGTTGCACTGCGGGTGGGCGACTGACGCGAATTGGAGTTTGATTCCCCAGCCTGAGCAAAAGTCGCGGAAGCCCTCGCAATCGAACTGCTTTCCGTTATCCGTGACGATGGAGCGGGGAATCCCGAAACGGCATATGATGGATTGCCAGATGAAGCCCTTCATGTCCGTCCACGCGATTCGCGCCAGCGGCTCTGCTTCGATCCATTTGGTGAAGTAATCCACGGCGACGACTAGGTATTTCCTTCCTCCGGAGGCTTTTGGGAATGGCCCCAGGATGTCGAGCCCCCACTTGGCGAAGGGGATCGGGCTCAAGATGGGCATTAGGTTGGCCGGGGGTGCAGTCGTCCGCCGACAGAACTTCTGGCATGCCTCGCACTTCTTGACGTATTGTATCGCATCCTGGATCATCGTCGGCCAGTAGTATCCTTGGCGCATTACTTTGTGGGCGATGGTGCGCCCGCCATGGTGGTTTCCGCAAAAGCCCTCATGCACCTCACGGATGACTGGCTCAGCTTGCTCCGGGCCCAAACACTTTAGGTAGGGCAGGGCGTCGAAATTGGCTCGGCGGCGGCGGTATAGCACTCCGTCGAGAAGTACAAATGAAAGGGCCCGCCTTTCCACCTGTTTTGCCAGCGTCCGTTCCTCGGGTAGCTCGCCCGTCTTCAGGTACTTTATTATGGGGGTCATCCACGACGTCCTCGTGCCCGCGCACATCAGTTCTCCCTCGTCGATGGTTGGTGTCGCCAGGCTTTCCACGTAGATTGCCTTCCCGATCTCGGCCGCCGAGAAGGAGGCCAGCTTAGACAGGGCATCCGCGCGGAGGTTGCTGGAGCGGGGTAGGTGTTGGACGTCCGCTTTCTTGAACTTTCAGAGTTCGATCTGGATGCGATTTAGGTATCGCTTCATTGTTTCCTCTCGGGCTTCGAAGCCCCCCAGGATTTGTTGGATGACGAGGCGGGAGTCACTCAGGAGCAACACGTTCGTCGCCCCCACCGCCCTTGCGAGCTTCAACCCGTTCACCGTGGCTTCATATTCCGCGACATTGTTGGTGGCCGGGAAGCTGAAGCGCAGGGCGTACTCCAGCGAGCACCCATCCGGCGTTTGAATGACTATTCCTGCTCCTGTCCCAGAGCCTGTTGCGGAGCCGTCGACGTGGATGGTCCATAATTTGCCCGCTGTCGTCGGGGAGGGTGCTGAGGGTTCACCCACCTCGACCCTCCGCGAGGATGTGGGCACCGATGGGAGCTCCGCCCGGTCTCCCGGCGGTATCTCCGCTGTGCATTCCACCACGAAGTCGGCCAGCGCTTGGGCCTTGATTGCCGTCCGGGTTTTGTACGTTATGTCGAACTCGCTGAGCTCGACACTCCAATTGAGCATCCTCCCCGACCGCTCCAGCCGCTTCAGGTTCTTTTCGAGGGGCATGTCGGTGTGGACGATTACGGGGTGGGCCTGGAAGTAGGGTCGGAGCTTCCAGGCCGTGGTGACTAGGCAGTAGGCGGCCTTCTCGATAGGGCTGTAACGAGTCTCCGCCTCCCGGAGGATCCGACTGGCATAGTAAATGGGGCGTTGCACTCCTCCTTCCTCCTTGATCAGGACGGAGCTAACGGCCCCCTCGGTGGTCGCCAGGTACAATCCCAAGGGTTCGCCCTCCTCCGGCCGCACGAGGAGTGGTGGGCTCTGTAGGTATGCTCTCAGCTCCGCGAACGCCCGGGTGCAGTCGTCATCCCACGGGATCACCTTCCTTTGATCTTTAGCTTCGCCCAAGGTTGTGCGCAAGACCCTAAAGAAAGGGAGCGATTTCTCCGCCGATCTCGACAGGAATCGCCCCAAAGCTGCGATCCGGTCGTTCAGTCGCTGCAAGTCCCGGATCGTCCGGGGCTCCGTCATGTCGATGAGGGCCGCCACCTTGTCGGGGTTCACCTCGATTCCCCGCTTCGTTATCATGAAGCCCAGGAATTTTCCCGATTGCACGCCAAAGATACACTTCGCGGGGTTTAGCCTCAGGTTGTACTGGCGGACCCTCTGGAAGGTTTCCCGTAGGTCCGTGAGGTGGTCGGGAGCCCTTCCGCTCTTCACCAGCATGTCGTCAATGTAGACCTCCAGGTTTCGCCCTACCTGAGGGCCGAATATTCGGTCAACCATTCGTTGATAGGTTGCCCCGGCGTTCTTCAGTCCGAAGGGCATCTTGGTGTAACAGAAGGTGCCTTTATCAGTGACAAACGAGGTCTTCTCCTCATCTTCAACCGCCATCGGTATCTGGTTGTATCCCGAGAAGGCGTCCATGAAGCTCAACAACTCATAGCCGGACGCCTGGTCCACCAAATGGTCGATTCTGGGTAGAGGGAAGCTGTCCTTCGGGCACACCTTGTTGAGGTCGGTGAAGTCAACGCACATGCGCCACTTCCCGCTTGGCTTCTTCACCAGAACGACGTTGGCGAGCCAGTCGGGGTAGTTCACCGGCCGAACAAATTTGGCCTCGAGGAGTCGCTCTACTTCTTCCTTGGCCGCCTTCTTCTTTTCGCCCCCTGCACTTCTCTTCTTCTGTCGGACAGGTCGGGCTTCCGGGTCCGCATTCAACCTGTGGGAGATTACTCTCGGGTCCACCCCGGGCATGTCGGCGGGTGACCACGCGAATATGTCCGCGTTTTCTCGGAGCAAGGCCACGAGGGCCGTCCTCAATGCGGACGGGAGTTTTGTCCCGACGGAGACGGTTCTTCCCTCGCCCGAGGCCACAGGGACCTCTTCTACTTCTTCGGCCGGGGTCGGCCGCTGGTCGCAAAAATCCTCCCTCTCGTCTGGGATGAGTGCCGTCAGGGCCCGCCTCGGGCTCCTACACAGGGACGGCGCATGGTTGTGGTCTCCGCGCGTCTCCCGTCCTCCCCGGACCTGTCCCACCCCCTGCGGGGTTCGGAACTTCATCGTCTGATGTCGCAGGCTGGGGAGCGCCTCGATGGCCGTCATATATGGACGCCCTATGATTCCGTTGTATGCCGAGGCGACGTCGACGATGACAAAACGCGTTTCTCTGGTGACGACCATCGGCTCCTCCCCCAGGGTCATGGGCAGGGTGATCATTCCCTCGGTGGGAATCGCGTGGCCGGTGAAGCCGGCGACGGGGCCCACACTGGGCTCTAAGTCTGCACGACCCCACCCCATCCTCTCGACCGTTGCCAAGAACAGGATGTCACAGGAGCTACCAGTGTCAATCAGGAGTCAGCCGACGTCAATCGCCCCGATCCGAGCTTTGATGACGAGGGCGCCATGGATCTGGCTCCGTGCCTCCGGCCAGTCCTCCTCGGTAAAGGTGATGGGGGGCCGGTGTATCTTTCGTCGCTTCGACCGGAGGCCGGCGCCCGCCATCATCACCTGTCGGTCCTCGGCCTCCAGGGTTGCGGGCGCTCGTCCCGCCGAGGTTGGGCCTCCAGTTATCATCTCAATTCGCATGACCGCCCTCGGGGGGCGGGACTCCTCCCTATCGCGGTTCGCCGGCGGTCCCCGTCCCCCCTCCCCCGGGGGGTCCCTCTCTCCAGTCGTCACCCGCCTTCCCGCGACAAAGTTCCCCAGGTGACCCGCCTGGATCAGTCGTTCGATCTCTCTTTTAAGGGAGTGACAGTGGTCGGTGTCGTGACCGTGGTCCCGGTGATAGCGGCAGTATCTCCGGGGGTCCCTCCTCGCCGGGTCCGTCCTCATCCCCCGGGGAGGCTCCGGCAGTAACCCGGCCCTTGTCGCCGCGGCCAGCACCTCCATCATGGGGGCATTGAGTCGCGTGTACTGCGCCGGTGGGGGGTCTTCTTGTCTTGGGATGACTCCGGGGGGCCTCCGCGCCGGGGCAAACTCGCGCGCCGGGCCAAGCCGATCTCGTGGGCGAGGCTCGGGCGGCTCCCGCCGTGGCAGGGCCATCTGATCGCGGCCTCGGCCCCTCTCTTCCTGCCTCGGCCGAGGGTGCGGCCGGGGTCCGTCCTGGGATGGTTTCGCCGGGGGGTATACGACCTTTGCACCAAGGGTCTCTTCGGCCAATGCGTGCCTTTCCGCCATTGCAACCAGCGCTTCGTAGTCGGTCGGCGGGTCCCGGAGCAGGGATTTGTGGAGGCTCCGAGTCCGCAACCCCGCCTTGAAGGCCAGCATTAGCACCTCATCGCCGCATGTCACCACCGCCTGCCTTTCTTCCTGAAAGCAGCGGAGGTATCTTCCCGTTCTCTCCCCTTCTCCTTGGATTATCGTACAGAGATAATCCAAAGGCTTCTTCTTCGTCCGCCCGGCCCGGAACTCTTGGCAGAACTTGTGACAGCTCGCCAAAGCTCCCGACGGATCTCGCGGGCAAGCCGAAGTACCAGTCCAGCGCGGTGTCCCTCAGGCTCTGGGAGAAATGTCGGCATAGGAACGCCTCGTCCACATCCTGCGCTTCCATCGCCCCCCGGTATTGCTGCACGTGCGTGAGGGGGTCACCTCTCCCGTTGTATGTGGCCAAGAGAGGGGGTTTGAACCTTTTGGGCCTTGGGGCGGACGTGATCCACCGTGCGAGCGGCGTTGCCTCCTCCGGATAGGTAGGGCGATCCGGGGCGTCCCCTCTCCGCCATTCGGGGGTCAGGCTTCGGTCGCGTCGCGGCCGTCGACGGTCCGCCCCCGGGGAGTAGTCCGATGGTCGTCTGGCGGGGCTCCTCCCTCGGGCTGAGGACTCGACGGGTTGTGGGCTATGGCTCTCCCAGCGCCAGCGCCTCCCGGCCAGCTCTCCTCGGGCCTCCATCCATTCCTGATTCTCTCGGAGGAGCCTCTCGCGCTCGGCGGCGAGGAAGCGTAGTTGTCGACAAACGGCTTCATCACGCGGGGTATCGGAGGGGTGGTGCTGGTGACGCGGGCCGCCTCCTCCAGGTGGGGATCTGTTCAGCAACGGGTCCCGCCCGTTCCCGGGCCGCCGTCCCATCGTCGTTTCTTCAATGACTTCTTGGTTGCTTCTGTTTTCCTTCCTCAGCCTTTCGCGCTCCGCGACGATGAAGCGGAGTGGGCGGCGGGCGGTCTCTTCTTCCTGGTAGGCCCTCCGGGCGGTCTCGGCCGCCTCGTCCAAACGCCTTTGCGCGGCGGCCGCCTCCCCCAGGCGCCTCCACCGCTGCACAACTTCCATCTCCTCTTCCAGGAGCCTTTGCTGGGCCGCAATCTCCTCCGCGAGCCCCCTATTCTCCCCCTCCTCCTCGAATTGAGGGTGGAGGTCCCTCCTCACGTTCAGGGGCTCTGAGGGGCCGGGCGGAGGCTCCGTTCCCGCCGTCTGATAGCCTTTCCTGGCCAGGGGGACGGCCTCGAAGCTCTTCAGGACGACGGGGGCCGAAGTATGTTCAGTCTCGGTGCCCATCCCCAGAAGGGGGTCGGACGCCGGGGTGATTTGTAGAGAGAGCGGTTCTTGACCCACGGGATCTTTACCGTGGTCAGGGTTCCGCGAGATCGGCATGGAGTCTAACATGGGTGTGACCCTTCGTTCCCACAGACGGCGCCAATTGTTACGAGGTGGAACTCGCGTACAATGAATTTGTATTATGGGGAACCAAGGGCACGGTGGTTATATGGAAATGAGGGGTTAGGTAGGCTGTTTTACAAGAGATTAGTGGGGTGAAGAGGTCGGATCCGTTGCCGGTGGAGCTCACAGGATCGTATCTCATCGGACACGGCTGAGGGAGGTCGAACGGCTGGAGGCTGACGCTGACTTTGGCTAAGGGGCGAACTCTCCTGCAGCACGAACAACTCGTCAGAAGGGCGGGGTTGGGGTTCAAACCTTAGCCCCTCCGATGCCTAAGTCAGTAACAGGGCTTAAATGGGGGGCTGGACACGCCGGCCGGACTAACTGTGTGTCCGCCTCACGTGACGAGCTATAGGTGGGAGAACAAAGATATGGAGGATCTTTGCTCTCGTGTGTGAATGATAGAAGATGGGAGAGTTTTTCTAACCTCTTTTCCGTAAGAGGAGAGGAGGTATTTATACCTGACGGGTGATGACTAGGCGTGCTGAGCTGGCTCGGGTGTCAGCGGAAGCTTCGGACGAGGACATCGGGAACAGGAGTCTCTGACCTGCCTCTGTCAGGCGGCGCAACGGCCCAGGGGTGCTTTTTTCGGGATGTCAGGGCCGAAAGCACTAACCACCGGTCAGGTCAGCCGCCTGGGGGTGCTTTGTCAGACGGTCGGGTGACGTGTGGGTTAGTCGCGTCCTTATCCTAGGCTGTTTGTCGTTAGCGTCGAACTAAAGGTCTGGCTCGCTTTCGGCGCCACGGTTCGCGGGAGTCGGATGGGCCGATCCGGTCGGGGGTTGTCCGGCCCGGCCGCGCTCGTCAATAGGCTTGGCCTAGCTATCCGAGCGTCCCCTAACGCGCTCCCCCGGCGGGTCGGGCGGCTGCGGTTGTTCGCCTCGGCCGGCTACAGTTGTTCGCCTCAGCCATTTCGGGGAGCGCTGTAAGGCGCGCCTATCTCCGTGATGCCCCGGGTTTTCGGGGCGGCGGCCCTAATTGTTAAAAGGTGAGCTAAAGGGGTATGTTAGCGGATCTGGGCTGGAGTTGGGCTACTACGATCTTTAGGTCGTAACAGTTCTGGATTCACAGATAAAATTTCATGTAAAAATATTATGTAGGGATTTATGGTGAATTATTTGGTGAAGTGTGACAAATCTGTTTTTCAGACAGATTTCAGAGCCTATAAAAATTGCTTTTTTTGGGTATGTTATAACCAGAAATTCAACATATAAGAACTCTTATGAATTTTTAGAAAAACTTGCTAACTTTCCAAGAAGACCAAGATCATAAAATTCCATGATGTGTGCCGGTGTTTAGGCCAATTTTACTAAACTGTGTCAACTCTGAAAATCAAACAGACATGTTGTAAAGATGGATTTATTACTCCTAATTTCTGAAATGAACCTATGTCAAAATTTATATGATTTTGAGGTAGAACTTCAAGATCTACAAGCTCATATTTTTTTGAACCCTAATTCGAGCTACAATAACTGTAATTGCAGCAACAACAAACATCAGTATTTCTGAATTTCAAAGGAATGGGTTTGCTTGGAATTTCTAGGGGCTTTTGCATGAAAATTAAAACATGGCACCTTAATTTCATTTCCACTACTTCATATTGGTAAAAAATGATATATAAACATGATGGAGAGAAACCCTAAATAAATTTTCCAAAGCCAAGTTGGAATCATACCTCAAAATTTGATTTTTTCCTCTTCTCTTCCTATTTCTTTCTTCTCCATCTTCCTCTCTCTTCAAGCAAGCATAGACTTCTTCTATTTGTGAATGGGAGTTAGGGTTTTATTTTGAAGAAGGAGTGGGAAATGGGAGAGGGGGTGGCCGGCCATGCATGGGGGAGAGAGAGGATAGAAAAATGAAAAGAGAACAGAAGAGAAAGGTGTAAATGGAGAAGTTTCTCCTAAAAATATCTATTACTAGAAAACTCTCAGGATAAGCATGCAACAAGCTAAATGACCAAAATACCCCTCCATATTCTAGGTATTTACAAGTTTGTCTTTGCTTTATGCACACACCACTTTAGTATGTACGCACAGCAGCTTTAGTCCAAATGACCGTTTTGCCTCTCGCCTTTCTAAAAATTTACGGGGGTTGCCATTGACCCCTAAACCCTTTCACACTTGCATGGAATCCCTACACACACCCATGCTTGCCTACACATGCGTACATGCACCACACACACACGTCCAACACATTCCTGTTGTTTTGCACCCACGACGTCTTTTGCACTTCTCCCGCATTCACATTTCGCATTCTCTTCCTTTAGCCACGTATTACGGCCTAATTTCCCTTGCACTACATCACATACATCGATATCTACGTTTATTTCATGCCTACGTATGCACTGCAGGTAGAAACACCACGCGTGTTCAGTAGAATACCCGTATAGTGCGAAATAGGGCATGACAGATAGCAATAAATACAACTTTGTAGCTATCACTAAGAAGGGGGTTCCTATTATTTTTCTTGGAGACTTTTTAGAGGTTAGGCCATGCCCTAGGCCTCCTATTGGTTCTGAAAGCTTGTATTTGGATTGGATTTCTTCATGAAAGCTAAGTATCTTTGTATTTGTTATTTGAATCTTTGATTTGATATATTTTTACATGCAAGCAATGTTTTTATTGATTTCTATATCATTATTGCTATGCTTGGTTGATCTTTGCTCTAGGGCAAAGGGATGAACCCTATGGGTTTAAAGTTTGATATGTGAAATTATTTAATACCCATGTTGCTAAACTTGTTAAAGGATTAGATTATGATTAATTTACCATGGATAGTTAGGGATTTCCATTGGATCTTGAGAGCTCGGGAGAGGATCTTGATTTATGGGATGCCCTAGATATTCGATTTAGATCTATAATCGAGATTCCCTAGAATTGGTGCACGAGAGCAACCAAAGCTAGCATCTTTATTATATTCTATAATTAAATTCGTTTGTACGACGGTAAAACGAATACGAACCATTATAATCTAGATTCAAACTCACTTTGCACGAGATCGAACTTGAGTTGGAGTTGAATTATATTATCGATCTTAATGCTAGTAGTTTGAACTAGGCTTGCGCGAGAGCGAGGATCTATCTTATATTACTATAGACTTGCGTAGCGTGAGAGCATGCGTTGGTTCACAACATAGTTGCAACAAGTTCACCCTAAACCAAGAGTAGTGATATGGAGATTCATATTTCGCATTGATGCTTAAGATCAATAGTAGGAATTCCATAGTCCTAGACATTTTTATTGATTGAATTGACAACCGAAATATTTATCATCGACACCAACATCCATCACCATTGCCATTACATCATACCATAACCATCTCCACCAATAAATCTTCGTAGTCGAGCCAACCTAATATAGATTGGAGCCAACACCACCTCCTTGTGGATACGATACCCGCTTGCCACTAGACCGTGCACTTACGGTAAAACTACATTGTTTACGGAGTTGTATTCCGGGACGACCAAGTTTTTGGCATCGTTGCTGGGGAGGTGTTTTCTGTTGGGTGCCAATTTGTCACAATTAGGTTGATTAGACTACGAAAAATAAAAACATTTGAAAAATAAAAATAATCAACAAAAAGAAATTTTCACCCCTGCGACCATTATTATCATTTCCATATTCTTTTGTGCCACTGATATTTTTCTCCAGGTATTTATATTTGTTGATCAGGTGTTATGGGTGATATTATGTGGACCACAGATTTTGATCAGAGTGCTCAGACATGAGAATACTTTCTTGATGGGATTCTTGCACACCAGGTTGAAATGCTAGCCAGGTTGAAAAGAGCAACCTTCAATTGGAATGGGTCAAAAGGGACCTTGAAATGAGTGTACTCATGCTTAAGGTTGCAGGAATTTCCAAAGATATCAGTTTGGCTTCTTCATCTTATGGGCAAGAAGCATCGCCAATCATATTACCAGAGCCAGAATGTGCTGTCGTCGATCCCCCATCCTACGATACAGCTATTGAATATGAAGCGTGGATGGACGAAGAGGCAGTGGAGGAAGCAGACATTGAGTCATATGCGCTGCCAGAGGAGGACACATTTCAGAACTTATTGGATGGCATCTTGGAGTCAGTGAAGTTCACCGGTTCAGAGATCATTACAGCAGGTGATGCATTTGAGCTACGATTTGCTGATTTTGTTATGAACCATGTTTCGGCTGCAGGAACAATTGAGGAAGACATACATGTTAGTCTTGAGGGGGGTAGACTATATTTTTGGATTGTTTGTGAGCCTTCTTCTCTACATGTAACATCCCCACAAGTTGACACACATGAGCAGCCAGCATCACCATGCCAGAGAGAGCCTACACTGATAGTTGATAAGAAGGCAAAAGAGCACCCTGTCGAGCCAGAGCTATTGATGAGGAGGCCTCACATGCGGAGCCAGAGCATACCATTGAGGAGGCAGTACTTTGGGACGAGGATATCTTCATTCAGATAGATCCCAAGTCTTGCCAACCTGCAATTAAGCTTTTGTAGCCACCTCTACCTTCCACTGAGGCTGAGCATCCACCTGAGGAGCATTCACCAGAGCTTACTGCTCCCACTCAGGCAGATATTTTTATACATTCCAATTCGGCATCATGTATTCCATTTGAAATTTATTTTGAGTCAGATTTTTTTGACACGTCGTACCTTTTGCAGCACACATACGATTATGGACCGGAGGTATGCTTGGACGGGTCACAGCTTGACGAACCTACCAAGGTGTAGAAGCTTACACGTCGTACCTTTCTCAATTGCTTCATCTGCTGATTTGTCTAGAAGGACACCTTGTGCGGTGGTATCAATGATCATCTTCGTACTGGGCTGCAGCCTGCTATAGAAGCTTTGGACTAGATCCCATGATGGGATCCCATGGTGTAGGAACTGATGCTGAATGTCCTTGAATCTTTCCCAGGCTTCGTAGAGCGACTCTTGCGGCAGTTGCTTAAAATTGGAGATAGCTCCTCTGATTCTCACCGTTTTTGACGGTGGGTAAAATTTGTCCATGAAAGCAAGTGCCAGTTGTTCCCACGAACTGAAGTGGTTAGATGTGTTGGAAATAGCCTCCTAGACTATGTTTGATGATAACAAACCCTACTGAACTATTCTAATATGTGTGTTAAGTGTGTCTCAGGTCCCTATGCAGTGTGACAGTCATGTTTGGTCAGGTTACGCATGTACATACTCAAGTACGTTGAAATACAAAGCTGGAACTACATTTGGAATTACGAAAGCTGATCAAACAATAAAGTTTAGCTATGAAACTCTATCCTAGAGTTAATCATAGGCTATAAACATTATGGTAATTTTTTCAGCAATTATGGAAATTGTTTGAAGCCAAAATACAGGGAAATACGAAGAAATACAGAGTATACAAAGAACGAAATGTGTCTACAAGTGGTGAAATGAGGTGAAATAATTCTACCATGTAAATATGGGGCTCTGGGATTTTTGAGAATTTTTTTAGAATTTTATGGAATTATTTGGAGGTCAAATACTCAAGAATACAATGAAAATACTCAGAAAATTAAACATACGGTACTGTGCCACTTGCGGCGCCGTATCCGCGCTGAGCCGCTGTCAACGTGGATGCATCGCAGCCGTTGGATCATCATCCAACGGCCTGAGAGCTGCCGACTCGAGTCAAAAAGTGCGTGCGGCGGCTGTGGGTCCGGGTCTTCGTTGGCGGGCGGAGACGTCGAATCCGCGAGCGATGTGGCCAAATCATGACCACCCATCCGCGATCGAACGGTTGCCGACAAGCCGATTTTTGCAGATGCGGGTCCCAGCGCATTTAAGCCTGCGAAGCCGCCTCGTGCGGATCCACTCACATAATGCCAACCCGCAAGCTGTTAACCCTATATATACACATGTACACCTCTTCACTAAATCATCCATAAGTTGAGTTCTAGAGATCCAAATTGAGCACCATTTACGGCGTTACGACCGTGGCTTTATCCCCGACGTACTGACACCAAGTTGAGTAGCTAGTTCCTTCTGTGCATCAAATGGCATCACGTTGATCGAGGAGCTTCTACCGACTACTTTCACGGGGACATCGACTTCTTCCTCTACAGAACTCCGATGGACATTCCAAAAGAAGCGTTGCGGAGCTACTGACATACTGAAAGACGAGCACCAGAGGGATCTTCACAAATGAGCTTTCTAAACTCTTGATCTTATATTATTGTGAATATGTTGTTGTATTTTTCTTTGGTTTTTTGGGTTTTACACTTTCTTCCGCTAAACTATTTTTAGTAATCCGAGTGGGGGGCATATCGGATTGGGAGAGCATCATAGTATTGTTGTCTTTTTAGGCTTTGATGAGCTAGGGTTAGTCAGAGTGGTTAGAGTTGGGGCTCTAATCTTGTGTGATTGTAACTGCTTAAAGAAACAATTTTTAGTGATGTTGTTCCGGAGTGGATGTAGGTCTTGGGAGACCGAACCACGTAAATCTTCCGTGTCATCTGCCTGCTCTGATTGTTGTGTTATCTGCTTTACTATTGCTTCTACTTATCTGTTTTAATTAGACTTAAATATTTTTATCTTGCGATAATTTGGTCATCGGCCTATTCACCCCCCCCCCTTCTAGGCCCTATTTAGATCCTACAAGATGGGTGGGCCCACAACCAATATGAAGCCTTATCCCTCAAAGTGATGGGAAAGAGCCTTAGCTTTATTGCGTCTTCGCTCACATCCTTAGTCTTAAACGTATCACACTTTGCCAGAAAAGTGTCGATGTGATGGTTCGGATTCTCGTGCGGATTCCCATGGAAGGAATCCTGCTGCATCAGATTTATGAGCCCGGTCTTTATCTCAAAGCTACTTGCCGCCAGTTGCAATCTCAGAATGGAAGAATTGTCCCCGTAGCTCGGTTTCATGTGGTCCCGGATGGACCCGGTGCGAGGCGGAGTGGCGGTATTTTCTGCCATCGGATCAGAGGGTGTCTAACCCCTATTCAGGGCTCTGAGAGTTCTTGCTGTCTTCTCGATTTCAGGATCAAATAGTAGTTCTTTATCAATAGCTCCGAAGCGAGTAATCATGCACAAGACCACTCAGAAAATACCATGAGTAGCAAAGTAATAATAAAGAAGAATAAAAAGAATGGAAAGATAGGAAATGAATAGAATTGCTAGAAAATTCTTCGAAATAGAAATAAACTGAGTAACACTGTAACTGTCCCAAGCAACGACGCCAAAAACTTGATGCGCCCAGAACTTACACCTAAAATCCACCTAGCGGTGCCACGGTCGCCAGGCGCGGTATGGTTTCTAGATGTCGATTCTGGGTTCTATCCGCAAGCGGACGGTGCCAAATTATAGTGTAAAAGAATATAAAATCCTACAGGGACAGTGACGGTGTATTGAGGTCTCAGATTATTTCTAGATCTCAGAATGAGATAGCAGACGGTTTAGAAAGGTTGGTTGTGATGGTATTGATTAAATATAAGAAGAGACTAGGGCTTTAGGGATCGCCGCTAGGATAGTTGGAAGTCGACATTAGATTAGGGGTTTTTACGTTGCATTATGTTTATGGGATTGGTCTCTCAGCTCGTACCACTCTCGTGGATTAGAGCTTCGAGGTACTTCAGTGGCTCTCATTGACGCAATGGCGGTAGCCGTCAATGTAGTAATATAGTTTGTCGGTAGATCCCGTCAAGGCACGAGCCGGGCATGGTCACAAGCCTTGGTTGGATCCACTAACTCCTTAATTAAAACCTAAGGATATTCCTTAAGCTAATCAATTCCACCGACCGTGGGCATGATCTCAATACGAGTTCTCCTAGGGATTTGGGTGGATCATCCAAAGTACTCCCCTTTTATTCCCAACACAATCTAAAAATCACATATCTACATCTTTTTCCTAAGATCCTCGGGCTAACCCATTAACCCTAGATAAGATTACTCACACATGGCAAATAGAACAAATAAAGATGCAATTTTTACCATGGAAAACATCGTAGCAATTTAAACAAGTAAAAGATGAGAATTTTACGTACCAAAATCAAGAGAGAACAATAACTTCTAGTATAAAAGATATCGAATCCCACAGGGACGGTGATAGTGTCAATGAATGTGTTGAGTTATACTATAAAAGATATCGAATCCCACAGGGATGGTGATAGTGTCAATGGATTCTCAGTTTATTTCTAAGTCTTGAAGTAAGATAGCTATCGGGGTAAAAGATTTGGTTTGGGTGTTGTTGTAATACTAATAAAAGGGACTGTGGCTTTAGGGATCACCGCTAGGATCGTTGGGAGTCGACGTTGGGATAGGATCCTTGCATTGCATTAGGGTTAGGGAATTAATCCCCCAACTCGTACCACTCTCATGGGTTAGAATTGTGGGGTATTTCAGTGGCTCTCGTTGACGCAATGGTGGTAGCCGTCAACGTAGCAATATAGTTTGTTGATGGATCCCCTCAAGCCGCGAGCCGGGCATGGTCATGAGCCTTGATTGGATCCACCGATTTCCCTATTCGAATCCCTAGATACCCCTTAAGCACATCAATTCCACAGATCGTGGGCATGATCTCGGTATGGGTTATCTATGGATTCGGTAGGATCTACCGAAATACTACTCAAAGTACCAGATTCAATGTAGGGATCCAGATCTACATCTTCCCCCTAGGATCCTAGGGCTAACCCATCAACCCTAGAATAATCTACTCACACATGGCAATATTAGCAAGCAAAGATACAATTTTTGTAGACGCAGACATCATAACAAATTGATAAACAAAGATCGAGAACTTATAGTGAGATAGATAAAGAAAAATGTCGCCTAATAGATCCACAGAGAAAATCCAGATTCTTAGAACGCAAGGAGAACGAATAATATTTCCAGTCAATCTCGATCCAAAAGTTTCTTACAAATTTCAATCTAAGAACAATCCTCTACAAAATTGCCTAAGCTCTGCTCAAAACATCTTCTAAAAATCCCTAATGAGTCGCCTCCTTCAGTCGCTCGCACAGCTCCCAGCTTCAGTCGCCAAAGGTCGCGCAATCGACGGCCTCTGAAAACATTCCAAAAATGACCCTGGAATTGCCGACCGAGTAGGTGACTCGGTCGAGCAATACGCTGCTCGTTCGGTCGCTTGGACCGAGCAGATGAGCTGCTCAATCGAGCACTACAGGAAATAGGGAGGATTCAAAATTGCAGCTCTGCCTACCCAGACCGAGTACGCTCTGCTCGGTCCGAGTAGGGGTCGACTCGGTCAGCTGCTTTGGCTGCGTCGCTGGATTGCTTCAGCTGTGGAAATTGAGGTTACTCGATCGAGCAGCTGAACTGCTCTGTCCGAGCCAGCCCGTATCTGCTCCTCCTCTCTAATTGAAGCTGCTCGGTCGAGCAGCTGAACTGCTCGACCGAGCATTTTCTGGGAAACTGTCCCCAGCTACTGGGGATGTCTCTCTCCTCTGCTCTCTCTCTCTCTCTCTCTTCTCCTCCAATGGCTCCAGAAGTGTGACAAACTCCTTCAGAGCCTCGCCAATGAGCTCACGAGCATGTAGGATGTGTCCATACCCAAAGGGGGTCCCAAATCGCTCCAAAATCCCTGAAAACTCACAAAACACTACGAAACTCGAATATATCGTCAGAAATGCAATATCGTAGTAAAATATGGGGTTTGGATGCGAAAATGGTATGAGATGCAATGAAATGATGATATGAAAATAGTAGAAAATATGGACACATCAGTAGGCCCTGCTCGGTCGAGTCGTCAGAGGATCAAATATTCTTCTCCAAAACGTCACTCTACCTGCTCAGGTCGAGTAGGTCTTGCTCGGTCGAGTAGGATGCTGGTGGGAGGAAGCTCGAAAACTGGATCGACTCGGGTCGAGTCGTCACTCTGCTCGGTCGAGTAGAGCGTGCATGTTTTTCTTGATGGACTCGCGTGTCAGCTCGACCGAGTAGCTGGTGCTACTCGGGTCGAGTCACCTGGGAAAACTGCATGGGCTTGGGCTTTGGCTCCTTTCTCTCGCTCGCTTCTCATCCTCTCCTCCCATATGCTTCCAAACCTCGACGAACTCATGTAGAGCCTTGCCAACGGCGTCAAAGACGTGCTGGATGTGTCCATGTCCCAAAATGGCTCCAAATCGCTCCAAAATCTCTGAAAATCCACAAAGCTCTACGAAACTCGAATATAGAGTTAGAAGCACAGTATCGTATGAAAATGCGGGATTTGGATGCGGATATAACATGAAATGATGCTATGAAAAAATGAAAAATATGGACACATCAGGTGCCTTGGAGAAAAGCTCAAAATCTTCGTCTATTTGGTGCGACTCGGGTCGAGTCGGATGTCTGCTCGATCAAGTAGGTCTGGGCTGTTTCAAGTGCGATTTCTGCATGTCAGCTCGGCTGAGTACCTGATACTACTCGGTCAAGTCACCTGGAAAAATGAGCTGAATATTTGCCATCTCTCGTTCTCTTCTCCTCCTCTCCTCCAATCTTCTTACATTCCTCGGCGAACTCTTATGGAGCTTTGCGAATGATGTCTCGGACGTGCCAAATGTGTTCATGTCCCAAAATAGCTCCAATTCGCTCCAAAACTCCTGAAAATCCAAAAAGCTATACAAAACTCGAATATGACGTTAGAAGCGCGATAATGTATGAAAATATAGAGTTTGGAGGAAAATATAACATGAAATGATGCGAATAAAACATGTAAAATATGGACACATCAATTACGAATCATGTTTCATTTGCTCTTTAGAAGATGCAAGGGCAAACTTCATTATTGCGGAATCCTTGTAGTACAAGGAATTCAATGAGTCTGTTATACTACATTCTTCCTGATTCTTTAAGACAATATAATGAAATTTGTAGCTTAACAGAATTGACGTCTCGATATCTATCTTTTAAAGTTGTAGGCAGTTGAAAGCCATCAGGAAGTTTCATATCAAGATTTCCATATAGATATGCAGTCACAATATCCATCAGTTGCATATCTAATTCTTCTGTTGCTGTTAAGTGATATGCTCATATTTTACACTTTATTTCTGCAATTTTTCATGCCATAACCATTGCTCATATCGTGAATTTAATGTTCAAACGATGATTGTACGATGAATTTAAATATTTCTATGTTTCATTGGATTTCAGGAAATATGGAGCAATCTGGAGCATTTTGGAGCTATGAGCACATACACACATGCCAGAGTGTCAATCACGATAATATCTAGGAGCTAACGACGCTTGATGATGAGAAGAAAAGGAAGAAATGCGAGAGAATGAAGAAATGAGCGAGAAGGAGTAGATTTTGAAGAAGAAGCAGCCTACTCAGCCGGGTGAGACAGCTCACTCGACCAAGTGGCACTGACATGGCCATCTCCAGCTAATAGAAGAAGAGATAATCTACTCGGTCGAGTGGAATTCCCACTTGACCGAGTGAGAAGCCCACTTGACCGAGTGGAGACAGAAATTTATTGAACAGAACAGCGATTTTGAAGAGTTCTATAGAAGACTCCACTCAACCGAGTGAGAAGCTCACTCGACCGAGTGAGCACACCACTCGACCGAGTGGCCTGGATATTACAAAAGGCCGAATTTCCCAGATTTTCCATAGAAGAGCCACTCGACCGAGTGACATTTCCACTCGGCTGAGTGCACTGCCGACCCAGTTTCGACTTAGGGTTTTTCCAGCCATCTGGGGGTATTTTTGTCAGGATTTTTTGGACGTTTTGAGTTCGTGTAAATAGCTAGTTTTGAGAGCCGTCAAAGAGACGACATAGCTATAGTTCTTAGGAAAAATACATTTTTTCTATCTTATTTTCGCAAGAGGATGAAGTGCAAGATCTTAATTTTCTTATTGTTTGGAGCTTGAACATCATTGGTTTGTCTAAACTTTTGCAAGTTCTTATTTTTTATGCTGAATTTCTATTTGGATCTGATTCCTATGATGAATTCTCCTGCACTTCTCAATTCTATTGTTTTTTATATGATGAATTGCGAGTAATCTCCTTGCTCTAGGGAAAAGGGATGAACCCTATGAATCTAGGGTTTGATATGTGAAATCTAATGAAGACCCATGTTGCTAAACTTGTAAATAGGTTAGATTGTGATAGATTTACTACGGATAACTAGTGATTTCGATTGGATCTTGAGAGCTCGAGAGAGGATATTGATCTATGGGAAGCCCTAGATATTCGATTTAAATCTATAATCGAGATTTCCTAGAATTGGTGCGCGAGGGCGACCAAAGCTAGCATCTTTATTATATTTCTATAATCATATTCATTTGTACGACGGTAAAACGAATACGAACCACCACGATCTCGATTCGAACTCACTTGCGCGAGAGCGAGCTTGAGTTGGAATTGAAAAATATTGTCGACTTAATGCTAGTGGTTTGAACTAGGCTTGCGCGACAGCGATGCTCTAGTTTAGATTACTATAGACTTGCGTAGCGCGAGAGCATGCGTTGGTTCACAACCTAGTTGCAACAAGTTAACCTTAAACCAAGAGTGGTGATATGGAGATTCATATTTCACATTGATGCTTGAGATCTATAGTGGGGATTCCCAAGCCATAGGCATTTTTATTAATTGAATTCATAAACAATACTTTGCGCGACTGTGACACCAATGTTTCTTGATCATCGTTTCACCTCTGCTAAGTAATCAATATAGATACCAATAGTTTTTCCCCGTGATTCGATACCCGCTCACCACTTAACTGTGCGCTTGCGGTAAAACTACATTGTTTTGGGAGTACATCTCGATGTGATCATTAAGCTTATTAATTATCAGAGAGTGATCACATCCATCACTGGTAAGTATGTTTGTTCATAGTCAATACATAGTCTTTGGAAGAATCCTTGAGCTACAAGCCGTGCTTTGTAGCATACGGTCTAATTATTTTCATTTTTTTTCGACAAATACGCATTTATATCCCACATGTTTGACACAATTTGGTGACTGGACTATTAGTCCAAATACTTTGTGTTTCTTAAGCGAGTCCAGCTCTGCTTCTATTACCTCATTCCACTTTGGCCAATCATTTCTCTGTTTACATTCAACATCGGAATGTGGATCATTATCATCATCGCTTTTAATGACATGAATGGAAATATAAAACGCGAAGTTATCATCGATTATTGTGCTTTTTCTATCCAACACCTCTCATGTATGTACATAATTTAATGATACTGATTTTTCCTCTTCATGTGATTCTGGGATGGGTGAGGGTATGGACATGAACTCATTTTTCTGTGGTGGTGTTGTCTCAAGGCCTCTATGAGTTTTTCTTTTTCTTGGATTTTTGTCATTGAAGCCTCGTGGTATGCCTCTTTTTAATTGAAGAACAGCCGCTTCTACTGCTGGTTGATTACATCCATTCTTGGGATGTCTATCCTAGCTGGAGTATTTGCAGCAGGTATGTGTGATTTGACAATCTTCTTGATGTCAGTAAATGAATCCAGTAATTGATGAACAGTGTTTTGAATGTGGAGAATCTTCAAGATCACATCTTCACATTGCTTACTTCTGAATCATAGTCGGACAATGTTTTTATATCCCACGATATAATTTGTGAAGCTCTAGACTTCCCTGAATCTGGGCCTAATTAATTTGGAGAATGTCGTTTCATCAACTTCATAGTTTTCAAGACGTGCCTTGAAAGTGCCCCCGTTTAGGATTCTAGGTATCTTCTACTTGAGTGTGAGTCAAATCCTACATAGATCTCTAAACAACATTGAGGACATATTTTTGTCCTCTATGGTAGTGTTATGGGGATATAAACTGCACAACCAAAAATCCTCAAATGAGAGATGTTTGTTGATATTCCATTTGCAAGTTGCATTGAAAAGTAACTCTGTAACGGCCGGTATTTTTCTAGGTGTACTATTGTGTGTGCCCGTATTTTCGTTTTAACCATCCGGATGTTTTCGTGCGCGAGTTCTATTTTGTGCGTCAATACGAGCATGTCAATGACTTTTAATTTTTACATTGGTTAATTTTTTTTCACTAATTAAATTACCCTAATTATTTACCCCTAATTAAATTGCTAATTAAACATAACCTACCAGGTTGAATCCCACCGAATGTATCGGTGAGATCCAACCACCACCTTCATTCTCCTCCCCCACTGCCAGCTCCCTTCCATCAAGCTACTCCAACTCCGTTGTTTTAACAGCAATAACATGGCAACATCACCATCATTTTTCTCCACCATCTGCAAAATTCCCTGCAATCTTCCTCTTCTCCTGCAAACAAAACAAACCAGATACAACCCAAAAACAAAAACCAGCAAAACATTTCTTCCTCCTGCAATCCATCAAACCAATCCCTCAAACATCAACCCACTTCCCAAAAAATTTTCACAGACCCAAATTCTCCATCAGCTCTTCCCAAAACTCTTCCCAAATCTTCCACCAAATTTCCCAAAATCAGACACAACCAAAAAACCCAAATCTGAAAAGCAATTTCAGATCCAAAATCGAAAACAAACCCAAACAAGCAATCTCCAACCCACTTCTTCTCTCCTTCTTCTCCTTCCTCATCCCTCTCCCAAGGCCGGCACCCCCTCCTCACCCTCGTCCGTGCTCCTCGCGCGCTCGCTGTCGAAGGAAGCAACAGCCGCCCGCCGCATGTAACCGCCGCCCGCCGCCGGACAGAGCCACCCGCCGCCGCTAGTCGTCGGAGGAAGCCCGCCGTCAGCCGCCCCCGCCTCCTTCCTCCCGTCACGCGATGTGAGAGCCCCCCTTTGTTTGCTTGCTGCAGATCTTGAAATAAAAAAAAGAAAAAAAAAGATGACAGAATGAAAGAAAGAGGGAAAGAGAGTTAGACAGAGACTGAGGGAGAGTAAGAGTGGAAGGGGGAGAAAGTCAGTAAGTCAAAGAGAGGGGGTCATAGCCTTAAAGAGTAAGGATGTGAGAGAGAGAGAGAGGCATGTGGTTTGTTATTTTATTATTGTGTATGAAGGATTTTTTATAATGTGATAGCAGGTGTAGTGGGTGTACCCCTTTAATGTGATGTTAACATGCTAATAACCCTATTATTAACTTATAGTAGCTTAGTTAATTAATTGGTGGTTAATATTAGTGTTATTTAAATGTTAAATTGATTTCACCATGTTAGTATGATTAAATAATATTAGGGTGATAATACTAGTATAAAATAAGGCGCACCCCGTTAGTATCACTATATAAATGTTACACTAACCAGAGAACCCGATAAAATTAGACGAACCCAATTCGGGAGTTATTTTAGTGTTGTGTTTATCTCGCGAAGATTTTAATTTGGTGATTTGTTTAACTAAAACAGAGAACCACTATCACCAAAACGAAGTACCCGTCAAGACGAACCCAACGGCACCAAAATCACCGAAAACAGGCAAGTATGCAATTTATATTGAATGTTTGAAGGTAGATGCTTATTTAGCCTTTTGCATGTAAAGTTGTATAACTCAAAACATGCACGTGAAATGACGCGTGAAAACACTTCCACGACATCAGTGGCTAAAAACGTGATCCAACGGCATATAATTTGATATATCTTATTTTAGAACATTAGCGAAGAAAATCTGTTTCCATGTCATACTCGTTAAATTCTCATACCCAGCACCTTTGTTAAATTGTTGTAAATGTTGCTCGATATTCTTGTAAACAGGAAAAATATTGTATAAAAGTAAATGATTATGTTATTAAATTGTTGCATGCCTTAGAATGATTATCAAATGTGTGACATCGTGAAATCGTGCGCCTCGAAGGCAAGATCGTGACTTTCGTGATGTCATGTGAGTTGACAATTCGTGCTTGTAATTCGTGAATTAGGCTGGCTCGTGTTCCAGCACATTTTTGGGGTGGGGTTAGGGTTGAGCGGCTACTAGGCGTATAAAAGGGTACTCTCTTCAAGGGCACCACCCGTATGCGGTGGGTTAGCGCCAAACACGGTAAGCCTCGTGTGAAGAACGACTCACTCATCACGACCAAAAGGCGAGAACCATATGCATGATAGAAAGCATTGCATTGTAATCGTAATAATCGTGATCACTTGCTCGCATATCAGGATTGCTATGTTTATAGTGCTTACTTTTAATTCGTATAATTGCGTGTCATAACTGCTCACCTTACGTGTTAAACTGCTTAGAACTGCATGCTAGGAGTATTTTACTCTATTTCATTTTAAATCATCATGTTTAAACTTATTGCCATTATCTCTTTTAATTCATTAATGCCTCTTAAATTCAGTATAATTTTGTATACCTTCCCTTAGGTTCTAACTTCTACTTGCAGACCCTTGCTGACATACATTCATGTTTTTGGATGTATGTCAGATCCCGAGCTATAGCACCAGGAGGACTAGTTGAGATAGCTGAACCAGTGGACCAAGAGTTGTTGATTAGTGGACTTTAATTGTACTTCCTTTAATTTGTTGTATGGGTCATACGACACACTCTCCTTTTCTCCATGGTTGTAATTCCATTGAGACGTCTGAGATTGTAATAATGTTTTATTTATCTATGTTGTTTTAAGTAATGCAAGCAAGAACCTGCAGTTTTCACACAGACGCTTATTATGTTAAGTCAAGGAGGAAAGAAAAGCAAAAGTACCTCCTCCTTACTTGCACAAGCGGACCCGTTGGCGTCGTCACTCCCAAGCCTACTGGGAAGCGGGGCATGACAAACTCTGACTCCCAGAGGGTCTGAGTCTTATTAATTAAGTAACATGCAAGATTGCATGTCCCCAAGCAGTCACCGGCAACTGGGATTTCATTAATAATGGACATGCAATCCATTGGAGTCTTTTTATCAAGGACACTGCTATCTCATTTTGGGTGTAAAAATGCAGTACAGGATGTTCAACTTATATCCCAGTTGCTAGGTAGTATTCTTGGAATGACCGGAAGATAAATTTACCAGCATTATCCAAACGAAATTTCTTTATTTGATTGTCAGAAAAACGCGTCTGCAATTTTATTATTTGTGCCAATAGCTTTGGAAAAGCTAAATTGCGAGGGTAATAGTAAACACACATACGACCATTTTGAGGATGCATCAATCAATACCATGAAGTACCAGAAAGGTCCAGTAAAGGATGGATTGGTACACATATATTTCTTTGTATTCTTTTAAGGAAGCTTGGGGATTCATTGTCCACTTTTAGTGGAGATGGTCTTGTAATCAATTTTCTCTTGTAACGAGAGATGCAAGGGAATTCATCCTTTTGAATAATCTTATTGTTCTTTAAATCACGCACATAGGATTGGGATATGATGCAAAGCATCATTACCGATTCAGGGTGGCCAAGTCTATGATGCCATAATAATGATATCAGGCACTTAAGGTGCTTTGTCAAATTTGCTTCCTCTCTCCAAATCTTTCTATGATAGAGGCCCGATGGTAGGCTCTCAAATTACTCAAGTATAGAATTGAGTCCTTTATCTTGAGACACTACCTACAAATATTCTTTATTATTTTCGTTTGTAGTTTCTAAGTGAAATCCGCTTTGGTGGATGTCTTTGAAACTTAGTAAATTTCTTTTCGAATTCGGATAGAATAATGTATCCTTTATTTTGATTTGTGTACTATTTGGGTGCAATAAAGTTGCATTCCTTGACCCTTCAAATATATTTGGTGGCCTTGATATGATATTTGATGGGTGATTATACATTTTTCTAGTGGGTGATATTCACGCATTACGCTTATATATCGTTTCACTCTATTTCCATTCCATTTCACTCTCTGTGTGTTTATGTGCATTTCAGGTTAATATCAAGCTAATTGGAGCCATTTAGAGTCAAGATATGAAGAGGACAAGCAGGAAGAGAGAAGAAATGAAATTGATAAAAATTTGAAAGAATTCAACCTCTACACGACTGTGTGTGGTTACACACACAGTCATATAGAAGAACACGGCCAAGCACAAATGGAGACCACACATGATCATGCATACAGTCGTGTGGGTTGTATAGAGAGGGCTGAAGAAGAAATTAGACACAGTCGGGTGGCCATCCACACGACCGTGTCACTGAAGAGGCTAAGACAGAAGGCTGTTTTAAGCGCTGCAGTCACACGGTCGTGTCAGCTTTCTACATGACCGCGTCGAAGCTGACTTCCTGAAGCACTCCGTGGGCCATCATATGAGATTCTAGCCACACGACTCTGTCGTTTGGTCGACACGATCGTGTAGTGCCTATCTGGGTCTAGTTTTGCCAGACCCGTTAGGGTTTTTCTGGGTTTTATATTTAAGCGGATATGCACCGCTTCAGAGGGGCAGTTTAGTTTTTACCCAAGTTTTCATCTTCTACCTTTGTTCTTAGTTTAGGAGTAGGAGTAGGTTAGATTATGGTTTTATTTGAAGATTTCCTTTGGAGCAAGTATGTACTTTAAAGACATACTTGTATTGCAACCTTGGAGATAAGTGATAAGTGTTTTCCTTCCTCTTTTTTTTATTATATGTTGCCCTTTTGTTCTTGTGTTATTTCTATGATTTCCTTGATGAGTAGTCGTTTATCTAGAACATAGTTGAACCTTATTAAGGGTTGGATACGATGTGATCTATTTTGTTTAACTATCTATGTAATATCGAATTAGGGTTTTGCCACGGATGTTTTATTAGAATTATTCACTATCTATGTCGCCAACGATAATTGGGTGTAGATTAGAGCCTCTTAGCGATGACCGAATTTCTATCCACAATAGTGACGTGAATGATGGATGGGAAATATTGTCAAGCATCATGCATCTATCTTGTGACAATGACCACCGATAATTGTCTTTGTCATATGATGGATAGACCTATCATAGCATCATGACAATGTGGGTAGGTGATAATATTAGATGTGACAACCTCGCCCTAGGAATAATTTGATAGTTAGATAAGGAGTTTACTTCCATGTCTAACCCACATTAAAGGGATACCTAGCCCTAGAGCCATCTTTTATCTTTATTTCGCCCTTCATAAAAATACACATGTAGGTAACCATAACCTAGGATTGGCTAGTACTCAAGCAGACAACCTCCATGTGGATCAACACGTAAGTACACTGACACTGTGCGCATGCGGTATAAATATTAAAACTGACACATGAGTATTTACCATGCTATCATATTGTATTATGCTATGGAAATAGAATTTATTCTAAAGGATTGTATGTGTCGAGACACTGTCTACTAGGCAGTCATGAGAGCGATCTATCTAATCAAAGATGAAGCACATAAGAACATTGCAAAAACATAACTAATTTATTCAATGGAAATTTAGCCATACATAGTTATGAAAAGAAATATCTCTATGAAAATGTTTATTTTACTAAGATAAATGCCTTTAATCAAACAAGTCATCTTTCTCGAAATCAACAGCAATAAACTGCACCGGAGCTTGGGAGTAGTTGCTCACCAAATTTGACGATTTGTTTTTTCTTTAAGCTCTCTTGGAACAAAACTTGTAGGTGCTGCAGAGTTTTGCACACCTTGGCCAGTGTCCTGTCATGCCATGCAACAACGATAGCACATGTCTTCCCAATCCTTCTTTAGTGGGGTGCTTAATTTCTATTATTATTTTCAGTTCTTTGCCATGTGAACTTCCTCGTCCCTATATTTTTATTGTTCTGGTGGCTTTGTCCTCTGGCTTGCTTTTTATTTAGTCCCCTTCTGAAATTTCCCTTTTCTTTTATTCTTCTGTTTTGATGATGCATTATGAACTTTTGGGAGATGGGCCGTGCCAGGATGGCACGTTTTATGAGTAGCGATGAGAAGCTCGCTATTTTGTTCAACCATTAATAAGCATGCCAGTAGCTCAGAAGACTTCATGAACTTTAGTTCACGATATTGATGCATTAATATTCCATCTTTTGCATGAAAAGATGTGTAAGTCTTTTCTAGCATGCGTTCTTCTGAGACTTTTTCATCACAAAACTTCAAGGGTAAGGCGGTGCTGAACAAAGCTGAGTTGTACTCAGTTATGGACTTAAAGTTCTGTAGTCTCGTATTCTCCCACTCATAATGGGCCATTGGGAGTAAACATCTCTCTGATGTTTACACCTATCCTCAAGTGCAGTTCACAACTCTAGTTGGTTTTTGACCGTCAGGTATTCAACCTTTAAGGTCATGTACACGTGGCGACGAATATATATTCTCACTTTTGATTTTTCTATGTCTGTCACAAAGCGCCCTTTTGTATTGTGGCACTTAGGGATTGTGCTCACAAATGGAATTTGACATCCAACTGCCAACTGAGGTGATTCTTTCCATATGCTTCCAAAATTTCGAAATCGACACTTGCAATTTTTGCTATTTATTAAGAAAAGCACAAATTGCACGACTTAATAATACTAAAAATTTTATCATGCAGAGACAATTTAAAGTGAATAAGCTAATTGTGTGGATCGACCAGTCAACACAAAAGAATAATGTCTAAAGTCCAAATTATACAATCCCTTTTACATAAATGAAAAAGAAAAAATACAACTTTGGAAACGCTCATTGGTCCCATAAAAAATTCTTCTTTTTCAGGGGTGGCCTCCGCCTCCATGGAAATTCCATCGATGTTGGGCATTATATAATATTCCTCACTATATTTTCGCTCAAAAAGAAAAAAAAGTACGGGAAAAATAAAAGTAAGACTTAAAAGGCTAATCTAAAACTATTTTTTTCCGATTTCGTTCGATTTAGGGTATTGTAATTTGACAGATATCGTGATCATGATAGAATAAACTTGGTTTCTGGTATACCTCAAGATCGAACAAGACTGACGTGTGCTTTTGATTTGTCGTCCACGCGCGGGCTATTCTCTGTCGTTCTTCAAGGCTTCCGCAATGTCCGGGCCCACTCTATCGGGAAGAGAGTGCTGATAACGTGTTGTGAAGTGCTTTCTATGGGAGACCACTGGCCTTTATTTATAGGGGAATAGGGATGAGTTCATACAATGGTAGGATAACGTATTCATGAACGATACAAACTCCTAATCTCCTGCTTGATAGGATTCAGTCCTATATGGGATTTTACCTTGGCCTGCATAATAATTCATAACAAATTTGTGCTGACCCTAATTATCATCTCGTTCCAAAGGGTAGGTCTGAGATGCAATTTGCAGGTAAATAACGATTAAATAATGAAGATGGAACCCAAGGATTTGTTCTTTGTGTTTAACTGAGACGACATAAATGTGTTAGCCTCGCTAGTCAATACCAACCCCAACTTCATGAGGTTTTCAGACCCTCAGCCAGTTCCCTTGAGTGAAGAGGCTTTTGATTGCACACTGTGATGCTCATCTTCAATGTCAAGCATTCTGAAACTCAATTATACGATTCCAGAAAACTCACAGAAACCAAAAGTTGCATATTATTCAAACAACACAATAGATGGACTCTCAACCCAATACCGAATCCAAACACAAATACAAAGCTTCTGTCTATTTATGGAATTCGATTATCCAGGAATTAGCATAGCCGCAGACGACCTTGGATCCTGAGAACCCGGCTCCCTTTGCCAAGGATTCGAACTCCTCCTCGGTCCTCTCTTTTCCCCCGGGGTTGTGAGCCAGCATGATCATGTCGACATGGATGACTCCCTGGGCTGCGGCCGTAGGCTCAGGATACACTGGCAGAATGCTCTCCATGAGTATCACCTTGCCGTTGTCTGGCAGAGCCTTCCAGCAGTTCTTCAATAGCTTCAAGCAGTGCTCGTCGCTCCAATCATGTAGAATCCACTGCAAAATTGATGACAAAAAATGAAGTTTAATTATCTTCATTTTTCCTGCTCTATGCTAAAATTTGGGTTCTCCTTCTTCTTCTTCGTTATCTTAGCCTTCATCCCAAAATTTGAAGAGTTTAGTTAATTGCTTACCTTCATGAAAATGGCATCTCCGCTGGGGACACTTTCGAACATGTCGCCTCCAACGTGCTCTACTCCTGCACCATGAAAATCACATTGTGGCCGGTTTCATTCTAGGAGTCGTGTGATATTCAGAGCAATAATCTATAAACTATGTAATGTGATTTCTATGCAGTGGTCTGCAACTAGTATATCACTGAGCTGACTAGTATTGTTCTTATTTAAATTAGGGTTTGCACCATGTAATCCCAATGTCACAACAATTTAAGTAATAAATGGGATTACCAGGAATAGGTTCCGCCTCTGAGATGACATGAGGCAGATCGAAGTTGATCCCTTTGATGTGGGGGTGCTTCTTGACGATCATGTTTATCGTCCCTCCGACTCCACCGCCGACGTCGACGAGCGTCTTGAGGTCGTTGAACCCCTTGTAGGTCTCGAGGATATTCTTGGTAACTATGGTGGAGTGGTTCTTCATCCCTTCGTTGAACACCTTGTTGAACCTTGGGTCCGTGCCATGGTACTCGAATGCACTCATTCCGTATGCCTTGTTGAACGGGATGCCTCCGTCCAACACCGCATCCTTCAAGTAGTACCTATCGAAAATCAACATCAATTGTGAACTTCTCCCAAAAAAAACAGAACAAGCAAAGGAAAATAATAATAATATCCTTCTTTTCTTTTTCAAAACATAAATGAAGATGAAGCTTTAGCTATAAAGGATTTGAGTGTTCATTACGTAGTCTATAAAGAAATATTTGGTAAAAACTTTCTATCAATTTGCAAAGACGCTTTATTCGATCCCTTGTGGGTTAGAGATTATGGTCTTAGAAATGTGCAGACATGCATGACATCACGCTTGCAAGGGTGTGCACAGGTACAGGGTACCCAGATACCTGATTATCCGATTGGAACCTACCCGAACGCATAGGTTCTGGGTAGATACAGGTTAGTTCTGGGTAGGTTTCGGATAGGAAAATTTAGAACCGGTGTCAACTAGTTTCCATGTATATGGAACCAATACACAGACCTCTAACGGTCCCCAATTATATATTGTTTTATTTTTTCATTACTAGTTTTTATATTATTTATTTGATAGTATATACATGAGATTATACCCCAAAAAATCAAGTTTTTAAAGGGTACACGGAAAATATCCGAAACCACAGGATCCTGGTAGGTTCCGGATACAAGATCTAACAGGATAGGTTCCGGTTCTAAATTTTAGGAACCGGGTCCATTACAAGATAAGGTCCGGATACCATTACTCCTATTCGGTGGCTACTCTAAATCCAAGTTTATCCAAAGTGTTAGGTTATTTTGAAAATTATAAGTGAGTTTGAAAGCCAATTTGAACTTTCAAACCGGAGCTCTGAAGAGGAGCTCTGAAACCTACGGGAAGCAAAGCAAGACCAAATTCTGACACAAGGCGCTTATTAGATCGAATCTAATGATTTTGGCAGGTCTCTCCTAGACGCAGAGACCAGATACCCGGAGATCGAGAAGCTGGCTCTTGCTTTTTAATGAAACACCAAGCAATTACTGGTGGTCATAAGTAGTTTCCTATATCTTACTATGTAGAAATCTTGAAGTCAACTCTTCACATTGTATAACATGAGAGAGTGGCTTTCATCATCACATCCCACATGCTACAGGTCATCTCATTAATAATTGTAATGACAAAGAAGATATGGCCAATTGGACAGTAGATCCAGACCCAACATGCCAAGAACAAGAAGATTCATCGACAAAATGGGAATTAATAGTTTAAATGTGGGCAAATTGTTTGGAGGAACATACCAGCTCTCCATGAGGATCTTGTCTTGGTTCATGAGGGCGAGAGCGGCCATGGAGACGCCGTCCTCGTTCTTGGTCAGGTACTTGACCACGGGCGCGGCCCCGTACCTCCTCTCGATCCTCCCGTCCGAGCCCGTCTCGACCGTGCAGGTCAGGATGCTGTAGCTGGCCAGCATCCTCATGATCCGGTCCAGCATCACCGCCGCCTGCGGGTTCTCCGTGGGCAGCTGGGCGGCGACCTCGGCCGGCGTCAGCCGGGCCCCCGGCCCGGCCCGGGCGACGATCTCGAAGAGGTCGAGCTCGACCGCCGACTTGAGGGTCATGGGGAGGACGGAGAAGCTGGCCAGCTGCATGGCGAAGATGCAGGCATCCTCGTCGGTGGACTGAGGGGCCGCGGCGATGATGTTCGGCGTTGAGCCCATTTTTCTATCCTTTTTCTTATTTTTGTTTCTTTTGTGTGTTGTGAGGAGGGAGGATGGGGAGCTTGGGGTGGGGTTTTATGGGGGGAGGAAAGGGCCGACAGCTATGCCCTCCCACCAACTGCACCAACCGGTGACTTTAGTGAGGGGATGCGATTTTGATTTGTTATTAGGTTGTTGTGTGGGAATGCTTTAGTTGGAGGGACATGCTTGATATTTTTTTTTTTTTGGGGGGGTTGCTCACTTGCTATACGTTAGACTTTTTTGCTCAGGTCACACGTCTATTTTGCGCACGGATTTTAAATTTTACGAAAAAGACCTTAGGTCTGTGCAACCAGACCATCTTCATTCATCCATCCACTCGTAGTGGAGCTGGAGAGTAGGGCAGCCGACGAGAGGAGAGCGCTGGGGACAGGGAGGGAGGCGGCAGACGAGTGGAGTGGTCTTGGGGGGGTGGGGTGGGTGAGGGGTGGGCGGAGACGCTTAGGTTGGATTACACCTGAAGTGTGGAGATGGTTAGGTTGGGTTACACCTGAGGGGTGGGCGGAGACGCTTAGGTTGGGCGGAGACCATAGAGGTTCCTTGTGAATGGCCCAAAATGGACAATATCATACCAGTGTGGAGATTAATGAGTTGTGCACTCATGTTTGTACCCCAACACCTCTCCTCAACCGTAGCCAATTCCAGATGAAGCGTTTTGTGTTAAGCAATCAGGTCCTTGCAAATGCATTTCTCAGAAACTACAGAAATATTTATTACAACTTTGGTCCAGAGTTTAAAAAAAATGCACAATAGATTTGGCCTAGCATGGCCGTACATTTTATTCACCAAAAGCAACACACTTGCAACAATAAATAAAGCTAAATAAACGAAGACTGCAGCAGTATTCTAGTCTTCCGCAAAGGAGGATCTCGGCGTCCTCGTAACTCTGGTCAGCAGTGTCTAACTCCTGGTTCAGATCCTCGTAAGTGGGGTGTCACGCTCCGATCTCCAGGATACCCAAAACTGCTAAATCTTTTTTTTTCAAGTATCCTGAAGAACAGAGGTGATGAAGAGGAAAAGAGAGAGAAAAAAGAAACTGAATAAGCAGGCCACTGCGCATATGCTGGGATAGTACAAGTGAAGCTCCACTAAAATATTCAACAGTCACACTGTAACGACCTGAAATTTCATCACTTCAATTTACCTATTTTTACGTATTTTAAAAATAAATTTTACTTTATAAATGTTCGTAAAGAGTTTTATAACAAAACTGATTTCAAAAATTCTTATAAAAATATTTTAGAGCACTATACTTATCATATTGTATTTCAGCAATTTCAGATTTCCTCAAATGCCCAAAACATTTCTGTTAAAATTCATCTCCCAAAATTACCGTTTTGATTCGACGAATTTATTTTCTATCCAAACATTTTCAAAATGTCTTCAAACTTCTATAGTAGCATCCTATGATCATTTCGGGCTTCCCACATTAATTTCATAATTTTCTGATATCATTTCAGCCTAGAACCCGCAAACCCGCGTTCCAAATGTTTTGGCCTAAAACTAGTATCTCCGTAGCTCAAATCCCAGAACGGATCTCGTTTTCGCAATCCTCACAGCGATACGATCCCGTGGGTATGTTTTCGTAATTTTTCGGAGTCGTTTGTGAAAACGTGTCTGTATTTCACCGCTTTGCTAATTACATCACTAATGATCTTATTCATTTACTAATTACTTTAACTAAGTTACTTCACCCCTAATTAAAACTAGATATACCCCTAATCATATCCTAACTACCCACCGTATTTGTTGTTGGATCTGAATTGATTCAGATCCAACCCCCAAGTTGTTTCACTATTAACTATTTAACTATTTTACAATTAACTTTTAAACCTACATCATTCTCCAACCTACTTAAACCTCTTCCCAGGCTCCTCCTCTTTCACACAAACACAGCATCTCCCTTCTATCTCTCCCAACGTGAACCCAGGCACACATCCCCTCAAATTTCAAAACACACCCTCTCATCCCTCCCCCTCTCAAAATATTAACCAGTTAACCCATCACCTTCGAAAACTTAGACCAATTCACTTCGTGTGTGTGCTTTGTCCTCCTCCATCAGGCCGAAGCCCGCCCCCCTCTCTCTTTTTGTTTTCGAAATAACCAAATCCCCAGGCCGCTGCTCATTTAGCGAGCCCTCTTCCTCTCTCTACGTCTCTCCCTCACTCTCCCCCCTCGTCTCTCTCTCTTCCCGTGCTCTCTCTCTCTCTCCCCACGCCACCGGAGGTTGACGGCCGCCAACCATCGCCCCGACGCCGCTGCCGCCGCTTCCCGACAGCAGTTCCCCCTCCGTCGCTCTCTCGTCGTCGCCGTACACTCGAGCGTCGCCGCCGCCGCTCGCCACCGCCACGTCGCCGCCGACGTGGTCCGCCGTCGCCCCCGACCCCGCTGCCAAGAGCCGCCGCCAGCTTGCCGCAATCGCCAGCGAAGCCCCCCCTCCGGCACTCGTTCACAACGGTGAGTGCGTAAAGCTCGAGGGCAATCTCGTAAATACGAGAATTTTTCGTATTTTCAGTATTTAATTAATTATTAAATAGGGTTTAATGGTTTTAAATCTATAACTTGAAATACAGGGGCCAGAAAAATGTGGGAATAGCTCCAGAAAATCAGAAACAACATTCCGGACCCAATGGCGCTGGTCACACCTCGATCAGACGCCTACTTTTCACAGAATCGTTTTTTTGAACCTAAAATTTAAATACGTATAAATCTTTCTAAAAATCGTAACTCGCTGTTTTCACTCACAATAATATGTGATAAAATTATATGTGAAAGTAAACTTCGAGACAGTCGTTTTGACTGTTCATTCACGAATTTCCGACTTGTATTGCTCCCGTAAGAAATTACGGAAGATACGCGCTACTTGAATAAATTGGGTTTTTAAACTAGTTTTGAGTTTTTAAAAATTATTAAAAATTATTATAAACTTTAGAAAAATATTCCCTCTTGCAGTAAAACTATTTTTATCATATATAGCCTATATAAAAATTTAGAACGCATTTCATTACCATTTTAACCGGTTTTAAAAATCAAAACGACCAATTAATTAGATAATAATTAGAGTAGCCATTAGCTGATAATTTCTTGTGTTTGCAGGTATCAATCCTTGCGCTCTAACTCCATCCTCGTCTTGCTACGACGATCCCAACAGTGTAAGTCACAGTTAATTCTAACCTTGGAAATCTAGATAGTGTACGTAATGGGATACCGCATGCTCGAAGCATGGATCGGTGACTTAGTTGTTGGACTTCAAATCATTACTCAAGACTGACATTCTCTCTTGAGGTTTCTGCCTTGACTTTTCAACAAGCGGAGATCTTTGGAGTGTTGTTAATGCATGTGAACATCTTTACTTTTGGAACAACGCATTGACCTACCGTATTGCTACATAATGACTGAATGACATACCGGGTTGACATCATACTACTGGAACATCTTAATGAAACTGAATGCTTAAGGATAGTTGGCACTGCACTGGGTTTTTGGGATAATCTTATATTAGTGAAAGTGCGGGAGCGACCGCGAGCCATCTACACATTGCACCGTATTGTACCGACCGACTGAATGAAATGTACCGACTAAAGTGATTTGAGATCCGCCCGGGTGAGCGCCCCTGTGACAGGAGATGAGCTCAATGGTTGCACACCGTACCTTCCTATATAAGTCACATAGTTCTAGTTTTACTATTGCCTGCTGGTTAAAACATTGTTGCTGCCATGCCACAGTTGTTACTCTGGTACTTTACTTTTACACTTGCACCGTCACCTTTGCTTTGCACACTACACTAGCACTTTACTTATCGCTCTTGCATACATGTTCGTCTTTACCTTATTTTTCGCGCTTGTTTACTATAGCCTGCTCCATATTTGTGCACTCCTCTTTTTCTATCGCTAGAATGATTGTGACTTGCCTATGGTTCCATCTCCGTGGCACCGCAGACGACGCACAGGTTGACTTAGGCCCTCTTGAGTTCACAGAGCTGTAGCACGATCCTGGGACTGTCGAATTTTATATTCAGAGTGTTGTGTGATGTACCTTCGATGTATTTCCTTTCCGCTTTACTTTTCATGTATTTTGTGAGAGAGTGCTGGATTGTTGTACTTTTAAATTGTGAACTGTAATAATGTCTGTCGGCTTGAGTATTATTGTACGTCTCTGCATCGTGGCTATGTTGATTTCACTGGTAAACTGCAGACCTGCGAATAAACCAAATAAGTAACGGGCCCCCGGGAGCGGGTCGTTACACACACAAAACAACAACAACATTTAATACATACATGCTTCATTTCTGTACACAGTCCAAGTACACCAATACATACATACAGCCACTCTCCACCTTCAAAGACAACCAAGTCACTCTACAGGCTACATCACTCACCAAACGCTACCCCTGAGACCCGACTCCAAGTCACCACTAACCATACTGCCCCTGCTATCTGAAAAATAGGAAGGAACACGTCAATGCGTGCTCCAGTAAGAACCAACTTGGATCTGGGCATCTCTTTAGGGTTATCAATCCACAAGGCAAGGCAAAGGAACAAGACATGCAAACTAAATATATAGAGAAAAGTGAATAGCTAAGTAAGAGGATCATACATGCGGTCCAATGTCGAGTTACTGCAAGAAAGAGTTAGCACGAGTAATAATAACAAATAGTCATACAACTACAAACTCAAAAGAGAAACACAAATATCAGGATATAACACGGTGCCACCAGTGAAGCAAGGGAAAAGGGAAGTGCTGACATCGGAAGAAGAACATGCAAAGTGCTCATTTTATGATTGAATTGATTAATTGAATTAATTGGAACTGGGTAAACTGTGTGATACCAGGACCTGGACTTCACCCCAAATTTGGGGTGAATATAGCACACGACGTAGTGGACACGGGCACTGTACGCCGAGCCTCTCACCTCCCCCGTCCCTGGCAGGAGTGAGGCTATCCACATATAACCCAACATCTATATGACCCCTCCACTCCCGGTAAAGGTGAGTGGGTGTAAGTATCCCATCCACTCCCGGTAAATGCGAGTGGGTGTAAACTCCACACATCACATAATCATCTCCCAACTTCACAGTCCAGGCCTCATATCCATAATTTACTCAAATCCCACCTAAAACCCGGGCTTTGCTAACTCACCCTCGTTAGAGAGGATTGAGATTTATTCAATTTTATTAGTGAACATCATAAGTGACACGTTAGGGGTCTTGATGGCATGGGTATGCACACATCACCTCAGCTGTCCATCATTAAGCATAGGGTCATGCACTCACGTGACATGCTCTCTGTCGCAACACATCATCTACTCACAAACACGATGTTTCCATGCCATTCAAGCCTCCAATTTTCACCAATCATCACCGTGGTTCAAGGCCAACACTAACATATGCACGTTACTCAAATTTTCAGATATTGCCTTCGTTGAGGCATTTCATCGAACACATGGCGGGCTCCATTCATATCAAAACAACACACTATAATTTACATGTTCCAAGGGCATGAATATTCATTCCACCACACAACCATAATAAGCAAGAATAATGATGGCCAATTATCCACAATTAATGAATAAGAACACTACTTAAAGAATTCAGCTTGCTGAAATTGCAGGACAATCCGATTGAGGGTAGTTTTTGAGGCAATTGCAGTTGGAATTTGAAAAAACTTAAAACTACAAATTTGTAGATATGTATGTTTTGGATTTACAAAAAAAATTTTAGACAAAAATATTAAGTATGTGATTTATGGTGAAGTATTTAGTGAAGTATATCAAATCTGTTTTTCAGACAGATTTCAGAGCATGTATTGAAATTCAATTTTGGGCATGTTGGAGCCGAAAATTCGACATATAAGCACCTGGTGAATTTTTATAAAAACTTGTTAAATTTTCAACAAGACTAAGGACACAAAATTCCATGATGTATGCAAGTGTATAGGCCAATTTTACTAAACAGTGTCAACACTGAAAATCAAACAGACATATTGTGAAGATGGATTTATTTCTCCTGATTCTTGAATTGAACATATATTAAAATTTACATGAATTTGGGGTAGAACTTCAAGATCTACAAGCTCATATTTTTTCGAACCCTAATTCGAGCTATAGTAACCACAATCAAGGCAAAATCAGACATCAAGATTTCTGAAATTTGAAAGAAAATGTGTTTGCTAAGAATTTCAAGAGAGATTAATGAAAATCGAAACATGGCACATTAATTCGATTATCCCTACTTCAAATTGATAAAACATGATGTAAAAACATGATAAAATAAAACCCTAATTAAATTCCCAAATCCAAGTTAGAATCCTACCTCAAACTTGGTTTTTCTCTCTTTCTTCTCTTCTTTCTTCTCCATCTTCTTCTATCTTGAAGCAAGCTTGTAACCCTTCTAATTGATACTAGAAATTAGGGTTTTTGAGTTGAAGGAGAAGGGGAAAATGGAAGAGGGGTGGCCGGCCATAGCTAGGGAAGAGGAGGAAGAAAAATGAAAAGAGAAAAGGGAAGAAAACTAAAGAAAAAGAAAGAAACTTCTTATAAAATATCTCCCACCTAGAACCCTCTTTAGGATAAGCATGCAATTGGTTAAATGACCAAAATACCCCTCCATATTCTAGGTATTTACAAGTTTGCCATTACTTTACGCACACATAACCTTGGTATGTACGTACAGCAATTTAAGCCCAAATGACCGTTTTGCCCCTGACCTTTCTAAAAATTTACAGGGGTTACCATTGATCCCTAACCCCTTTTCACACTAGCGTGGCTCCCCTAACACATATCCACGCACATCCATGCGTGCATTCATGCATTACACACGCACGTCTAACGCATCCCTGTAGTTTTACACCAACGACGTCCTTCGCATTTCTCCCGCACCCAATCTCGCTTTCTCGTCTCTTAGCCACCTATGACAGTCCATTCCCCTTACACTATGCTACATACATTGATAGCTACGTCTATTTCATGCCTACGTACGCTTTGTATGTGAATATACCACGTGTGTACAATAAAATACATGTATAGGTCAAAACAGGGCATTACATGGGGTGCTCACTGTACTCCGTCTCTGAACCTAACATATATTGCATAGGTTCATTGAAATTTTGCGGTGTAGAATCCGCTAAAATGAATTTTGTATTGATGTGGTGAACCAAGGGCACAATGGTTACAAGTTTAAGGGGGAAGATGAGGCTTATCACGATCTGAGAAAGATTGGGAGATGAGGATCTCAAGGTCCTCCGACAATCGGAGTAGGTCGCCCTCCAGTTGATGAAGGTCGCTCCCCAGGTGATGAAGGTGTAGGAGGATATATGCCCATAAGGCGATTTATCCAATGAATACGTCTTGTTAAGATATAATATGGTATCCATTATCCTAAGTATAAATTCGAATAAATAATATACTTAGATAATGTCCATAGACTTATAGTTAGGTCCTTACATATCCAGATAAGATCTCGATTATGAGTGGTAAGTGACCGAATAGAAACTTAAGTCTTAAACGGCTCGTGGTCATAGATGTATCGAGAACTGGATATCGGCACATCGGGCAGACCACTGTGTCTTTGTCTTACCTTAGGATAATGACGATTTCATAGTCATTCGACTTGGTGAAGTCGGAGACGAGACACATGTGCCCATTGGAGAATGAGTTCACTGAACGACCAACTTAGAGTTATTGAAATGGTTAACTTTAACTATACTGTCTATAATAATAACTCTAGGGTGATGATAGGTAAGCTGGTTCTTTAGACCTGAAGTCATATGTACGAACCTGTGAGTGAACAGTGTCGCTTAGACCTATGATCTAGCTTCGAGGCTAGGCCTGCTGAAAGATCTTAGGTTGGGTTACACCCGAAGCTCTTGAGGCGAGTAGATGACTAAAATGGGATTCGTCTCTTCCGTTAAAGAGAAGTTAGTGTCACAGGCTCATTACGGTCTTTGTGTTAATCCTCGGCCGGGGTACGTTGTAAGATGTACAACGTGAATACAACAAAGACCGCCGTATAATGACCAATGTTGTGTAATGGGGTTGACAGTAAACCGTACCCTAGGCCAACAGAGACACAGTCTTGACGAAGGGACTGTAGCTAACGGTATTCATCACTGACACAGTTAAAGTGAACCCAACGATACTTTTATCAATGTGTCGATCACGTTATGATGATTCTGAAACAGGGACGACAACTGCTGCTCGTGGTGACCGTCGTCTAGGGGTTTCAAGCCCCAACCTCTAGTAAGGTCAGGCTGTATGGTCTCACACCGAGTAGCATTCATGTCTTAGTAATAGGAAGATTATTAAGAGGAATTCATATGATGAAATGGTTAAGTCCACAAGCCAGTTGTGAGACTAAGTCGTAGATAGGGACAATGTCGCATTTGATGCAAACAAGATTGAACGTGTCGTAAATTGTTTACGACAAAATTTATAGGAATAAAAGAATTGGAAAGGTTACCTGGTTGACGGGATTGTCTCGGTCTAAACATAGGTTCAAACCGCGTCCAAATCGGAGCTCAAACGAGCCCAGAAAGTCAGAAACAGGCCAAGTGGGTCAGACCCACTAAGGCGCCAAGGCAAGCGGTAAAAGGGGCCGGGCGCGTCCGCTCTCAAAGAGGGCGCACCCGCTTTTTTAATCAGGTCAGCCCACTCTGCGGGCCGCGCTCGCATTAGCAGCGGGCGGCCTGCTATGCGGGCCGCACCCGTTAAGGGGCGGGGCGCCCGCTAGCTGAGCGGGCGGGCGGCCCCGCCCTGCCTCACAGACCTGGCCCGCTTCGGCGGGCCGGGGGTAATTGCAGCGCCCCTTACGGGCGCCCGCGAATCTGACTTAAGTTAGAAGTTTTTTGAAATCCTATATGACTGCTACGAAATCCAACTTCTTGTCCATCTTTGGGCAATTGTTTGAGGGGTCAAACGAAGTCGGAATTCGTCACCATTTGTTCCGACACGTTCACCATTCGAAGCTCTTCGAAATGATAGCTTGTTTGATGTCTGGTGTTCAAGGATGAGAGAGATCTAATTAGTTAAAGTTGGGCCTTTGTGAAAGGCTTTCTAAACTTTATTAATTAAGTTAAAAATACTCTCATTATGTTTAGTCCCACGTTACTCTTGCAAAACGAGGAAAGGCCGACTCCCTATATAAACAGGGGTGCCCCTCTCCATTGTACAGTGCACCAAGTCCTCGATCGAGTAGCTCCAAATAATTGAGCAAGCTCGATCTACGACTTAAACTTTTCTCCTCTCATCTTCCTATTCTCCCGTCGGGTCCTAGCAAGGCTACGAAGGGGGGTTTGGATTCGGATCCAGACGTCTAAGGGACGGGTCTGCTCAAGTGAAACCTTCTACCACAAGTGATGGACTCGGAGGCGGGTGTCGGCGCGGGTGGATCAGTTCGAAGGTGCGAGGCGGCTCGGGTGGATCAAGTCAAGGGGCACGGCGGCTCGGCTATGAGGAGCACAAGAAGCTGGTGCGGTACATCTTGCCCATCTCAAGGTTGAGATTCCGGGTATGTTCTCTAAGTAACTTTAGCGTAAGTTTAATTTCGTCGCAGTAGTATAGATCCCTCTTGGGGTGGTCAGACAACCCCAAGTTGGCATAGATCAGGCTAGGTTCTGGCTTTCTCAGAGCTTAGCTTAAATGTTTAGCTAGCTTGCTTATTTTTCGCTGCTCTTTTCTGCATCTGTGTTCCGTCCGATTAGGGCGGGCACAGATCTGAGCTCTGGGGTCAGCCAAAACCCTTCAGTATAATAATTGGCATTGGAAAGCATTCATTAGACATTATTCTAGGAAATTAGATACATGGTAATAATAGGCGTGGTTTGGGCTATGGAAATAAAATTGATGAAAGGCCTAGAATTAGTAGAAAGTATCAAAAAGAAACTAGTGTTGGAAGAGGTATGTTTGCTAAATGGTATACATGTGGTGGTGTTTGTCATGCTTATTATAATTGCAACTACAGGAACACCAACATTAAATTTACGTAAATTTGGGTTCCAAAAAGTAAAGTGACTAATACTAGTGGACCTATTTGGATTCCTAGGTCACACATATCATGTTCTTTCTATGTGTAGGTATATGGCACGGCTAAGGGACAACAGTGTGAGTGGTTCTTAGACTCTGGCTGCTCAAGACACATGACAGGTGATAGCGAAAAGTTCCTTAGCCTTGTAAAGCGTGAAGGAGGAAGTGTTACTTTAGGGGACAATGGAAAATGCAAGGTAATTGGTGAAGGTGTTGTAGGTAACGACACCTTTCAGCTTTCAGATGTCATATGGGTTGAAAAGCTTAAAAACAACCTCATTTCTATTAGTCAGCTGTGCAGCAAAGATATGAAAGTAGAATTTGATGCAAATTTTTGTAGAATTATTGATGGCTCCATAGGTGACACTATTATTACTGCTAATAGAAGAGATAATATTTATACTCTTATGCTTGAAGAACTGACTGTTTCTAAATGCTTGCTTGTATGTGAAGAAGAGGCCACACTATGGCATAGACGATTAGCACATGCAAGCATGGGATTGCTAAAGAAGCTGGAAAGCAAAAATCTGGTAAGAGGACTACCGCATCAAACATATGTGAATGGTAAGTTGTGCGTGTCATGCACAAAAAGTAAGCAAACCAGATCTACTTTCTCTAGCATTAATGAAGTTGCCACCACACGCATTTTGGAATTAGTGCACATGGATTTATTTGGTCCCACAGACATTGCTAGCCTAGGAGGTAAAAAGTATTGTTTAGTATTGGTTGATGATTACTCTAGATACACATGAGTTTACTTTCTAGCCAACAAATCAGACTCATTTAATAATTTTCAAAACTTTTACATACAAGTTTCTAATGAGAAAAATTCTTCCATTATAAAAATTTGAAGCGATCAAGGAGGTGAGTTTGAAAATGCTATGTTTGAAAATTTTTGTCTTGAAAAAGAAATCTTACATGAATTCTCTTCTCCTAGAACACCTCAACAAAATGGGGTGGTCGAAAGAAAGAATTGTACATTAAAAGAGATGGCTATGAGTATGTTAAATGAATATAGTTTGCCTATGTCTTTTTGGGCTGAGGCCATTAATACTGCATACCATGTGTGCAATAGAGTTATGCTTCGACCTTTATTAAATAAAACTGCTTATGAACTATGGCATGGCAACACTTCGAATATTTCTTACTTTAGAGTTTTTGGATGCAGGTGCTATATATTAAATACAGGAGAACAACTTGGCACATTTGAATCCAAATCAGATGAAGGAGTGTTCGTGGGCTATTCAGTGAGGAGTAGAGCATACAAGATATATAATAAACGTACTCACACTTTTATTGAATCTATACATGTTAAATTTGATGAATCTGATATACTTCCTTTGGTTTGCAGGAATAACGAAGAAGAGGAAAATGAAGAACAACAAAGCATTCCAAGGACTAATGAGGAGCAACCTGAAAGACAAGAAGAAACTGAAACTGGCACTGCAGAAATACAAGAAGAAGCAGTTAACAGGGGAGAGCTGAGGGTCAATCCAAACCACCCATCAGACTTGATTATAGGTGAACCTACGGTAGGTATACGCACGCGTTCCTCTTTTAGAAATCTTTACGCTCTATGTATTTATTGTGATTGTATTTCTGAAATAGAGCCTAATATTATTGTTAAAACTTAGAACGAGATTTCATGCTTTCTTATGTGCTTGAACTTCTTCTTGTTTGTGTGCTAGTGGTTGCATTGTTATGTGTGCATGATTTTCTTTGTTGTGTGTGATTGCATCTCATGTTTGCTTTAGTAATTCATGCATAAAAACTGTTACGAGGTGGAACTCGCGTACAATGAATTTGTATTATGGGGAACCAAGGGCACGGTGGCTATATGGAAATGAGGGTTTGGGTAGGCTGTTTAACAAGCGATTAGTGGGGTGAAGAAGTCGATCTCGTCGCCGGTGATAGCCACGGGGTTGAATCTCGCCGGATGCAGCTGAGTAAGGTTGAACGACAGGGGGTGACGCCAACTTGTGTTGATGGGCGAGCTCTCCTGCAGCACGAACAACTCGTCAGAAGGGCTGGGTTGGGGTTCAACCCTTAGCCCCTCCGATGCCTAAGTCAGTGATAGGGCTTAAAATGGGGGGGGCTGGTCACGCCGGTCGGACTAACGGTGTGTCGACCGCGCGTGGCGAGCTATAGGTGGGAGAACAAAGATATGGAAGACCTTTGCACTCGTGTGTGAATAATAGAATGAGAGAGAATTCTGCAGCAACCTCCTCTCCGTAAGAGGAGAGGAGGTATTTATACCTGACGGATGATGACTAGGCGTGCTGAGCTGGCTTGGGTGTCGGCGGAAGCTTGGACAAGGATGCCGGGAACAGGTGTCCCTGACCTGCCTCTGTCAGGCGGCGCAACGGCCAAGGGGTGCTTTTGTCGGGATGTCAGGGCCGAAAGCATTATCTGTCAGGCGGCTCTTCCGTCAGGGGGTGCTTTGTCAGATGGTCGGGTGACGTATTTGTCAGCCGTGTCCTTATCCTTAGGTTGTTTGTCGTTAGCGATGGACTAAGGGTCGGGCGGCTGCGGTGGTCCGCCCCGGCCGGCTGCGGTGGTCCGCCCCGGCCGGCTGCGGTGGTCCGCCCCGGCCGGCTGCGGTGGTCCGCCCCGGCCGGTTCGGGGAGCGCTGCAAGGTGCGCCTGTCTCCAAGATGCCCCGAATTTCTGGGGCAGCGTCCCCTTTGTGAAAGGGTGAGTTAATGGGGCGTGTTAGCGGATCCGAGAGGGAGTCGGGCTCCTACGATCTTTAGGTCGTAACAATTGCCCCCGGCATTCGAGTGCGAGGCGAAAGCCCGGTTCGTCTCGGATGGCGTAACGCTACCGCGACACTATCTCTTTACGTGACCCGAGCTTGGGTCCCAGCTTAGGGGGGATGATGGCCCCGCGGGGTGTGTCCCGCTATAGCGGGCTCGCGAGGTCTTTTCCGGAGTGTGAGCCAAGCGGGGCGCTGTCCCTAACGAGGTATCGTTGTTGGCGGTTATTCGGTCGGGTCTTGGGGGAGCTCGACTTTTTGAGAATATTAGGGCTCTTGTTGAGAGGCGTTCGTCAGACGCGTTCGTAGTTTTTGCGGAACTTCGGCCGGGCCGTGCCCGGTAGACCTCCCAGCGGATACGCGTTTGGGCTTAGGGGGAGGAGTTCGAGAGGGGGAACATTATAAGCCAGCCTTTACCGGAAATTTAGGTGATATTTACAACACTATGAGGAGATGTGGCCCAACCAACGGTTGGGACAGAGGGTTGTCCACATTTGTTGTTCGCTTCGTCGGGAGGAGCAGATCCCTGCGTCGGGGCGGTGCCACCCCGTGGCGGTTCGGTCTAGGGGGGCCGACCCTCGGTCGTAGGAGGGGAACCTCTTCCTTTCCCTTTCCTCGCTTCCTCGTGTTCTGCCTCGCCGTCATCGTGCCGGAGGGTCGTTCGGCTTTGCTGGGGGCCCTGCGCACCGAGGGGGAACCCCGGGGAGGTCGAGGACGAGGTGGCGGTGGCGGTGCCGCTGGGGGAGCAGTTGGGGGGTTTCCCCCCCCGACACCCTGTGGGGATCGCAGAAGGTGACGACGTTAACTGGGGCATTGCGGCACGCGGACAGCCATCTGAACCTGCCTTTTGATACAATAACAAGCAGGAGGCAAGCTGGCGGGCAGGGACTTCCGCGCGTAAGGGGAATATCCGGTCGGAGGTGGCGGGGCTGTGGCGCCCATCGTCGGGGGGAGTGAGGTCCGTCGGTGGCTGTCGGCTTTTTTCGTAGCTCGGTGGGGCGTTTAGGGCCGTTTTATGCCCGGAGTGAGGGGAGCGGAATCCCCTGTCTCTCTTCCTCCTTTACCCTGACCTCTGGAGGGGGGTATTTATAGCGAGGTTCTGCGGACGGGTTTCTCTTGGGTAATGCCGTGGATTAGCGTCACTAATGGGCTCTGCGGAATCACGCGCTTCGGGAATCGCTTTTCCCTGGCGGTATCCGGCACTCTGGCCTCTCGGGGGGCGTGTTGCTGCTGATGGCGTATTGAACAAGCGTCCTTTCGTTATGTTGAGTCGCATCGTGGCGCTGTTCTGACGGGACAGGGCCGCTGTCTTTTCTGGACGGGGCGTATATTTCGGGGTCTCTGCCTTGCGACCGGTCCGATCCGGGTCACGTGTCTTGGCTTCTTACGGGAGCTACACAATTACCCATTATGCCCCCAACATTCCCGTGTCCGAGATCGCTAGGTCTGGGGGAAGGGGATGTTGTCTTCTCGTGTTGCCTTTGGGGGGGTCGGCGAATGGGTTCGGGATGAGACGCACTGTTCTATCATGATTTGGTCTCGGGCCGAACTGGTTACGCAGGGCGAGCCCCAGGGCACCTCTTTACTCTTTGGGGAAAGTTGTTGGTGACTTTCAGGGAGCGGGGGGAGCAGGGCTGTGCGCCCTAGATTTCGTAAACGCCCTAGGTCAGTTAGGCGGGGTAGCGCGTTGCTCGCCCGGTGCTTGGCGGGGGGTAGACACATGCTATGATATTTAAAGAAGAATGTTTAAATTTATAAGTGCTAAGCTACATCTTGTACATGAGTTTTTAGTTTATCGCCCGTTGTCGGGTCAGATCCGACTCGGGGAGGGTATTTAGAGCTGTCCTCGCCCGGCGGCACGGGACTAATGACCTCCGGGTCTTGGAGCCTCCGCGGGCCGTGTGGGCACGTTTTATCTTGAGCCGATCTTGGCGCAGAGGCGGTTGGCCGCCTTCTGTGCTGAAGTTTTGTGAGGTCTCTTTGGCCCGGTAGGGTTAGGGGTGAACCTTGCCGATTGGGTCGCCTTCCCTCCGATGCTTTGTCATCTCCTTCCGCAGAAAGGGTTTTCCTCGGTCCGGCGGAGGCGCTGAGAAGGGAAGCCGTCTTACCGAGCCTTGCGCCCTTGGGATGTTCTTGAGCATCGGGCCGTCCCCCGCCGCCCCGCGTCTCGCTGCTTCGGTTTGAGGGTGGGGTTCCACGCCCGGCTGTGCGCGGGCGAGCTGACATGCCATGACTCGCCGTTTGGGCTCGTCGGGGATGCAGCCTTTCCGGGGTCCTCGGCCGGAGGTCGAGGGCGGGGAGGTACTGGCCGGCCAGCGCTGGGGGCTCTCGCCTACCCAGATTACTTTGAACGGATGCCATTCTTTCTCCGCCTCGTCCCTGTTTATGGGACGGAGGCGTGAAAGGTGGATTTCCCGTGTGTAAGCGGAATATCCGGATGGCGATCCGTTTGTAAGCGGAATATCTAGTTGGTGGTGCTGGAGATCTAGGCACCGCCGCTCTGGGCAGCGGGAACCATTGATGGCCGGTGACCTCTCTTTTGTTAGGGCGTTGTATCTCGGCCCGTTTCCCAGTGGGTGGGGGGATCAAGTGGCGGTTTCTCATGTCTACCGGTTCTTTTACTTTCGGAGGGGGGAATGGCCTCTTTATAGGTAGATCGTGTTGACGGTTTCTCCCTTATTTATTGCGCTGAGCTGGCATTATTAATGGGCTCCTCGAATTCGCGCCCGTGGGAAACCGCCTTTTGCCAGGTGGCTCCTGCGTGTCCTCTTTTGGAGCGCATTATTAATGGTGGCGTGTTTCTCGAGCGTACTTTCGTTTCGCTGAGTCCCATCGGGGCCGTCGACTCGGGAACTGATGTCATTTTGTCCCGGTTCGTGTGCCCCTGTTTTCTTTTGTTTTTTCGAGTCAGGGGTACGTGGCCCCCTTCGGGTTGGCCCTGCCCCAGAGGTCTTGAGGGAGGAGCGGGCGCGTAGCCCGGCCCGTGCCCAGCTCTGGTTTGGGTGGCTAGGGTTGGCCCTGCCCCAGAGGTCTTAGGGGGGAGCGGGCGCGTAGCCCGGCCCGTGCCCTGCTCTGGTTTGGGTGGCTAGGGTTGGCCCTGCCATAGAGGTCTTGAGGGGGGGGAGCGGGCGCGTAACCCGGCCCGTGCCCTTCTCTGGTTTGGGTGGCTAGGGTTGGCCCTGCCCCAGAGGTCGTGAGGGGGGGAGCGGGCGCGTAGCCCGGCCCGTGCCCAGCTCTGGTTTGGGTGGCTAGGGTTGGCCCTGCCCCAGAGGTCTTGAGGGGGGAGCGGGCACGTAGCCCGGCCCGTGCCCAGCTCTGGTTTGGGTGGCTAGGGTTGGCCCTGCCCCAGAGGTCTTGAGGGGGGAGCGGGCACGTAGCCCGGCCCGTGCCCTGCTCTGGTTTGGGTGGCTAGGGTTGGCCCTGCCCCAGAGGTCTTGAGGGGGGGAGCGGGCGCGTAGCCCGGCCCGTGCCCTTCTCTGGTTTGGGTGGCTAGGGTTGGCCCTGCCCCAGAGGTCTTGAGGGGGGAGCGGGCGCGTAGCCCGGCCCGTGCCCTGCTCTGGTTTGGGTGGCTAGGGTTGGCCCTGCCCCAGAGGTCTTGAGGGGGGAGCGGGCGCGTAGCCCGGCCCGTGCCCTGCTCTGGTTTGGGTGGCTAGGGTTGGCCCTGCCCCAGAGGTCTTGAGGGGAGAGCGGGTGCGTAGCCCGGCCCGTGCCTTCTCTGGTTTGGGTGGCTAGGGTTGGCCCTGCCCCAGAGGTCTGGAGGGGGGGAGCAGGCGCGTAGCCCGGCCCATGCCCTTCTCTGGTTTGGGTGGCTAGGGTTGGCCCTGCCCCAGAGGTCTGGAGGGGGGGAGCGGGCGCGTAGCCCGGCCCGTGCCCTTCTCTGGTTTGGGTGGCTAGGGTTGGCCCTGCCCCAGAGGTCTGGAGGGGAGGAGCGGGCGCGTAGCCCGGCCTGTGCCCTGCTCTGGTTTGGGTGGCTAGGGTTGGCCCTGCCCCAGAGGTCTGGAGGGGGGAGCGGGCGCGTAGCCCGGCCCGTGCCCACCTCTGGTTTGGGTGGCTTGGGTTGGCCCTGCCCCAGAGGTCTTGAGGGGGGAGCGGGCGCGTAGCCCGGCCCGTGCCCTGCTCTGGTTTGGGTGGCTAGGGTTGGCCCTGCCCCAGAGGTCTTGAGGGGGGGAGCGGGCGCGTAGCCCGGCCCGTGCCCTTCTCTGGTTTGGGTGGCTAGGGTTGGCCCTGCCCCAGAGGTCTTGAGGGGGGGAGCGGGCGCGTAGCCCGGCCCGTGCCCTTCTCTGGTTTGGGTGGCTAGGGTTGGCCCTGCCCCAAAGGTCTGGAGGGGGGAGCGGGCGCGTAGCCCGGCCCGTGCCCTTCTCTGGTTTGGGTGGCTAGGGTTGGCCCTGCCCCAGAGGTCTGGAGGGGGGAGCGGGCGCGTAGCCCGGCCCGTGCCCTGCTCTGGTTTGGGTGGCTAGGGTTGGCCCTGCCCCAGAGGTCTGGAGGGGGGGAGCGGGCGCGTAGCCCGGCCCGTGCCCACCTCTGGTTTGGGTGGCTAGGGTTGGCCCTGCCCCAGAGGTCTTGAGGGGGGAGCGGGCGCGTAGCCCGGCCCGTGCCCTTCTCTGGTTTGGGTGGCTAGGGTTGGCCCTGCCCCAGAGGTCTGGAGGGGGGAGCGGGCGCGTAGCCCGGCCCGTGCCCTTCTCTGGTTTGGGTGGCTTGGGTTGGCCCTGCCCCAGAGGTCTGGAGGGGGGGAGCGGGCGCGTAGCCCGGCCCGTGCCCTGCTCTGGTTTGGGTGGCTAGGGTTGGCCCTGCCCCAGAGGTCTTGAGGGGGGGAGCGGGCGCGTAGCCCGGCCCATGCCCTTCTCTGGTTTGGGTGGCTAGGGTTGGCCCTGCCCCAGAGGTCTGGAGGGGGGGAGCGGGCGCGTAGCCCGGCCCGTGCCCTTCTCTGGTTTGGGTGGCTAGGGTTGGCCCTGCCCCAGAGGTCTGGAGGGGGGGAGCGGGCGCGTAGCCCGGCCCGTGCCCTGCTCTGGTTTGGGTGGCTAGGGTTGGCCCTGCCCCAGAGGTCTTGAGGGGGGAGCGGGCGCGTAGCCCGGCCCGTGCCCTTCTCTGGTTTGGGTGGCTAGGGTTGGCCCTGCCCCAGAGGTCTGGAGGGGGGAGCGGGCGCGTAGCCCGGCCCGTGCCCTTCTCTGGTTTGGGTGGCTAGGGTTGGCCCTGCCCCAGAGGTGTGGAGGGGGGGAGCGGGCGCGTAGCCCGGCCCGTGCCCTTCTCTGGTTTGGGTGGCTAGGGTTGGCCATGCCCCAGAGGTCTGGAGGGGGGAGCGGGCGCGTAGCCCGGCCCGTGCCCTTCTCTGGTTTGGGTGGCTAGGGTTGGCCCTGCCCCAGAGGTCTGGAGGGGGGAGCGGGCCCGTAGCCCGGCCCGTGCCCACCTCTGGTTTGGGTGGCTAGGGTTGGCCCTGCCCCAGAGGTCTTGAGGGGGGAGCGGGCACGTAGCCCGGCCCGTGCCCTTCTCTGGTTTGGGTGGCTAGGGTTGGCCCTGCCCCAGAGGTCTTGAGGGGGGAGCGGGCGCGTAGCCCGGCCCGTGCCCACCTCTGGTTTGGGTGGCTAGGGTTGGCCCTGCCCCAGAGGTCTTGAGGGGGGAGCGGGCACGTAGCCCGGCCCGTGCCCTTCTCTGGTTTGGGTGGTTAGGGTTGGCCCTGCCCCAGAGGTCTGGAGGGGGGGAGCGGGCGCGTAGCCCGGCCCGTGCCCTTCTCTGGTTTGGGTGGCCAGGGTTGGCCCTGCCCCAGAGGTCTGGAGGGGGGGCGCGGGCGCGTAGCCCGGCCCGTGCCCTTCTCTGGTTTGGGTGGCCAGGGTTGGCCCTGCCCCAGAGGTCTGGAGGGGGGAGCGGGCGCGTATCCCGGCCCGTGCCCTTCTCTGGTTTGGGTGGCTAGGGTTGGCCCTGCCCCAGAGGTCTGGAGGGGGGAGCTGGCGCGTAGCCCGGCCCGTGCCCACCTCTGGTTTGGGTGGCTAGGGTTGGCCCTGCCCCAGAGGTCTTGAGGGGGGAGCGGGCACGTAGCCCGGCCCGTGCCCTGCTCTGGTTTGGGTGGCTAGGGTTGGCCCTACCCCAGAGGTCTTGAGGGGGGAGCGGGCGCGTAGCCCGGCCCGTGCCCACCTCTGGTTTGGGTGGCTAGGGTTGGCCCTGCCCCAGAGGTCTTGAGGGGGGAGCGGGCACGTAGCCCGGCCCGTGCCCTTCTCTGGTTTGGGTGGCTAGGGTTGGCCCTGCCCCAGAGGTCTGGAGGGGGGAGCGGGCGCGTAGCCCGGCCCGTGCCCTTCTCTGGTTTGGGTGGCTAGGGTTGGCCCTGCCCCAGAGGTCTGGAGGGGGGGAGCGGGCGCGTAGCCCGGCCCGTGCCCTTCTCTGGTTTGGGTGGCTAGGGTTGGCCCTGCCCCAGAGGTCTGGAGGGGGGAGCGGGCGCGTAGCCCGGCCCGTGCCCACCTCTGGTTTGGGTGGCTAGGGTTGGCCCTGCCCCAGAGGTCTTGAGGGGGGGAGCGGGCACGTAGCCCGGCCCGTGCCCTGCTCTGGTTTGGGTGGTTAGGGTTGGCCCTGCCCCAGAGGTCTTGAGGGGGGGAGCGGGCGCGTAGCCCGGCCCGTGCCCTTCTCTGGTTTGGGTGGCTAGGGTTGGCCCTACCCCATAGGTCTTGAGGGGGGGAGCGGGCACATAGCCCGGCCCGTGCCCTGCTCTGGTTTGGGTGGCTAGGTTTGGCCCTGCCCCAGAGGTCTTGAGGGGGGGAGCGGGCGCGTAGCCCGGCCCGTGCCCACCTCTGGTTTGGGTGGCTATGGTTGGCCCTGCCCCAGAGGTCTTGAGGGGGGGAGCGGGCACGTAGCCCGGCCCGTGCCCTTCTCTGGTTTGGGTGGCCAGGGTTGGCCCTGCCCCAGAGGTTCGGAGTTTTTGCGAACTGCAAAACTTGTGTAGGAACAACAAAGTTGGAAAAAACGGGTAGATGTGTATATTGCGCGAAAAAAGAGAAACTCACAACTATTGGTAGAATTTCAGCAGATGCTTCATGTTCCAAGGGTGGGCCAGTTCGCTCCCTTCGGGGGTAGCAAGGATGTAGGTGGCCGGTCCGACAATATCGATGACCGTGTAGGGCCCTTCCCATTTGGCGGCCAGCTTTCCCCGCTGCGCGGTCTCGGGGCGGAAGGTGGCGTCCCGGAGGACCAAATCGCCGATCCTGAAAGTCCGCGGTTTCACCCGGGAGTCGTAGTACCGGGCCATCCTCTGGCCGTGTTTGACGAGGCTGGTTAGGGCCCTGTCCCGTACCTCGTCTATCAACTCGAGACTGAGGCCGAGCCCTTCTCCGTTGATCTCCTCGTCGAAGAGTTTTAGCCGGAGTGTCTCTTCGCCGATTTCCACAGGTACCACCGCCTCCGATCCGTATGCTAGCATGAAGGGGCTTTCTCCGGTCGAGGCCTTGTGGGTGGTACGATAGGACCATAGGATCCCTGGTAGTTCATCGACCCATGCGCCCAGGGCGGCGTCCACCTTCTTCTTCATCGGGTTCAAGATACATTTATTCGCGGCCTCCGCCATTCCGTTGCACTGTGGGTGGGCGACCGACGTGAATTGGTGTTTAATCCCCCAACCCGAGCAGAAGTCGCGGAAGCCCTCGCAGTCGAACTGCTTTCCGTTATCCGTGACTATGGAACGGGGGATCCCGAAGCGGCATATGACGGATTGCCAGATGAAGCCCTTCATGTCCGTCCACGTGTTTCGCGCCAGCGGCTCTGCTTCGACCCACTTTGTGAAATAGTCCACGGCGACAACTTGTCACGCCCCGTTCCCCAGAATACCTGCAACTAAATTTTTTTTTCCCTCAAGTATTCTAAAGAGCAGAGGTGATGAAGAGGAAAAGAGGGAGAACGAAGAAACCGAATTAGCAGGTCACTGCGCACATGCTGGGATAGTACAAGTAAAACTCCACAGTTATATCAAACAACATCATGAACATTAATAACGCTCCATATGTAACATGTTTCATTTATACATACAGTCCAAGTGTATCAATACATATACACCGCTCTCAGTCTACCAAAACATCTCAGTCACAGAACACCCCAACAAACACCAACACCATCCCTGAAACTCAACTCCAAGCCACCACCAACTCTGCTGTCCTTACCTGAAAAATAGGGGGGAAGCACGTCAATGCGTGCCCCAGTAGGAACCAACTTGGGTTTGGAACTCCATTTTAAGGTTATCAATTTTACAAGGCAAGCCAAGCAAAGTAGAGTTTGTAACTAAGTGATATGATGAAAATTTAATAGTTAGAACAAGGGAAACATACCTGCGGTCCAGTGACGAGCTACTGTAAGAAAGGGATTAGCACGAATAATAATAATAACAATAATAATAATAACATGAGGCTCAAGCAACCAATATCAAATAAGATAAGTGTAAGTGTCTAAGGCATAACACAGAGCCACTAAGTATATAGAAAAGGGAAAGGGAAAGTGATGCCAGCAGTAGAAATAACACACAAATCTTATCTAATTATTTCTTAATTGAGTTAATCGGAATTTGGGTAAACTGTGTGATACTAGGACCTGGACTTCACCCCAAATGTGGGGTGAATATGGCACACGACGCAGTGGACACGGGCAATGTACGCCGGGCCTCTCAACTGGACTTCACCCCAAATGTGGGGTGAATATAGCACACGGCGCAGTGGACACGGGCACTGTACGCCGGGCCTCTCAGCTCCCCCGTCCCTGGCAGGAGTGAGGCTCTCCCACGTATAACCCAACATCCGTATGACCCCTCCACTCCTGGTAACGGTGAGTGGGTATAAGTATCACCTCCACTCCCGGTAAAGGCGAGTGGGTAAGCTCCATACATCACATAATCATCTCCCAACTTCACAGTCCAGGCCTCATATCCACAATTTACTCAAACCCCACCTAAAACCCCGGGATTTTACTAACTCACCCTCATTAGAGAGGACTGAGACATTCAAGTGTTCCATTTCAACATTTTAGTAATGAAGGAGTCATGTTGCATGGCATCACATTTCATATTCATATCAACATGGGTCATACACCGAAGTGTCATGCCCTCCATCGATTTCATATTAACCCATCATCACATCACATCTAGTGCCATGCATGACATGCTCCCAATATCACCATTCCATATCAAATTTCATTTCATAATTATAAGATGAAGCATTTCTCACAATTTTAACATTTGCCTTCATTCAGGCATTTCATCGAACACGTAGTGGGCGTGACATGCACGTCCATAAGAACATTTGCAAATCAATTGCCAAAACATACCATTAATCTAATTTACATGCAAGAACAATAATCAAGTATCATAGTGGGTAGAATTACAATATTACACAATTTTAACACATCACTTAACCATTCAGCATGCAGGAATTTGCAGAACAGCTGTAAAGATCAACACATTATATCCATTTTTATTGGGAATTTGACTAAATAATATAAATGAAAGTTGAAGATATGGAAGTTGCGCATTCACAGATAAAATTTCATGCACAAACATTATGTGTGTGATTTATAGTGAATTTTTCAGTGAAAGGTGTCAACTCTGTTTTTCAGACAGATTTCTGTGTCTGTGTTAAAATCCAATTTTGAGCATGTTATAGCCATAATTTCGACATAAGACTCGCGTTGGACTTTGAGAAAAACTTGTTATCTTTCCAACAAGACCTAAATCATAAATTTATAAGATTTGTGCAGATAGTTATGACAATTTTTCCAAACTGTGTCAACACTGAAATTCAACCAGACATGTTGTGAAGATTGAATTATTTCTCCCAATTTCTGAATAGAAACTATATCAAATTTTATATGATTTTGGGGTAGCACTTCATGCTCTACAAGCTCATATTTTTTTCGAAACATGATTCGAGCTACAGTATTCAGAATCAATGCAAAATTAGGCATCAATGTTTCTGAAATTTAAAGAAGATAGTTTTGCTAAGAATTCCAAGGGGAAAATTGTAAAATTGAAACATTTCTCATGAAATTTCACCATCACTAGTTCAAATTAAGTAAAACATGCTATAAAAACAAATTAACAACAATCAATTTAATAGAGTTCCAAGTCCAAGAGATTCCTACTGGGCACGCATTGACGTGCTTCCCCCCTATTTTTCAGGTAAGGACAGCAGAGTTGGTGGTGGCTTGGAGTTGAGTTTCAGGGATGGTGTTGGTGTTTGTTGGGGTGTTCTGTGACTGAGATGTTTTGGTAGACTGAGAGCGGTGTATATGTATTGATACACTTGGACTGTATGTATAAATGAAACATGTTACATATGGAGCGTTATTAATGTTCATGATGTTGTTTGATATAACTGTGGAGTTTTACTTGTACTATCCCAGCATGTGCGCAGTGACCTGCTAATTCGGTTTCTTCGTTCTCCCTCTTTTCCTCTTCATCACCTCTGCTCTTTAGAATACTTGAGGGAAAAAAAAATTTAGTTGCAGGTATTCTGGGGAACGGGGCGTGACAGATTTTGGTGGCCCATGCAGGTCACCGCACTGCGATGTGCGTAAGGATAGTACTTGTAATACTTCAGTAAGTGATTGGGATAGGTTAGCCCTAAGGTGGGTAGTGATCTTAGAGCCTTATGTGATCCACCCTTAAACCCCTAACTTAGGAAATCAAGGCCTACAGTGGAGTGGACGAATGATGTATATTGTTGATACACATGTGTATATGTAGTTGGGTAAACCCGTGGATATAAGTGCATTTGTTGTGCTTAGAGATTTGAATTGCGTATGTTGCGGAATACCCGTATATTTGAATGACCTGAACGTTACGTGTATTTTGGATGGTTGTAGTGGTATATAGACTGGTATGGACGTATATGCTAGGTGGGTGAATACTCAAGCATCAGTATATTACGTCTCTAAAGAAATACATGATGCAGATAAGGAGGCAGATGAGTGGTATACTTATGTGACCTTGAGCCATAGGGGATATATACATGTTATACGTGAATGTATATTGGGGGATACATATAAGTTAGTGGGGATATATACCCTGTAGGGGTGTGAGTGCGGAGATGTACATACATGGTGTGAGTGCATGTAAGCGTATTCCTATCTATTACATTACAGTTGTTTCCATGTGTGAGAAAGTACTAAGATGTGTATATCTATCCTTGAGCAGATAGAGTGATGAGTGTCTATATGGTCCTGTAGATATATGTGGAAAAGTGCAGGTGTGTGAATATATGTGTGCTTGTATCGATAGGTGATGTAGATATATCTGTGGGAAGTTAGTGCATATATATCGCTAGTTTGCGTTACTAGGGTAAGCATTCCTAGGGTATTAAAAAAGTTTAAATGACTGAGAATATATGTATCTGCTACTTATGTGCCAATAGGAATTGGTATATTGTCTTACTTGGGAATATGGTTGTGGGTTGTACTATTCCGTAAAGATAAGTGTTGTGCTATAGCCATACGTGACGTGTATGCAACGATATAGATAAGTATGAGATATACATAAATAGAATGAGAAATTCTCAAGGTATTTGAAGTAGATATATCCAAAGGAGGCTAGGGATGCTTTTGACCCATCTACCCTAAGTTAAACCCTTAGCCCTATACCGTGCCTAGTATGGGATATGGATAGAAGTGTAACGTGTAACATATGAAGAATGCAATGAATGTAAAGATTGAGGTTATGCAGTGCATGTGTAAGTGGATGGCTATGTGTTTGCACGGTTAAGTAGATTTATGGTGTATGTACATATGAGTGTATATGCTTACCCGTAGAATGGCATCTATTGGACTAGTTGGATGTATACGTAATGTATGTGTCCTTCCATATATAGTGGCTTAAGGAGGATTGTGTATGGGTGTATGGGTTACTTATATGTATATAGGTGTATTGTAGAGAGTATGGTATGACTGAGTATATGTGTTATTGACTGTGTATTAGTGTATGTCTTATGAGTGGATATATGTCTATGTAGGTGAATGATCCCTAATTTGATATGTATGTATGTGAATGTGTAAGTATATGGAGTGTGACTATCTACTGAATGTGTATGACTATTGAAATATACTTATTTGTGTGTATGCAAGTATGTTAGTAAAAGTGTGGATATATTGAATGCTCTGTATATAATGATACGGATGGTTACTGACTACATATTGGTACCCTTGGATAACTTGCTTGTATGAATATGCGATAGCAGGGTATGTAGAACATATATACAAGGGTGTGTGCCCATACATGGGAATGTATGTGCCCGGTTGCATAGACCCCAATAAGTATATATATGTATGTTTGTGTACATACCTACCATGATAATGATAAATTGGTGTGTATGAGTGAACGTGTATTTGGCTGTGTGTAGACCTAGATATCTATATATGAAATTGATACGTATATCTCTGTATATACATAATAAGGAAGTGAATATGAAGTAGGTTAAATAGAGTGTTCAAGTGGTGTATTGGTTGATGTGTATACGTGAATACGTATCATAGTTGTATGAACTTCCATTATATGTGTGATGTGTATATGTGTATATGATTTGCATGGGAGTATATGTAATGATGTATATTTTGGATGAATGAATATATATAAACACTTATACCATTTTGTTTGTTATCTGCCGATCTATCCTATAGGGTTGTTTATCCAGGTGTATCTCGGTATGCCGTGGATAAGGTATTCTTGTTTGTATGCATGCGTATATAGGTATGTACCAAAGCCTGTATGTATACGTATACATATGCAACATGAATGTAAATGTAATAGATAAGGAGTATATGTGTAATATATTTGATAAATATAACTGAATGAAACTGTTGATATGTGTGGGTTGGACTGTATGTAATTGGTTGCACAATTATATGTATATGTGCGTGTGTGGAGTGTGAATGGATATTTATAGTTCTTTGACTATTTTGGCCGTATGTGCGTAGGATGTGTAAAGATAGTGATGTGTATACATATATTGCGTATGTAGTGGAACGTATTATGTTGTGCACTTTTGTGTGTATTGTGTGTGGTACATGTGCCTATCTGTGTGAAGCAGTAGGTGCATCGCTATGAATGTGAAATTATATGTATATTTGTCTATAGGTATGATTGCTGACCTAAGTGGCGTAACCAGGCATGTGTTAGTATGTGCACGTCGATGTATGTTGAATGTGACTAATTCTTGTGTGTATGTAGAGATTCATGCAACTATAAGCGTGAATGAACTTATATGACTAAGTATTGGGGTGTGTAGGGATCTGGGGTACATACGGTGTGACACCGTGATAGTGACCCTGTCTATCAAGCAATGGTGTGTAAATTAATGTGTATCGCTGGGTGTTTGTGCATGAATGTAGACGTATATGTAAATATACAAAGAGATAGAATATAAATCGTTTATACTTGAATGCATTGTGATGTGTGTGAAAGCATGTTATGTATGAAAAGCTTATGTATCGTGATATAGATATGTTGTGATGTCCTATACAAGTAGATATGAGCAGTGCCCTAAATACGTGTAATAATACGTATAGAGACTTATTTAGGATGTGTGATGTATATGTTAACGTATGAATATGTGAGCCAAGATGTTCATATGTAGAACATATACGTATGTGTATGTAATGATGCTTCTAGTGTTATGGATGTGCTACTAGATGAATAATAGGATGTATCTGTAATATATGTGTGATACAGGTGTGTATGGATGGTAGTGAATTATATAGAGAATATAAGTGTAGGGTAGATACGTATTCTGTTTTTACTTTATGGGCAATAAGATCATACCTAGCTGACTTCAACAAGATTCACACCCTAGGAAGTCCGAGGACGGACTTTATTTTAAGGTGGGTAGGATGTCATGCCCTGTTTTGAAGTATACGTGTATTCTACTGAATACGTGTGGTATTTTTATCTACGGTGCGTACGTAGGCATGAGATAAACAAAGATATCCATGTATGTGACGTAGTGAGAGGGGGATTGGGCCGTAATACGTGTCTAAGGAAAGTGAATGCGAAGTGTGAAAACAGAGAAGTGTGGAAGACGTCGTCGGTGCAAAATAACAGTTGTATTAGACGAGAGTGTGTAATGCATGAATGCGCGCATGGATGTGTGTTAGGGGAGCCATGCTAGTGTGAAAAGGGGTTAGGGGTCAATGGCAGCCCCCATAAATTTTTAGAAAGGTCAGGGGCAAAACGGTCTTTTGACTAGATTTGCTGAGCGTACATACTTAAAGTGGTCGGTGCATAAAGTAATGGCAAACTTGTAATTACTTGAAAGTTGAGGGGCATTTAAGCAAGGGCACTTTGGTCATTTTAAGTTTGTCATGATGATTTAGATAAGGATGTGGAGATATTTCTTAAGAAATTTCTAGGTTTTAATCATTCTTATCCTTTTCTTTCATCTCCTTTCATTTTCTTCTACACTCTTCTCATCTTTTACCCCTCCTTAGCCATGCCTATCCACTCCCCCTTGACATGGCCGAAATCCCTTGAGCCATACCAAAAAAAAAAAGAAGAAGAAGAAGAAGAAGAAGAAGAAGAAGAAGAGAAGAGAAGAGAAGAAAATCAAGATTGAGGTAGGAATCTCTTGGACTTGGAACTCTATTAAATTGATTGTTGTTAATTTGTTTTTATAGCATGTTTTACTTAATTTGAACTAGTGATGGTGAAATTTCATGAGAAATGTTTCAATTTTACAATTTTCCCCTTGGAATTCTTAGCAAAACTATCTTCTTTAAATTTCAGAAACATTGATGCCTAATTTTGCATTGATTCTGAATACTGTAGCTCGAATCATGTTTCGAAAAAAATATGAGCTTGTAGAGCATGAAGTGCTACCCCAAAATCATATAAAATTTGATATAGTTTCTATTCAGAAATTGGGAGAAATAATTCAATCTTCACAACATGTCTGGTTGAATTTCAGTGTTGACACAGTTTGGAAAAATTGTCATAACTATCTGCACAAATCTTATAAATTTATGATTTAGGTCTTGTTGGAAAGATAACAAGTTTTTCTCAAAGTCCAACGCGAGTCTTATGTCGAAATTATGGCTATAACATGCTCAAAATTGGATTTTAACACAGACACAGAAATCTGTCTGAAAAACAGAGTTGACACCTTTCACTGAAAAATTCACTATAAATCACACACATAATGTTTGTGCATGAAATTTTATCTGTGAATGCGCAACTTCCATATCTTCAACTTTCATTTATATTATTTAGTCAAATTCCCAATAAAAATGGATATAATGTGTTGATCTTTACAGCTGTTCTGCAAATTCCTGCATGCTGAATGGTTAAGTGATGTGTTAAAATTGTGTAATATTGTAATTCTACCCACTATGATACTTGATTATTGTTCTTGCATGTAAATTAGATTAATGGTATGTTTTGGCAATTGATTTGCAAATGTTCTTATGGACGTGCATGTCACGCCCACTACGTGTTCGATGAAATGCCTGAATGAAGGCAAATGTTAAAATTGTGAGAAATGCTTCATCTTATAATTATGAAATGAAATTTGATATGGAATGGTGATATTGGGAGCATGTCATGCATGGCACTAGATGTGATGTGATGATGGGTTAATATGAAATCGATGGAGGGCATGACACTTCGGTGTATGACCCATGTTGATATGAATATGAAATGTGATGCCATGCAACATGACTCCTTCATTACTAAAATGTTGAAATGGAACACTTGAATGTCTCAGTCCTCTCTAATGAGGGTGAGTTAGTAAAATCCCGGGGTTTTAGGTGGGGTTTGAGTAAATTGTGGATATGAGGCCTGGACTGTGAAGTTGGGAGATGATTATGTGATGTATGGAGCTTACCCACTCGCCTTTACCGGGAGTGGAGGTGATACTTATACCCACTCACCGTTACCAGGAGTGGAGGGGTCATACGGAGGTTGGGTTATACGTGGGAGAGCCTCACTCCTGCCAGGGACGGGGGAGCTGAGAGGCCCGGCGTACAGTGCCCGTGTCCACTGCGCCGTGTGCTATATTCACCCCACATTTGGGGTGAAGTCCAGTTGAGAGGCCCGGCGTACATTGCCCGTGTCCACTGCGTCGTGTGCCATATTCACCCCACATTTGGGGTGAAGTCCAGGTCCTAGTATCACACAGTTTACCCAAATTCCGATTAACTCAATTAAGAAATAATTAGATAAGATTTGTGTGTTATTTCTACTGCTGGCATCACTTTCCCTTTCCCTTTTCTATATACTTAGTGGCTCTGTGTTATGCCTTAGACACTTACACTTATCTTATTTGATATTGGTTGCTTGAGCCTCATGTTATTATTATTATTGTTATTATTATTATTCGTGCTAATCCCTTTCTTACAGTAGCTCGTCACTGGACCGCAGGTATGTTTCCCTTGTTCTAACTATTAAATTTTCATCATATCACTTAGTTACATACTCTACTTTGCTTGGCTTGCCTTGTAAAATTGATAACCTTAAAATGGAGTTCCAAACCCAAGTTGGTTCCTACTGGGGCACGCATTGACGTGCTTCCCCCCTATTTTTCAGGTAAGGACAGCAGAGTTGGTGGTGGCTTGGAGTTGAGTTTCAGGGATGGTGTTGGTGTTTGTTGGGGTGTTCTGTGACTGAGATGTTTTGGTAGACTGAGAGCGGTGTATATGTATTGATACACTTGGACTGTATGTATAAATGAAACATGTTACATATGGAGCGTTATTAATGTTCATGATGTTGTTTGATATAACTGTGGAGTTTTACTTGTACTATCCCAGCATGTGCGCAGTGACCTGCTAATTCGGTTTCTTCGTTCTCCCTCTTTTCCTCTTCATCACCTCTGCTCTTTAGAATACTTGAGGGAAAAAAAATTTAGTTGCAGGTATTCTGGGGAACGGGGCGTGACACAACTAGATACTTCCTTCCCCCGGAGGCCTTTGGGAAGGGCCCCAGAATGTCGAGTCCCCACTTGGCGAAGGGGACCGGGCTCAAGATGGGCATCAGGTTAGCCGGAGGTGCGGTCGTACGTCGGCAGAACTTCTGACACGCCTCGCACCTTTTGACGTACTGTACCGCATCCCGGATCATTGTCGGCCAATAGTATCCTTGGCACATTATCTTGTGGGCGATGGTGCGCCCGCTGTGGTGGTTTCCGCAGAAGCCTTCGTGTACCTCGTGGATGACTTGCTCAGCCTGCTCCGGTCCTAAGCATTTCAGGTAGGGCAGGACGTCAAAGTTGGCGCGGCGGCGGCGGTACAACACTCCGTCGAGGAGCACGAAAGTCAGGGCCCGCCTTTCCACCTGTTTAGCCAGCATCCGCTCCTCGGGCAGTTCACCCGTTTCTAAGTACTTCATAATGGGGGTCATCCATGACGTCGTCGTGCCCGTGCACGTCAGTTCTCCTTCGTCAATGGCGGGCGTCGATAGGCTTTCGACGTAAATGGCCTTCCCGATCTCGGCCACTGAGGAGGAAGCCAGCTTAGACAGGGCATCCGCCCGGAGGTTGTTGGAGCGGGGTAGGTGTTGGACGTCCGCTTTCTTGAACTTGCGGAGTTCGATCTGGATGCGATTCAGGTATCGCTTCATGGTTTCCTCTCGGGCCTCGAACCCCCCCAGGATCTGTTGGATGACAAGACGGGAGTCACTTAGAAGCAACACATTCGTTGCCCCCATTGCCCTAGCGAGTTTTAACCCGTTAACCGCGGCTTCATACTCCGTGACATTGTTGGTGGCCGGGAAGTCGAAGCGTAGGGCGTATTCCAACGAACATCCGTCCGGTGTCTGAATGACGATTCCCGCTCCGGTCCCGGAGCCCGTCGCGGAGCCGTCGACGTGGATGGTCCATAATTCGCCCGCCGTCGTCGGGGAGGGCGCTGAGGGTTCGCCCGCCTCGATCCTCTGTGGGGACGTGGTCGCCGATGGGTGCTCTATCCGGTCCCCCGACGGGACTTCCGTGGTGCATTCCACCACGAAGTCGGCCAGCGCCTGACCCTTGATCGACGTACGGGCTTTGTACGTTATGTCGAACTCGCTGAGCTCGACGCTCCAGTTGAGCATCCTCCCTGACCGTTCCATTCTTTTCAAGTTCTTTTCGAGTGGCATGCTGGTGTGGACGGTTATGGGGTGGGCCTGAAAATAGGGCCGGAGCTTCCGGGCTGTGGTGACCAGGCCGTAGGCGGCTTTCTCGATAGGGCTGTAACGAGTTTCCGCCTCTCGGAGGATCCGGCTGGCATAGTAAACAGGGCGTTGCACTCCTCCTTCTTCCTTGATCAGGACGGAGCTAACAGCCTCCTCGTTGGTCGCCAGGTACAGTCCTAGGGGTTCGCCTTCCTCTGGCCACGCGAGGAGCGGTGGGCTCTGTAGATACGCCCTCAGCTCTGCGAACGCCCGTGCGCAGTCGTCGTCCCACGGGATCACCTTCCTCTTGTCTTTAGCTTTGCCGAAGGCTGTGCGCAAGACCCTGAAGAAGGGGAGCGATTTCTCCGCCGATTTCGACAGGAATCGTCCCAAAGCCGCAATCCGGCCGTTCAGTCGCTGCAAGTCCCGGATCGTCCGGGGCTCCGACATACCGATGAGGGCCGTCACCTTGTCGGGGTTCACCTCGATTCCCCGCTTCATTATCATGAAGCCCAGGAATTTTCCCGATTGCACGCCAAAGATACACTTCGCGGGGTTTAGCCTCAGGTTGTATCGGCGGACCCTCTGGAAGGTCTCCTGCAAGTCGGCGAGGTGGTCGGGGGCCCTCCCACTCTTCACCAGCATGTCATCGATGTAGACCTCCAAGTTTCGCCCCACTTGAGGGCCGAATATTCGATCCACCATTCGTTGATAGGTCGCCCCGGCATTCTTCAGCCCGAAGGGCATCTTGGTGTAACAGAAGGTGCCTTTATCAGTGACGAAAGACGTCTTCTCCTCATCCCCCTCCGCCATTGGTATCTGGTTGTATCCCGAGAAGGCGTCCATAAAGCTCAATAACTCATAGCCGGACGCCTGGTCCACCAAGTGGTCGATCCTGGGCAGAGGGAAGCTGTCCTTCGGGCACACCTTGTTGAGGTCGGTGAAGTCGACGCACATGCGCCACTTTCCGCTGGGCTTCTTCACTAGAATGACATTGGCGAGCCAGTCGGGATAGTCCACCGGCCGAACAAACTTGGCTTCGAGGAGCCGCTCTACTTCTTCCTCGGCTGCCCTCTTCTTTTCGCCCCCCGCACTCCTCTTCTTCTGTCGAACAGGTCGGGCTTCTGGGTCCACATTCAACCTGTGGGAGAGTACCGTTGGGTCCACCCCGGGCATGTCGGTGGGTGACCACGCGAATATGTCCGTGTTCTCCCGGAGCAAGGCGACGAGGGCCGTCCTTAAGGCGGCCGGGAGTTTTGTCCCGATGGAGACAGTTCTCCCCTCGTCCAAGGCTACAGGGACCTTTTCCACTTCCTCGGCCGGGGTCGGCCGCGGGTCGTAGAAGTCCTCCCTCTCGTCGGGGATGAGAGCCGTCAGGGTCCGCCTCGGGCTCCCCCGTGGGGATGTGGCACGGTTGTGGTCCCCGAGCACCTCCCGACCTCCCCGCACCTGTCCCACTCCCCGCGGGGTCCGGAACTTCATCATCTGATGTTGCAGGCTGGGGAGCGCCTCAATGGCCGTCATATATGGGCGCCCTACGATTCCGTTATACACCGACGCGATGTCGACGATGACGAAAAGCGTTTCCTTGGTGACGATCCTCGGCTTCTCCCCCAGAGTCATGGGCAAGGTGATCGTTCCTTCGGTAGGGATCTCATGGCCGGTGAAGCTGGCCACAGGGCCCACGCAGGGCTCTAGGTCTGCGCGCCCCCATCCCATCCTTTCGACCGTTGACAGGAACAGGATGTCGCAGGAGCTTCCGGTGTCAATCAGGAGCCGGCCGACGTCAACCGCCCCGATCCGAGCCTCGATGATGAGAGCGTCGTTGTTCTGGCTCTGCGCCTCCTGCCAGTCTTCCTCGGTAAAGGTGATGGGGGGTCGGTGTGTCCTTCTTCGCTTCGGTCGGTGGCCGGCGGCCGCCATCATCACCTGTCGGGCCCCGGCCCCCGGGATTGCGGGCGCCCGCCCCGCCGAGGAAGGCCCTCCAGTTATCATCTCAATTCGCATGACCGCCCTTGGGGGCCGTGGCTCCTCCTTATCGCGGTTCGCCGGCGGTTCCCGTCCCCCTTCCTCCGGGGGGGCTATCTCTCCTGCCGCCACCCGCCTTCCCGCGACAAAGTTCCCCAGGTGACCCGCTTGGATCAGTCGCTCGATCTCTCTCTTAAGGGAGTAACAACGGTCGGTGTCGTGACCGTGGTCCCGGTGATAGCGGCAGTATCTCCGAGGGTCCCGCCTCGCCGGGTCCGTCCTCATCTCCCGGGGAGGCTCCGGCAGTAACCCGGCCCTCGTCGCCGCGGCCAGCACCTCCATCATGGGGGCATTGAGTCGCGTGTAATGCGCCAGCGGGGGGTCTTCTGGTCTTGGGATGACTCCGGGGGGCCTCCGCGCCGGGGCGAACTCGCGCGCCGGGCCAAGGCGATCTCGTGGGCGGGGTTCGGGCGGCTCCCGCCGCGGTAGGGCCATCTGATCGCGGCCTCGGCCCCTCTCCTCCTGCCTCGGCCGAGGGTGCGGCCGGGGCCCGTCTGCGGATGGTTTCGCCTGGGGGAATACGACCTTTGCATCGAGGGTCTCCTCGACCAATGCGTGCCTTTCCGCCATTGCTACCAACGCTTCATAGTCGGTCGACGGATCCCGGAGCAGGGATTTGTGGAGGCTCCGAGTCCGCAGCCCCGTCTTGAAGGCCAGCATAAGCACCTCGTCGCCGCATGTCACCACCGCCCGTCTCTCCTCCTGAAAGCGGCGGAGGTATCTTCCCGTTCCTTCCCCCTCCCTTTGGACTATCGTGCTGAGATAGTCTAAGGGCTTCTTTTTCGTTTGCCCGGCCTGGAACTCTTGGCAGAACTTGTGGGATAGTTCGCCAAAGCTCCCAACGGACCTTGCGGGTAAGCCAAAGTACCAGTCCAACGCGGTTTCCCTCAGGCTCTGGGAGAAATGTCGGCATAGGAACGCCTCGTCCACATCCTGCGCCTCCATCGCCCCCCGGTATTGTTGCACGTGCGTGAGGGGGTCGCCCCTCCCATTGTACGTGGCCAAGTGGGGGGGTTTGAACCTTACGGGCCTTGGGGCGGACGTGATCCACCGTGCGAGTGGCGTGGGCTCCTCCGGGTAGGTCGGGCGATCCGGCGCATCCCCTCTCCACCATTCGGGGGTCGGGCTTCGGTCGTGCCTTGGCCGCCGACGGTCCTCCGTCCCCAGGGAGTAGCCCGACGGTCTCCTGACGGGGCTCCTTCCCTGGGCCGAGGATTCGACGGGTTGTGGGCTATGGTTCTCCCAGCGCCCGCGCCTCCAGGCCAGCCCTCCTCGGGCCTCCGTCCGCTCTTGATTCTCCCGAAGGAGCCTTTCGCGCTCGGCGGTGAGGAAGCGTAGCTGTCGACGAACGGCTTCCTCCCGCAGGGAATCGGAGGGGTGGTGCAGGCGGTGTGGGCTGTCTCCTCCGGGTGGGGACCTGTTCAGCAACGGGTTCCACTCGTCCCCGAGCCGCCGACCCGGCGCCGTCTCGTCCAGGACTTCTCGGTTGCTCCTGTTCTCTATCCTCAGCCTCTCGCGCTCCGCGATGATGAAGCGAAGCTGGCGGCGGGCGGCCTCTTCTTCCTGGTAGGCCTTCCGGGCGGTCTCGGCCGCCTCGTCCAGACGCCTTTGCGCGGCGGCCGCCTCCCCCAGGCGCCTCCACCGCTGCGCAACTTCTACCTCCTCTTCCAGGAGCCTTTGCTGGGCCGCAATCTCCTCAGCGAGCCCCCTATGATCCCCCTCCTCCTCTAACTGAGGGTGGAGGTTTCGCCTCACGTTCTGGGGCTCTGAGGGGCCGGGAGGAGGCTCCGTTCCAGCCGTCTGATGGCCTCCCCAGGCCCGAGTGACGGCCTCGAGGCTCTTCGGGACTGCGGGGACCGAGGTGTGTTCAGTTTCGGTGCCCATCCCCAGATGGGGGTCGGACGCCGAGGTGATTTGTAGGGAGAGCGGTTCCTGTCCCACGGGATCTTTTCCGTGGCCCGGGTCCCGCGAGATCGGTATGGAATCTAACATGGGTGTGACCCTTCGTTCCCACAGACGGCGCCAATTGTTACGAGGTGGAACTCGCGTACAATGAATTTGTATTATGGGGAACCAAGGGCACGGTGGCTATATGGAAATGAGGGTTTGGGTAGGCTGTTTAACAAGCGATTAGTGGGGTGAAGAAGTCAATCCCGTCGCCGGTGATAGCCACGGGGTTGAATCTCGCCGGATGCAACTGAGTAAGGTTGAACGGCAGGGGGTGACGCCAACTTGTGTTGATGGGCGAGCTCTCCTGCAGCACGAACAACTCGTCAGAAGGGCTGGGTTAGGGTGCAACCCTTAGCCCCTCCGATGCCTAAGTCAGAAGGGCTGGGTTAGGGAACAACTCGTCAGAAAAATGGGACCCGTTATCACAAAATTTTTGGCGATCGACTCAAAACACTAAAAATTTCTAAAACAAAAATAAAGGAAAAGTAAAAATAAAGCAAAAACCGTCGGGTTGCCTCCCGACAAGCGCTCGTTTAAGGTCGTGAGCTCGACCCCCTATAATTTTCAATCAATGCGGGATGTTGGGTGCATACGGGATGCACCCGTCAAACTTTCCGGGGAGCGCGATTGGATTTGGACGTGGCGACGGCGCGTTCTCCCTCGGTGGTTTCTTGTCTCGAATAGTGTTGGGGGGAGGCTCCCCCAAGCTAGCATTTGCCCCGGTCAACGGCTTAACCGGCGATGCCGATTTCCGTACCGGCGGAACTTTCTTTGGAGACTTTAATTTCGAGAGCTTGCAGAGCTCTCGAATCCTTGCGACATCAGCGTCGCCTTCATCTTCATCAGCGGAGAAGTCGGGGGAATCACCTTTACTCGTTTGATCTTGGCCTAAATCCGGGCCTTCTTCAAATTCTTCATCAAAAAGAGCGCCAATTGAGTGAGGAATCGCCTCCTCTATCACCTCATCAAGGAGGTCCATGAGATCTTCCGCCCGTTCTTTAAGTAAATATATTCTATTGGTTTCGCCCGTCGGGATTCCTTCGGAATAGTGCTTGAGCCTTTGACCATTTACTTTGAACGTGGACCCGTCCTTGCTCTCCAACTCAAAAGCTCCTCCCGGTTGTATATGTTTGATGGTGAAGGGTCCGGACCAACGTGACCTCAACTTACCGGGAAATAGTCGGAGCCGGGAGTTATAGAGCAAGACTTTGTCTCCTACTTTGAAGTCCGTGACGGTTATGCGGGCATCGTGGAGAATCTTGGTCCTTTCCTTGTAAATTCTCGAGCTTTCATAGGCATCTCTCCTTATTTCGTCAAGCTCGTTGATGTCCAATAGTCGCCGCACCGCCGCACTCTTGTAGTCGTAGTTAAAAGTCTTGATGGCCCAATATGCACGGTGCTCCAACTCTACCGGCAAGTGGCAAGCCTTCCCATAGACTAGTCGGAACGGTGTGGTGCCTATGGGAGTGCGAAAGGCCGTACGATATGCCCATAGAGCATCGTTTAGCTTCATTGACCAATCCTTTCTAGATCGATCCACCGTCTTTTCAAGAATTTGCTTAATTTCTCTATTTGAGACTTCCACTTGGCCGCTTGTCTGGGGGTGATAAGCCATGCCAACTCTATGATTTACCCCGTACTTCTTTAGCATGGCTTCAAACTTGTTCTCTATGAAGTGGCTCCCCCGTCGCTTATCAAGGTACGCGGCACTCCGAAGCGCGGGAAGATATTTTGCTTGAAGAACTTGGAAACGACCCTTACATCATTAGTAGGAGTGGCAATTGCTTCCACCCATTTGGAGACGTAGTCGACGGCCAATAGGATGTATTTGTTGCCAGTGCTCGATGGAAATGGTCCCATGAAGTCTACTCCCCAACAATCAAAAAGCTCAATTTCTTGGATGGGTCTCATCGGCATCTCATTGCGCTTGGAGATATTCCCGGTCCGTTGGCATCTGTCGCACCCCTTCACAAAAGCGTGGGTGTCCCTAAACATTGTTGGCCAGAAGAACCCGCTCTGCAAGATCTTAGCGGTGGTTTTAGAGGCGGCATGATGTCCCCCGCATGGTAGGCCATGGCAATGTAGAATAATCGATGTCGCCTCCTCTTTAGAAACACACCTACGGATGACACTATCTTTGCATATCTTGAAAAGGTAAGGATCTTCCCAAAAACAGCTACGGACCTCATGCATAAATCTCCTCTTTTGTTGCGTGGACATCCCGTGCGGTTTGATTCCGCAAGCCAAGTAGTTGACGAAGTCCGCGTACCAAGGTACTTCACCGGTCCTTACCGCATATAGCCTTTCATCGACAAATGTGTCGTCAATAGGTAAGCTCTCATCATCCTTGTCACGAATGAGCCTAGATAAATGATCCGCCACGACATTGTCCGTACCCTTCTTATCTCTTATCTCTAGGTCGAATTCTTGCAACAAGAGTATCCACCTAATCAACCGAGGTTTTGCCTCCTTCTTGTTTAAAAGATACTTCAATGCCGCATGGTCGGTGTGGACAATCACCTTAGAACCGAGGAGGTAGGAGCGAAACTTCTCTATGGAATAGACAACCGCTAGTAGCTCTTTCTCGGTAGTTGTGTAGTTTTTCTGAGCGTCATCCAATGTCTTGCTCGCATAGTATATCGCATGAAGCTTCTTATCTTTTCTTTGTCCCAACACCGCTCCAATGGCTTGGTCGCTAGCGTCACACATTAGCTCAAAAGGAAGGCTCCAATCCGGCGGTTGTATGATGGGCGCCGAGACTAGTGCTTCTTTCAAGGCGTTGAAGGCTTGCAAGCATTCACCTGAAAAATCAAAGGGAATATCTTTAGCGAGCAAAGAAGTAAGGGGTCGGGCAATCGAGGCGAAATCCTTTATGAAGCGGCGGTAAAACCCCGCATGACCAAGGAAGCCTCTAATGCCCTTGACGTTAATAGGAGGAGGAAGTTTTTCGATTACCTCAATTTTCGCTTTATCTACCTCAATTCCTCTCGAGGAAACAAGATGTCCGAGAACTATACCTTCCGTGACCATGAAGTGACACTTCTCCCAATTGAGAGTGAGATTGTTTTGTTGACATCTTTTCAGGACTTTAGTAAGATTTTCCAAGCAAGAGTCAAACTCACTTCCATAGACCGAGAAATCATCCATAAAAACTTCCATAATATTTTCAATGTAATCGGAAAATATGGATGTCATGCACCTCTGAAAAGTGGCGGGGGCATTACAAAGACCAAACGGCATCCTACGGTAAGCATAGGTACCATAAGGGCAAGTGAAAGTTGTCTTTTCTTGGTCATCTTCGTGCAAAGGGATTTGGAAGAATCCCGAATACCCATCTAGATAGCAAAAGTATTTATGTTTTGCAAGGCGTTCAAGCATTTGATCAATGAAGGGCAATGGGTAATGATCCTTTCGGGTAGCTTTATTGAGTTTCCTATAGTCAATGCACATTCGCCATCCCGTGACGGTACGTGTGGATATGGGTTCACCTTTTTCATTTTTTATAACCGTCATTCCCCCCTTCTTGGGAACAACGTGAACGGGGCTAACCCACCTACTGTCTGAGATAGGGTAAATAATGCCGGCTTCTAGCAGTTTTAGGATTTCTTTTTTAACCACCTCTTTCATGTTCGGGTTTAGCCGCCTTTGAGACTCAATGGAGGTGGCATCGGTATCCTCCAAATGGATCCTATGCGTACAAAGCCTAGGGCTTATCCCTTTTAGATCGGAGATAGTGTAGCCCAGGACATCTTTGTGGCTCCTAAGAACATCTAGGAGTTTTTCAAGTTGGTCTGGCGTGAGATGGGAGTTTACTATCACCGGGAAAGTTAATTTGCTACCCAAGAAGGCGTACCTTAGATTCGGAGGTAATTGTTTAAGTTCCACCTGAAGAGGCGCTGCTTCTTCAACTTCATCAGCTTGCATGAGTTCGGTCCCTTCCTTGCCATTTGGATTTAGCTCATGTTCAGGTGGCGCGCTTTCTTGTGACGAGTCGGACTCGCTACTTAGTGAGGATGAGGCATCGAAAAAACCTTCACTCTGCTCCGGCTCGTACCTCGAATCAAGAAGCACATCAGACGATTCATAAAAGCAAGAGTGGGCGTCATAGAGTGTAACTCCCTGAATGTCGGTTTGCTCGAAGGATTCTTCGGGAGTATAATGTTCTTCGAAACTTGCTCTATTGTCTTCGAAATATAGTTTGTCGTCGACCGCATCAACTCTGACGTCCCCTCCGACAGTCTCCTCCGGGGAGATTTGGTCCATCACAAAATTAGCGAATAGTTGCTCGTCGGGGTCCTTGATATCGATAGCAAATGCTCCGGTAGCGTGGACCTCGTCGATAAGCTCCTTAAGGAGGTCTGTGAAGGAGTCATAGTCTTCCCGACTGAGTTCCATTGTTGGCAGCGCATCCTCCATTCTCCTTGTTAAGATCTCGACTGCCGTCCCCGGCAACGGCGCCAAAAACTTGATCGCGCCCCGGATACACACCCTGAGGCGGCGGTTGTAGTTTTACCGCAAGCGCACGGTATAGCGGCAAGCGGGTATCGAACACAGGGAGGACGAATGACCGTGCTTGTTCCTAATCAACCTGGCTATCCAAGAGGGATAATTGCCTTGGGCGATCCTGTCACAATCGTCAGACAAATGTGCGAAATATCAAATCAAATAAAGAACGTCCAGGGAATGGGGAATCCCCGCTACTCACTGTATTTCGTAAATGTGGTTCGTCGGTATTAAAACTGCTAGAATGAGAATTCGGATGAACTAGTTGCAACTAAATGTAGAACCAAGCTCACGCTCTCGCGCTATTGCCGGTCTATAGCTTTCCTAGACTCGGGTCCAATCTCTTGCAAACCCTAGCCTAGAGAGGCTAGCATTAGGATCAACATCATCGTCCAATCGCGCACCGAGCCCAATCTCTTGCAAACTCGGTCCACGACCTAGATTGGGATGGTTCCTACCCGTCCAATCTCTTGCAAACGGGTATCGGCATGGAATTGCACCCGGAAATCCTAGTATCGGTCCAATCTCTTGCAAACCGATACTTCGAAAATCCGACTCCAACCCAATTCGGATTTCTAGGGCTTCCTATCAAATTGGGATCTAATCTCTTGCAAATCCCAATCGATATGAATACCTAGCTATCCGTAGTAATTCGATCCCAATCTAATCTCTAATTATTGATTCTAGCACAATTTCTACCAATTCGTCACAAATACGAAATTGGGCTTGTAGGGGTTCATCTCCACGCCCCAAGACGTGGAGACTACTCACAAATCATAGCAATAGCACAATAATTAGCAATGAAATAAACAATAGAATTCATCTCAAATATTGAAATAGACAATAAAAATAGAGTTTTTTTGGGGAAGAGAGATGCAAACCAAAGTAGTTCTTCAATTAATCCAACAAAAATCCAAGTTTTCCCTCTTCTCCAATTACAATAATAAAGCTAAAAAGTAATCTAAAAAGCTGCAAAAAATCTAAGAGGTGGCTCTTCAAACTAGGGTAAAAACAGGGCTTAAATAGCCCCAAAAATCGTCCAAAAATCCTGACCAAAACGCCCCTGCACAGCCTACTTTCCGCAAATTTCGCTACAGGCAGCGCATCGCACTCGGCCGAGTGACAAAAGTCGCTCGGCCGAGTGAAAACCCTGTAATTTTTCCAGTAAGTCGGGGCTTTCAGGGGTCTTCAGTTCGGGGGCGGCTCGGCCGAGTGAGTTGTCGTCACTCGGCCGATGGCTTCACTGCACTCGGGCGGACGGGATTTACCACTCGGCCGAGTGGGTCTTCTGAAGCTCAGGTGGCCGAAGAAACAGTAACTTCGATATTTTTGAGGGCCTTCGTCTGGGCGCCACTCGGGCGGACGTGGTATAGTCACTCGGCCGATGTGGTCTCCGTCGCTCGGCCGAGTACACATGGAAAACGTGTCTGAACGGGTCGGCCGAGCGGTGTCTCGCTGGTCGGCCGAGTGGCTCCTCCACTCGGCTGAGTGGGACACAAAAAATGCCCAATCTGCTTATTTTAGCCTCCTCGTCGCTCCTGCGACGTCCATTCTTCTTCCGCTCCTCTCCAACAGCAAAATACCCCTCGGGGAGGTCGTCAGCGGCCGTCTAGAGTAAGCGCATCCCGAGATCACTCCATATCACGCCAAATCACCTGAAATGCGACAAAAACAACAAAACGTGAAAAGCATCGCAATACCGTCGATAAATCGTAAAAAACGTGATTTGGGCGATCTAAATGGCATGCAAATATGCGGGAAAAAGGTGTAAAATAAGGAGTGATCAAGTGGGCTCGGGGCGCGATTGAACGATGATGTTGATCCCAATGCTAGCTTCCCTAGGCTAGGGTTTGCAAGAGATTGGACCCGAACCTAGGATAGCTATAGACCGGCAACATCGCGAGAGCGTGAGCTAGGTTCTACATTCAGTTGCAACTAGTTCATCCGAATTTCTACCCTAGCAATGTTGACACCAATGAATCACATTGACGAGATACGGTGAGTAGCGGGGATTCCCCATTCCCTAGGTGTTCTTTATTTGATTTGATATTTCCGTACTTTGTCTGACGATTGTGACAGGATCGCCAAAGGCAAATTTCTCTCTTTTCTCTTCTTAATAGCCAGGTTGATTGGAGCAAGCACGGTCATTCGTCCTCCCTGTGTTCGATAACCCGCTCACCGCTATACCGTGCGATTGCGGTAAAACTACAACCGTTCTCCGGGTGTATATCCGGGGTCGATCAAGTTTTTGGCGACGTTGCCGGGGAGGCGATTGCGTTTGATCTTACCACCCTAGCTATTTCTTTTTTTATTATTATTTTATTTCTTTATTTTTACCTAACCATTCCACGGTACTAATCATTTCTTTGAAACTCTGTTTTCTCATTGCATGTACACGAGATCCACGGCGGACCCTGAAGCCATATTATTTGATCCCGAGATCGAACGTACCGTGCGGAGAATTAGAGCAGAGAGGAGACAAAATCCGGAAGGGAGGTATATGACCAACCCGGAAACTGCTGAACAATTGGCGGCAAGGATGGCGAGGATTATTTCTATTCGAGATAGGCTCCGGCCTAAGACCTCTTCTACGACCTCATCCATTGCCATGCCGGAGTTGGCGGCTGACAAGAACTTTGAGCTGAAGACTGGATTAGTGGTTCTGATGCAGCAGGATCCATTTCATGGGAATGCCCATGAAAATCCCCACTACCACATCCAATTATTCTTGTCGAAGTGCGCCACATTTCAGATGCCGGGGGTCTCCATTGATGCCATCAGACTGCGCCTCTTCCCCTTCACGCTAAAAGACAAGGCACTCTATTGGTTGAGGACGCAAGCTGATGGAGTCTTTACCACTTGGGACAAGTTGGCGAGTGCATTCATTGACAAGTTTTATCCGCCCTCCAAGACGGTGAAGATCCGGAGCGCTCTTATGTCCTTCAAGCAAGGACCCCAAGAGACGCTCTATGAGGCTTGGGAGCGTTTCAAAGATCTGTAGCATCAATGCCCGCACCATAGCATTGAAGATTGGGAGCTAGTTCATAGCTTCTACAATGGTCTCCAACCGGGACCAAGCAAATTATTGATGCCGCGGCGAATGGTGCTATCTTATCAAAGACTCCCGAAGAAGCTACGGCCCTAATTGAGGAGATGGCCTCCAATAATCAACAATGGGGCGACGAGCGAGGACACTCTACGTCCTCCTTGAAGCCAACTAGTATCTATGAGGCGAAGGCCGTAGCGGAACTCACAAGCAAGTTTGATTCTCTCCACAAGGTAGTGGAGAGACTGGAGAAGTTTATCACGGAGCCCCAAGGAACCCCTTCCACCTCCGTGCCGACGAACCAAATGTGTGATTGGCAAGACCAATCTCAAGCCATGTACTCGGGAGGAGAGCAAGGAGAAGGATCCTTGGAGCAAGTACAATATGTTGCGGGGAACCAAGGGTATTGGACCAACCCGGCCACAAGAAACCATCCCGGTTTCTCTTACGCCAACAATGAAGGAGCTTTGAACCCGCCCCAACAACCACCTCAACAAGCTCGACCACCACCACCCCAACAACAATACTATCCACCGAGGGGGCCTCCACAGCAAAATTTCCAACCGAAGCAACAAGTTCCACCTTATAGGCCGCTCGGATACAATCAAGGGTGGAGAAATCAAAATCAAAACCCTCCACAAGCTCAACAACAATCCGACTTCGAAGCTAGAGTGGAGGCGTTTATGGTCGAGCAAAAGAAGGTCAATGCTACCTTGAAGGCGGGGCAAGACTCCCTTACAACCGTTGTGGCTCAAATATCGGAACAATTGGCGTTGCTCAATCGGAACACTCAACATTTACCGGCGCAACCCGAGCAAAACCCATGGGGCAACACCGGCTACATCAATGCCGTAGTTGCCGTCACTACTAGAGGCGGGAAGGACACCACCCCGCCATGATTCCTACCGAGGAGCCCGTGGAGGAAAGTTTAGAGCCAATTGAGCCGGTAGTTGAAGTTGAGAAGGAAAAAGAGCCGCAAGAGAAGGAGAAATCTAGAGCGGAGCAATTGATTGAGGAGAGACGCTTCATGCCACCGGTCCCATTCCCCCAAAAGCTTGCTAGAGCGAAAATGGAGAAAAGGCTAGCGAAGTTTCTCGAGTATCTGAGAGGAGTTAGCCTCAACATTCCCTTCCTCGACGCCATCGTGGAAATCCCCACATATGCTAAATTTTTAAAGGATTTGATTTCGGGGAGAAAGAGGAAGGAAAAGATCATGCTCGCCGAGGAGGGCTCTTGGTTCACCGAGAGAGAGAAGGAGCCGGCCAAATTCAAAGATCCGGGGAGTTTTCGAATTCCTTGCACCTTGGGCGACGTCCCTCTATAAAAGGCGTTGGTGGATTTAGGGGCTAGTGTAAGCCTCATGCCTCTCTCCATGTTCCTAAGGCTAAACACCGGGACGAAGTTGAAACCTACCGACATGCGGATACAATTGGCCGATGGGCGAATAACAAGGCCGGTAGGGATCGCCGAAGACATCCCACTACAAGTCCCGGGGGGAATATGCTTGCCATGTGACTTCGTGATCATGGACGTTAAGGATGAGGGAGATACGCCATTGATACTTGGACGCCCGTTCCTCGCCACCGCCGGTGTGATTGTCGACGTGCGAGAAGGTACCCTAACTTTGAACGTCGGCAACATCGAGGTGGAGCTTCACATTCCTAAGGCTATGAAACACATGCCTTACCACGAGGAGCTTGACTACATGGACCTCCTTGATGAGGTAATTGAGGAGGCGACCCCTCACTCAATCGGCGCTCTATTCGATGAGGATTTCGAGGAAGGCCCGGATTTAGGCCAAGAAGAGAAGACAAATGATTCCCCCGACCTCTCCGCTGAAAATGATGAATGTGACGCTGATGTCGCAAGGATTCGAGAGCTCTGCAAGCTCTCGAAATTAAAGTCTCCGAAGAAAGCTCCGCCGATACGGAAATCGGCGTCACCGGTGAAGCCGAGGACCGGAGCAAATGCTAGCTTGGGGGAGCCACCTCCCCACACGATTAGAGACGAGAGACCACCGCGGAAGGACGCCCCACCACAACATCAACATCTAAGCGTTCTCCCCGGAAAGTTTGATGGGTGCATCTCATATGCACCAAACATCCCGCATTAATTGAAAATCATAGGGGGTCGAGCTCATGACCTTAAACGAGCGCTTGTCGGGAGACAACCCGACGGTTATTGCTTTATTTTTACTTTTTCTTTATTTTTGTTTTAGAAATTTTTAGTGTTTTGAGTCGTTCGCGCAAAAATTTTGTGATAACGGGTCCTATTTTTCTTGACAGGAGAGGAGATAGGTAAATCCATCATTAGGAGGATGAACGAGGTGATAAGGAGCGCCCCAGGAAAGCGCTCGATGCTTAGGAGGAAGATGAAATTGACTGGAGGAAGAAAGACGGAGTTTAGAGCCCAAACGAAGACAAACAGCAGAACACAAGGCTCACTCGGCCGAGTATACTAGTCACTCGGCCGAGTACACAAGTTCGTCCGGCCGAGCCGCTCACGAACGAGGGAAGTCTGCTGTACCCAACTCTCTGTTTATTTTTCCGATTTCAGTACAATTGCCACTCGGCCGAGTATAAAAATTCACTCGGCCGAGTAGAACTGATACACTCCTAGGGCGAGTCTTGTCGAGTAGCTTGAGCCACTCGGCCGAATGGACTTCCTCCACTCGACCGAGGGTGTCAAGGCCACTCGGCCGAAGCGTAAGCGGGGAGGAATTTTCCATTGATCTCACTTGGCCGAGTGACCTAGTCACTCGGCCGAGTCGTAACTTTTGCTATATAAAGGGCCGAGGGGGGACACGTTTTTCGAAACGAAAAATTCACGAACCGCCCGTGACCCCTCAGCTCCCTCGCCCGTTCCCCTCGCTCGCTCCCCCACTCGCCCGACCGTCGACCCTCGCACCGCCGCTCGGCCAGCCACCGCCGGCCGAGCCCCGCCGCGCCTCGCCCGAGTCACCGCCGGCGGCCACCACTCCGGCCACCTCCGGTAACCCCAATTTTCGTCTTTTTCTCCTCTTTTGTGTGTTTTTCGAGGATCCATGTGCTTAACGAACCCCAAACCCAAATTAATTTCTATTTCTATCTATTATACCCCTAATGCCCCATACATTTTGAATATTACCCGCTGATATCTCCATTTCATGCGCAGGTCATTTTTGGGAGCCTAGGGGAGCCCAGGGGAGCTTCTAGGGACTGATTTGGGCTGCGTGGAGGCGTCGTCTTCGCACGCTTCCATTGCTTTGCACTCGCGGCGTGTCGTGGTATACTCTTTCCTTTATTTTACGCACGCCGCACTTTTCACGCTTTTCGGTGCGCACTCGGGGCCCATATGCCGCCCCGGACACGGCCGAGGTCGACGAGAGCTTCCGCCAAGCGGAAGCGGTCGGACGATACCGGCCCCTCCCACGAGGTGGAGGACTCTCCTCCGCCTTCTCCCACACACCCCATCCACCCAGCACAGCCTGCAGGCCCCGCACACCCCGCACAGCCTGCAGCGCCCGTACAGCCCGCACAGCCACTCCCTGCCGCTCCACAGCCACCACCTCTGGCTCCACTTGTCGGGCCACTGGGGATTACGTTCCGAGACGACGCACACCACGCCGTCTTCGAGCGTATCTCCCAGCGCTCGATCGTACCCTCCAGGTTCGCACACCTTGCAGACCTAGGACGCCTGGGGGTACTAGAGGGGATGATCACGTTGTACGACAACGTGGGCTGGCGAGATTTCTTTCAGGTGTCGGCGGACACGTTTATCCGCCTGACACTTAAGGTTCTTAGTTCGATCGCCCGGACCGACGAGGGATGCTCGTTTCGGTTCATGGACCGGGAGTGCCAGGTCACTCTCGGTATGATGAGAGCTTTCTTCTCGTGGCCCGACGTCCCCGGGGCCGACCGAGGTTACGCCCCCACCCATATCCCCCCACCTTCCTTTGATGCCGGCGCCTTCTGGGCCCGGATTACGGGTCTCCACGCTGCCTTTGACCCTAGTAGGGCCAAGGCCTCGGCCATTGTCCATCCCTGCCTCCGTATAGCTCAGCGCCTTATGGCGACGACCTTTTTGGCCCGATATGAGCCGGGTACGATGTCCACGCCAGAGCTCTACATGCTCTATGCGATGACACGGCCCAGAGCTCTATCTAGGGATGGCGATGAGCTGGTCTCCGCCGTCGTGATCGACGTCGCGGCTTGGTTTTTGGACCGCATCATTGTATCGGTGGGCGCTCGCTCACCGATATGTTGCGGCGGTCTGATCACCTTGCTTACCATGATGACTGGCGAGGACCTACCGGCCGATTTGCGACGAGCACCGGGCTCCACTTCTCTGTCGATTGATGTTATGGCCCAGATGAAGATGCTTCGTCCGCACGGTGAGCGACACTGGGTCTGGCTGCACGGCCCTTACGGTGCCGATTACATGATTCTTCCGAGCCCAGCTCGGACTCAGATTGCACCGGCCCAGGTGGACTGGTTCCCTGCGATGGATGTTCTGATCCCAGCCGCATACGTGCTCGAGGCCGAGGAGGCCGAGCAGGCTCACGCTGCCCACGCTGCCCCCGCAGACCCTGTTGCACCTGCCGAGCCCGCTGCTCCTGTTGACCCCGTGGCCCCTCAGCCGATCCCAGATATTTTCGCTGCTCCAGACACCTCTGTCCCCACCTCTGTCGATGTCGGAAGTACCTTAGCTGAGCCCGCTTCCACTGCTTCCACGCCTACGCTCACCACCACTCCCACCACCACTGCCGGCCCTCTGTCCGCCGAGCCTCTTTGCTCCGCACTTCCCGAGCGCCCACCGACCTTTGTTGAGAGTGGAGAGCCCTCGTTTGCCACGGTCGTGGAGACCATGGCTAGCATGATCTCCGCTGGGGTTGCGCCTTTTGGACCACACACTTCCTCCCCAGCGGTAGTCACCTCTGTCTCCACCGCTGCTGTATTTTCCGAGAGTGTCGTGGCGTCTGTCCACACTTCTGTGCCACCGACCTCTCTGGCCGCCTCGCTGCCACTTTTGTACTCTTCTTTCGATGCTGCTACCTCCACTTCTCACCAGCCGGTGCCCCGATCTCACACTGAGGCCAGGCCCACATTTGCGAGCGCAGCACCTTTCGTTCCCTTCCCTGCTGAGCCCATCACCTACGCGACCCGAGTACGCCAGCCCCGACCTGCACAGCACAGACCAGTGCGTCCCTCTGCACCACCTCCCCCCGACACTGTACTTCAGAGCATACGTGCTCTCGAGGGGGCGGTGAGTGGCCTCAGAGGCGACCTTAGGACCCTGTCCTCCACCGTCTCCGCGATGGCTGGCCGCTTTGACCTGCTCCCGCAGATTCACTACTGTCTTACCCAGGTCCTGGAGCGTCTCCCCCGCGTACCCGTACCCACCCAGCAGGTTCCCACCCCCACTCCCACACACACTCAACCTGCTTCCACTCCCACACCCACCCCCGCTCAGCAGCCACCACCACCACCACCTCCTCCTCCGCCTCAGGACGGAGCCGGCGCAGCCCCACCTTTTTAGGCACTCTTGATGCCATCGCTTCTTTTTGCCGTTGTGCTGCCCGTCTCTGCTGGGTCCTGATGCACTTTTGTCCACCCCCCTCCCCTCACTGTTTTTATGATACGCATTTTCTATATATATCTTCATATATCTTTTTTGGGAGAGAGGGAGAGTTTTTGGTGTCACACCTTTATATCTGTATCACTCCTATTTCTGCATGCATCATGTCCGCATCATATTTTCCGTTTCATTATTTTCTTATTTTTCATCATGATGCACCCTCATTTGCCCCTCCCATTACTTGTCTCTCGGTGTGCCACACTTTGCACATTGAGGACACTGTGCCATTTAGCTTGGGGGAGTGAGTTCTCACGTTCTTTTTCGATTTGTCACCTTTATTTTTAGTTTTTTCACGCCGTTTTCCGCTTTCACACTTATTTTCATCATTTTTTCTTTTATTTTACCATGCATCACGTTTTCCTTATTTTCTTTGTGTGCTGCATTGTAAATAGTTTTATTTTCCCCTTTATCTTTATTTCTTTTTCATCTCATGCTAGAGATGACTTTTCTGTGATGATGATTACGTGGCGTTAGCTTTCTCTATATGCATGCTATATTTGTCATGTCTTAGATTTTAATTCTGATATCATATGCTGTGACTTGCTTCACATTTAGAGATAGTAACCCACACTTTTCCACATGGAAATGGATGAAGTTTTATTATTAGCTGAGTCTGAATATTCATATGTATGCTATCGCAGAAAACACACCAAGATTCACGCATTGAATGCTTATATCTGGAGTACCGATTTCTTTTCCTATATCACTTCTATATGCATGATTTGTACATTTCACTTCAGGATGATTGAATGATGTTAGCTATGATAAATCTGGATTAGTTAGCTTTTTTGTGATCGAAACTGAGTAGATTAGATTACCCTGCTGAAGTTGTCGTGCATGTCTTATAGAGTGAACCGAGAGATATATTTATTTCTTTCTCCACAAATCTTGAACATCATTTCTCTATTTTAAAATCATTGGTGAATCTCCCCTTAGCGATTCTATTATATGGCATTTCCCCCGCTACTAATTCCTTGCTCCAAAATTCCCAAAACCAAAAAAAAAGAAGAGAAAATATTCTTGTATATCATTATCTCTCTTTGAGTTGGGATCATTGTGTATATATGCTATATCAAAAAAAAGAGACAAAAGAAAAAGAAAAGAGGAAAAATCCTCAATAAAAGATCCCATCTCACTTTCTTTCTTTCCTCTCTCTTTTCGTGTTCATTACTTTTGGAGCTTTATAGAAATGGGGATGTAAATATATTTTTTAAGCCACCACGCTTATAGATAAGCTTGGGGGAGAGAATCCATTGATGTGTGAGAGAGTGACTACTTGACGTTGCACGACAACCTAGGCTAAGTAATATTCTATACTCGGTGAGATTATTTTTAGCTTCACGAAGTCCAGAAATCTATGCCTAGCACTCATTTCATGAAATCCATACTTTTCTATTCTTTCTATTCTATTGAGTGATATTCTTATACTCCTCATAGAAAGCGTTCAATTGAAAAGTGTGTAATCTGCGATTTGTATACCGCTTTAAATGATTCAGACGATGTTAATTCTAAAACCATTCCGTTTTTCATGATTATATCGTTGTTCGTGGGTATTCTATTTCTATTTGCACTATTATACTATGATATCAAAATAAAACTCTTTGACATGTGTTTTTCATTCGGTGCATGCTATATGAGTAAGTGAAACCCACGTCCTGAGAAAATGATCTAGCAGTTTCCCTCTTCGCTTCTTTCTTTCTTCTTTGTTTTTATTTCGTCTTTCATTTTTCTCCGTTTTTCATTTTTTTTATTTTATTTTTCGCCGTTTTCGTTTTCCGAATCCACCGGGTTCGCCTTTTACTTATCTTCCTCGAGGACGAGTAAGAGGTAAGCTTGGGGGATTTTGATCACTCCTTATTTTACACCTTTTTCCCGCATGTTTGCATGCCATTTAGATCGCCCAAATCATGTTTTTCACGATATATCGACGATATTGCGATGCTTTTCACGATTTGTTGTTTTTGTCGAATTTCAGGTGATTTGGAGCGAGTTGGAGTGATCTCGAGATGCGCCTACTTCAGAGTGTCACCGACGACCTCCCCGAGGGGTATTTCACCATTGGAGAGGAGCGGAAGAAGAAAGAACGTCGCAGGAGCGACGAGGAGGCCAAAACAAGCTGTTTGGGCATTTTTGGTGTCTCACTCGGCCGAGTGAAGGAGTCACTCGGCCGACCAGCGAGACACCGCTCGGCCGACCAGATCAGACACGATTCATATGTGCACTCGGCCGAGCATCGGAAGCCACATCGGCCGAGTGACGAGACCCCGTCCGCCCGAGTGGCGCCCAGACGAAGCCCATCAAAAATCGCCAACTTACTGTTTTCGTCTGCCTGAGCTTCAGAAGACCCACTCGGCCGAGTGGCAAATGCCGACCGCCCGAGTACCAAGAAGCCATCGGCCGAGTGACGACAACTCACTCGGCCGAGAGACTCCCGAAATGAAGACCCCCGAAGACCCAGACTTACTGGAAATGTACAGGGTTTCTTACTCGGCCGAGCGACTTTTGTCACTCGGCCGAGTGCGACGCGCTGCCTGTAGCGAAAAATGCGGTTTTCAGGCTGCGCAGGGGCAATTTTGTCACAATTTTTTGGACGATTTTGGGGGGTATTTAACCCCTGTTTTTGACCTAGGTTAGGGAGCTTTTCTCTCTACTTTTTGCAGCTTTTTAGATTAACTTTTAGCTTTTAATTCTTTTGATTGGAGAGGAGAGAAAAGTTGATATTTGTTGGATTATTGGAAGAACTCTATTGGTTTGCATCTCTCCCCTCTAAAAATACTATTTTTATTGCTTATCTCAATATTGTGATGAATTCTTTTGTTATTTCTATTGATTATTTTTGTGTTTGTGCTATGAATTGTGAGTAGTCTCCACGTCTTGGGGCGTGGGGATGAACCCTACGAGCCCTATTTCATATTTGTGATAAATTGGTAGGAATTTTGCTAGAATTGCTATTAGGGATTAGATTGGGATCAATTTACTACGGATGGCTAGGTATTCATATCGATTGGGATTTGCAAGAGATTGGATCCCAATTCGATAGGAAACCCTAGAAATCCGAATTGGGTTGGAATCGAATTTCCGTAGTATCGGTTTGCAAGAGATTGGACCGATACTAGGGTTTCCGGTAGCAATTCCGTGCCGATACCCGTTTGCAAGAGATTGGACGGGTAGGAACTATCCCAATCTAGGTTGCGGCCCGAGTTTGCACGAGAGTGGGCTCGGGGCGCGATTGAACGATGATGTTGATCCCAATGCTAGCTTCCCTAGGCTAGGGTTTGCAAGAGATTGGACCCGAACCTAGGATAGCTATAGACCGGCAACAGCGCGAGAGCGTGAGCTAGGTTCTACATTCAGTTGCAACTAGTTCATCCGAATTTCTACCCTAGCAATGTTGACACCAATGAACCACATTGACGAGATACGGTGAGTAGCGGGGATTCCCCATTCCCTAGGCGTTCTTTATTTGATTTGATATTTCCGTACTTTGTCTGACGATTGTGACAGGATCGCTAAAGGCAAATTTCTCTCTTTTCTCTTCTTAATAGCCAGGTTGATTGGAGCAAGCACGGTCATTCGTCCTCCCTGTGTTCGATAACCTGCTCGCCGCTATACCGTGCGCTTGCGGTAAAACTACAACCGTTCTCCGGGTGTATATCCGGGGTCGATCAGTTTTCCATAGCCAAAGGTTTTAACGAGGCAAATCTCACCAACTCAGGATCCTGAAGTATCCACCCTATGTGAGACCCATACAGGCTCAGAATCCCGAAGTATTCATGAGCAGGGTCCACACCTATGGCTGGATAAGGGGGAGTGTTGTGAACGGTTATTTACTGGGTTGGTTGAGTTATTGGGCCATCCTAGTATTGGGCACATATCTGTGTAAGCCCACTTTGTATTCTCCCCTTTGGCTATAAATAAAGACATGAGGGCTCCACCCTCAATCAGTTGATTCATAACAAAATGAATTTTTTACCAAATCTTTTAGAGGTATTTGATGAAATCCGATCTTACTAAAATACTCCATAACTAGTTTGGTACTTCAAAAAAATTTTATAAGAAAATTTCGAAATCATAAAACTCCTGACAAACCATTACAAAATAGTTTTAAAATGAAATTACGTTAATTACTTAATTTAAATGTATTGGAAAAATACAGGCCGTTACAGCATGATAGACTTGGCCACCCTGGATCAGTGATGATGCATCACATCTTATCCCAATCCTATGGGCATGACTTGAAGAACCAGAAAATTCTTTAGAATTGAGAATTCCCTTGCATCCCCTGCTTCAAGAGGAAATTAATAACAAGGCCACCACTAAAAGTGGATATAGAATCTCCAAGCTTCCTCGAAAGAAGGAGATATATGCGGACCTACTGAAAGGTTGTTTTTGTATATAGTTGTCACATTCATTTCATTCACGTTTCATTCCACTTCGCCTCGTTTTCCGTGCTATTTTTTTATCACTTTTGTTCCTTTTTACGCTTTTGATCCCTTTGGTGCTTTTCAGGTGAAATTACGAAGCTTTGGAGCTAGATAGTGAGATCGTAGGCTTTTGGAGTGAAAGGTTGAATTCCATGGGTATATGGTTGTTGTGCTATGCCATGGTGTGAAGCTGGAGCTTAATTGATAGCTGGAGCTTGGAGAGCTAGAGGAGAGCTAGAGCATTGTGAGAAGTTATTATGGAGTTCTTTTTGTAGAGCCTTGAAGTGGAGTGTCTTGCAGAGGTACCCTGGAGCTTTGGAGTGGAATTCTTGAACTAGAGCCTGATGATAGATTGAGAGCTTAATTGTGCTAGCTTGGGGCATTGAGGATCTTTCTAGGGGATGAAGATTGAAGCTGTAGTGAGACTTGAGAGAGCCTGGAGCAATGAACTAGGATGATTGTGGATGAGATAGAGCATGAATTCTGAAGGCAGCATCTCAAGGAGCATTGAGCAACCAAGGCTACACGGCCATATGGACTAGTCCATATGGCCGTATCTTCTCCTCTTCAACCAAGCAGCAGTAGGAGCATCAAGTTCTATGCGGCCGTATGGACTAGCTCCATACGACGTGGGAATGACCTAGCGACAGTAGAATTCATACGGTCGTATGAATCTAGTTCATATGGCCGTGGCACCTCTTCCCAAGATAGCACAGCATCATCATCAAGATCGACGCGGCAGCATGGTTCTATCACGCGGCAGTTTGAAAACATGTCTGTAGCGAACCTGTTAGACTTTAGGGTTGGTATTTAAGGAACAATGAGCCGTCATTGACAAAGGAGCCGAGTATTGGGCTCGTTTTGTATCCCCTTTACTGTTTTATTGAACTTTAGGAGCATTTTTAGATTTAGATAGGATTCAGATAAATTTTTTAAATGTTCTTTCTCTTGGCTTTGTAATGGATTGATGACCCATTGAAGGGATCAATGAGATGAGTATTGCTTTCTTATTTTTATTGCTTTCATTATCAATCTGTCATTGTTTGCTCTTTCTCAGCCATTTGTTGATGTTATTTGGTTGCCATTTATTGATTGCTTCAATTCTACACATTTTCAGTTTACACTCTTCGTTAAACCCCGTAATTCCATGTTCCCCTTCACGTTCGATTAACGTAGCTAGCATAAAACCCCAAATTGAGCTAGTAGTCGATCAATCCGCCTCCTTGCAAACGACCCGTTAAGCGCTATGACGACGCCATGCACTTGCGGTTTATAAATTGTAAGCCGATAACACATATCCACCCTCCAAGTGGGCCATTTCGGTACTTTATGGTACTGATTGATGCATCCTCAAAATACTCGTATGTGTGTCTACTATCGACCCACAACTTAGCTTTTCCAAAGCTATTGGCACAAATAATAAAGTTGCGGGTGCATTTTCTAGACAACCAAATAAAGAAAATATGTCTGGATAATGCTAGGGAATTTACCTCCCGTTCATTTCAAGAGTATTACCTTGCAACTGGGATAGAAATTGAACATCTAATACCACATGTTCATACCCAAAATGCGATGGCAGAGTCATTGATAAAAAGACTCCAATGGATTGCACGTCCATTACTGATGAAATCTCAGTTGCTGGTGAATGCATGAGGACATGCAATCTTGCATGCTGCATGCTAATAAAAATAAGATAGTCTGGAGGTCAGAGTCTCTCTCCAGTGCAACTTGCATATAAAATACCACCGAACATCTCTCACTTGAAAATCTTTGGTTGCGCAGTCTATATCCCGATAGCACCACCACAGAGGACAAAAATGGGTCATCAACGTCGCCTAGGTATCTATGTAGGGTTTGACTCACCCTCAATTATAAGATACCTTGAACCCCAAATGGGGGACACAATCAAGACACGACTTGAAGACTGTGAATTTGATGAGAGGAGTTTTCCGAAAATGGTCACAGATACTGAAAAATCTGTAGCTACGTAAATTATATCGTGGGATACAAAATCTTTGACCCACTATGATTCGGTAACAAAACAATGTGAAGATGAGATCCTGAAGATCCTACATATACAGAATACTGTCCATTAGTTACCGGACTCATTTACTGATAACCAGAAGATTGTCAAATCACACATCCCTGCTGCAAATACTCCAGCTAGGATTGACATCCCTGAGAATAGATGCAATCCACATGCAGTAGAAGTGGCTGCTCCTCAACAGAAAAGAGGCAGACCACTAGGCCCTAAGGAAAAAAATCCAAGAAAAAGAAAAATACTTGGAGACCTTGGGATGATACCCCCACAGAGAAATGAGCTCATGTACATACCCTCACCCCACCCAATCCACTGCAGAGGAACTGCCGGGAGAAACTGAAATAACATTGAATTATGTACGTACAGGGGGAGGTGTTAGACAGAAAGAGTATATTCGTTGACGATGAGTTCGCGTTTCATATTGCCATTCACGTCGCTGAAAGCGACGATGATCATAATCCACATTTCGTAGCTAAATGCAAACAAAGAAATGATTGGCCAAAGTGGAATGAGGCAATAGAAGCAGAGCTGGACTCGCTTAAGAAATGCAAAGTCTTTGGGCAAATAGTCCAGACACAAGTTGGTGTCAAACCTGTGAGATAAAAATGGATATTGATCGCGCCCCGGCGTACACGTCCCGAGGCGACGGTTGTAGTTTTACCGCAAGCGCACGGTATAGCGGCGAGCGGGTATCGAACACAGGGAGGACGAATGACCGTGCTTGCTCCTAATCAACCTGGCTATTCAGAGGGATAATTGCCTTGGGCGATCCTGTCACAATCGTCAGACAAAAGTGCAAAGTATCAAATCAAATAGAGAACGCCTAGGGAATGGGGAATCCCCACTACTCACCGTATCTCACAATTGTGGTTCGTCGGTATCGAAATCGCTAGGATGAGAATTCGGATGAACTAGTTGCAACTAAATGTGAAACCAGGCTCACGCTCTCGCGCTGTTGCCGGTCTATAGCTATCCTAGGCTTGGGTCCAATCTCTTGCAAACCCTAGCCTAGGGAAGCTAGCATTAGGATCAACATCATCGTCCAATTGCGCACCGAGTCCAATCTCTTGCAAACTCGGTCCACAATCTAGATTAGGATAGTTCCTACCCGTCCAATCTCTTGCAAACGGGTATCGGCGCGGAATTGCAACCGGAGATCCTAGCATCGGTCCAATTTCTTGCAAACCGATACTTCGAAAATCCGACTCCAACCCAATTCGGATTTCTAGGGCTTCCCATCGAATTGGGATCCAATCTCTTGCAAATCCCTATTGACGTGAATACCTAGCTATCCGTAGTAATTCGATCCCAATCTAATCCCTAATAACAATCCTGGCTCAATTCCTACCAATTCAACACAAATACGAAATTGGGCTCGTAGGGTTCATCCCCACGCCCCAAGACGTGGAGACTACTCACTAATCATAGCAATAGCACAATAATTGGCAAAGAAATAGACAATGGAATTCATCACAACAATGATATAAACAATAAAAATAGAGTTTTTGTGGAAGAGAAGTGCAAACCAATGTAGATCTCCAATCAACTCAACAAAAATCCAAGTTTTTCTCTTCACCAACCATAATTAATAAAGCTAAAAAGTAGACTCAAAAAGCTGCAAAAAATCTGAGAGGAGGCTCCCAAAACTAGGGTAAAAACAGAGCTTAAATAGCCCCAAAAATCGTCTAAAAATCCTGACCAAAACGCCCCTGCACAGCCTGTTTTCCGCAAATTTCGCTACAGGCAGCGCATCGCACTCGGCCGAGTGACAAAAGTCGCTCGGCCGAGTGAAAACCCTGTAAATTTTCCAGTAAGTCGGGGACTTCAGGGGTCTTCAGTTCGGGGGTGACTCGGCCGAGTGAGTTGTCGTCACTCGGCCGATGGCTTTACTTCACTCGGGCGGACGGGATTTTCCACTCGGCCGAGTGGGTCTTCTGAAGCTCAGATGGCCGAAAAACAGTAACTTCGGTCTTTTTGAGGGCCTTCGTCTGGGCGCCACTCGGGCGGACGTGGTATCGTCACTCGGCCGATGTGGTCTCCGTCGCTCGGCCGAGTACACATGGAAGTCGTGTCTGAACAGGTCGGCCGAGCAGTGTCTCGCTGGTCGGCCGAGTGGCTCCTCCACTCGGCCGAGTGGGACACAAAAAATGCCCAAACTGGTCGTTTTGGCCTCCTCGTCGCTCCGGCGACGTCCATTCTTCTTCCGCTCCTCTCCAACAGCAAAATACCCCTCGGGGAGGTCGTCGGTGGCCGTCTAGATTACACGCATCTCGAGATCACTCCTAATCGCGCCAAATCACCTGAAATGCGACAAAAACAACAAATCGTGAAAAGCATCGCAATATCGTCGATATATCGTGAAAAACATAATTTGGGCGATCAAAATGGCATGCAAACATGCGGGAAAAGGGTGTAAAATAAGGAGTGATCAAAATCCCCCAAGCTTGCCTCTTACTCGTCCTCGAGGAAGATAAGTAAAAAGCGAACCCGGTGGATTCGGAGAACGAAAACGGCGAAAAAACGAAAAAAAATGAAAAACGAAGAAGAATGAAGACCAAACGAAAATAAAGAAAGAAAGAAAGAAGAGGTAGGATGCTAGATCATTTTCTCAGGACGTGGGTTTCACCTACTCTTATAGCATGCACCGAGTGAGAAATACATGTCGAAGAATCTCATTTTGATATCATAGTAGAATAGTGCAAGTAGAAAATAGAAAACCCACGAACAACGGTATAATCATGAAAAACGGAATGATTTTAAAATTAACATCGCCTGAATCATCTAAAGCGGTATACAAGTCTCAGATCACACACTTTTCAATTGAACGCTTTCTATCTGGAGTATAAGAGTATCACATCATAGAGTAGAGAGAATAGAAAAGTATGGGTTTCATGAAATGAATGCTAGGCTTTGATTTCTGGATTTCGTAAAGCTAGAAACAATCTCACCGAGTATAGAATATTACTTAGCCTAGGTTGTCGTGCAATGTCAAGTAGTCGCTCTCTCACACATCAATGGACCTCCTCCCCCAAGCTTATCTATAAGCGTGGTGGCACAAAAATATTTACATCCCCATTTTTATATAGCTCCAAAGGCAAGAAGAGAAAGAAGAAAGAAAATAAGCGAGATGGGATCTTTTATTGAGGATTTTTTTGGTATTTTCTCTCTTTTTTTTTTCTTTTTTTTTATATACAATGATCCCAATTCAAAGAGAGATAACGATATACGAGAATGTTCTTCTCTCTTTTATTTTTTTTTTTTTTTTGGAATAAGAGATTTGGAGCTAGGAATTAATAGCGGGGGAAATGCCATAAAATAGAATCACTAAGGGGGGGATTCACCAATGATTTTAAAAGTAGAGAAATGATGTTCAAGATTTGTGGAGAAAGAAATAAATATAACTCTCGGCTCACTCTATAAGACATGCACGACAACTTCAGCAGGGTAATCTAATCTACTCAGTTTCGATCACAAAAAAGCTAACTAATCCAGATATATCATAGCTAACCATCATTCAATCATCCGGAAGTGAAGTGTACAATTCATGCATATAGAAGTGATAAAGGAAAAGAAGTCAGTACTCCAGATATAGGCATTCAATGCGTGAATCTTGGTGTGTTTTCTGTGATAGCATACATATGAATATTCAGGCTCAGCTAATAATAAAATTTCATCCATTTTCAATGAGGAAAAAGTGTGGGCTCCTATTTCTAAATGCAAGCGAGTCATAGCATATGATATCAGAAATGAAATCTAAGACACGACAAATATAGCATGCATATAGAATAAGCTAACTCCACGTAGACATCATCACAGAAAATTCATCTCTAGCATGAGATGAAAAAAAGGAAGAAGTAAAGATAAAAGGAAAATAGAACTATGCAATGCGGCACACAGGAAAGTAAGGAAAACGTGATGCATGGCAAAACAAAAGGAAAATAACGAAAAATGAGTGCAAAAGTGAAAAGCGGTGTGAAAAACTGAAAATAAAGGTGGCAAATCGAAAAAAGAACGTGAGAGCTCACTCCCCCAAGCTAAACGGCACAGTGTCCTCAATGTGCAAAGTGTGGCACACCGAGAGACAAGAAGTGTGAGGGGCAAGTGAGGGTGCATGCATGGAAAAATAAAAAGAAAGACAAAAAAGAAATGAAAATATGATGCGGAAATGATGCATGCACAAACAGGAGTGATATGAAAATAAATACGGCACCAAAAAAAACGCTCCCTCTCTCCCAAAAAGATATATATAGATGTGATCAAAATGAGAATCCTAAGTAGATATGATATGATGTGCACAAAAAGATATGATCAAAAATATAATCCCAAAATAAGTGAGAGGAGGGGGGTGGACAAAAAAAAACATCAGGACCCAGCAGAGACGGGCAGCACAACGTCAGGAATGGATAAAGGCATCAAGAGTGCCTAAGAAGGCGGTGCCGCGCCGTCTCCGTCCTGAGGCGGAGGGGGTGGTGGTGGTGGTGTAGGCTGCTGAGCTGGGGTGGGCGTGGGAGTGGAAGCAGGTCGAGGGTGTGTGGGAGTGTGTGTGGGAACCAGCTGGGTGGGTGGGGGTACGCGCGGGAGACGCTCTAAGATCTGTGTCAGGCAGTAGTGGATATGAGGGATCAGGTCAAAGCGCCCAGCCATCGTAGAGACGGTGGAGGACAGGGTCCGAAGGTCTCCCCTAAGACCACTCACCGCCAACTCAAGAGCACGTATGCTCTGCAGTACAGTGTCGGGCGGGGGTGGTGCAGAGGGACGCACCGGTCTAGGCTGTGCAGGGCGAGGCTGGCGTACGCGTGTGGAGTATGTAACGGGCTCAGCAGGGAATGGGACAAAAGGGGCCGCGCCTGGAAAAGTGGGCCTGGCCTCGGTGTGAGGCCGGGACGCCGGCTGGCGAGAAGTGGAGGCAGCGGCAGCAAAGGAAGCGTGCAAAAGAGGCAACGAGGTGGCCAGAGAGGTCCGTGGCACAGACGTGTGGACAGACGCCACGACGCTCTCGGAGAATAAGGCGGCGGTGGAGACAGAGGAATCTCCCGCTGGGGTGGAAGCGGGTGGTCCAAAAGGTGTAACCCCAGCGGAGATCATGCTAACCATGGTCTCCACGACCGAAGTGAACGAGGGCTCTCCGCACTCGACTATGGTCGGCGGGCGCTCGGGGAGTGCGGAACAAAGGGGCTCCACGGACAGAGGGCCAGAGGTGGCAGGGGGAGTGGTGGGGACAGCCTCGGAGGTGGTGACAGTGGTGGAAGTGGGCTCAGCAAAAGTACTCGCGACACTGGTAGGGGTGAGGACAGGAGTGTCAGGAGCAGCAGAAACGACAGGTGTGGGCTGAGGGGCCACAGGGGCGGCAGCGGGCTCGGCAGGGCGTGCAGCAGGATCTGCGGGAGCAGCCTGGGCAGCGTGGGCGGCGGCGGCCTGCTCGGCCTCCTCGGCCTCGAGCACGTAGGCAGCGGGGATGAGGACATCCATATCTGGGAGCCAGTCTACGTGGGCCGGTGCAATCTGGGTCCGAGCAGGGCTCGGGAGAATCATGTAATCGGCCCCATAGGGGCCGTGCAACCAGACCCAGTGACGCTCACCGTGCGGACGCAGCATCTTCATCCGGGCCATAACGTCTATCGACAGGGAAGTGGGGCCCGGAACGCATCGCAGGTCGTCGGGAAAATCCTCGCCGGTCATAAGAGCCAGCAGGGTAATCAGGCCGCCGCAGCATATCGGTGAGCGAGCGCCCACCGATACAATGATGCGGTCTAAGTACCATGCCGCGATATCGATCACGACGGCGGGGACAAGCTCATCTCCATCCCTAGACAGAGCTCTGGGACGTGTCATCGCATAGAGCATGTAAAGCTCTGGCGTGGACATCGTGCCCGGCTCATATCTGGCCAAAAAGGTACTCGCCATGAGGCGCTGGGCAATGCGTAGGCAGGGATGTACGATGGCCGAGGCCTTGGCCCTACTAGGGTCAAAGGCGGCGTGTAGACCCGTGATACGTGCCCAGAAGGCACCGGCGTCGAAAGAGGGTGGAGGGATATGTGTGGGGCCATAACCGCGATCGGCTCCGGGGACCGCGGGCCAAGAGAAAAATGCTCTCATCATATCGAGAGTGACCAGGCACTCTCGATCCATGAACCGGAATGAGCATCCCTCATCGGTCCAGGCGATAGAACTCAAAACCTCAAGTGTCGGACGGGTAAAAGTATCCGCCGACACCTGGAAAAAATCTCGCCAGCCCACGTTGTCGTACAACGTGAGCATCCCCTCAAGTACCCCCAGGCGTCCTAGGTCAGCGAGGTGTGCGAACCTGGAGGGTACGATCGAGCGCTGGGAGATACGCTCGAAGACGGCGCGGTGTGCGTCGTCTCGGAACGTAATCCCGAGCGGCCCGACCAGTGGAGCCGGTGGTGGTGGCTGTGGATCGGCGGGGAGAGGCTGTGCAGGCTGTGGGTGCGCTGCAGGCTGTGCGGGGTGTGCGGAGCCTACAGGCTGTGCGGGGTGTGCGGGGGACGGTGGAGGAGAGTCCTCCAACTCGTGGGAGGGGCCGGCGTCATCCGACCGCTTCCGCTTGGCGGAAGCTCTCTTCGACCGCGGCCGTGTCCGGGGCGGCATATCTGCCCCGAGCGTGCGCCGAAAAAAAGTGAAAAGTGCGGCGTGTGCACAAAGAGTGGAAAGAGTTTACCCAAACACGCCGCGAGTGCTAAGTAGTGGAAGCGTGCGAAGTCCGCGCCTCCACGAAGTCCTGAGCAGCCCGTAGAAGCTCCCCTGAGCTCCCCTAAGCTCCAAAAAGCAACCTGCGCATGGAAAAGCGATATCAGCGAGTAATAATCAAAATGTGTGGAGCAATAGGGGTATAACAGATAGATATAGGAATTGATTTGGGCTAGGGGGGCGTTTAGCACATGGATCCTCAAAAAATACACGAGGAGAGGAGAAAACGGTGAAAATAAGCGAACCGGAGGTGATCGGAGGCGGGGCTGCCGGTGGCGACTCGGGCGGAGTCCGGCGACGGGCGGTCGGCGACGGCAGGCCGAGCGGCGGCGCGCGCGGGCGAGTGGGTGAGCGGCGAGGCGAGATCGGGCGAGGGAGAGCTGAGGGGGCGCGGGCGAAGGGGTTTTCGTTTTCGAAAACTGTGCCCCCCTCGGCTTTATATTAAAAAAAGTTACGACTCGGCCGAGTGACTTTACTCACTCGGCCGAGCGAGGCAATTAAAAATTTCTCCCCGATGTCGCTTCGGCCGAGTGGCTTTGCCAGCCTCGGCCGAGTGGAGTAAGTCCATTCGGCCGAGTGACTCAAGCTACTCGGCATGACTCGCCCTAGGAGGGTATCCGATTTACTCGGCCGAGTGCATATATATACTCGGCCGAGTGGCAGTTCTTATGAAATGAGGAAAATAGACAGAGAGTTGGGTACAGCAGACTTCCCTCGTTCGTGAGCGGCTCGGCCGGACGAACTTCTGGACTCGGCCGAGTGACTAGTATACTCGGCCGAGTGAGCCTTAATTTCTGCTGTTTATCTTCGTTTGGGCTCTAAACTCCGTGTTTCTTCCTCCAGTCGATTTCATGCTCCTCCTAAGCGTCGAACGCCTTCTTGGGGCGCTCCTCGTCGTCTCGTTCATCCTCCTCATGATGGATCTACCTATCTCCTCTCCTGTCAAGAAAAATAGGACCCGTTATCACAAAATTTTTGGCGATCGACTCAAAACACTAAAAAATTTCTAAAACGAAAATAAAGAAAAACGAAAATAAAGCAAAAACCGTCGGGTTGCCTCCCGACAAGCGCTCGTTTTAGGTCGTGAGCTCGACCCCCTATAATTTTCAATCAATGCGGGATGTTTGGTGCATATGAGATGCACCCGTCAAACTTTCCGGGGAGCGCGCTTGGATTCGGACGTGGCGGCGAAGCGTTCTCCCGCGGTGGTCTCCTATCTCGAATAGTGTTGGGGGGAGGCTCCCCCAAGCTAGCATTTGCCCCGGTCAACGGCTTAGCCGGCGATGCCGATTTCCGTACCGGCGGAGCTTTCTTTGGAGACTTTGATTTCGAGAGCTTGCAGAGCTCTCGAATCCTTGCGACATCAGCGTCGCCTTCATCTTCATCAGCGGAGAAGTCGGGGGAATCATCATTATTGTCCTCATGGCCTAAATCCGGGCTTTCATCCAATTCTTCATCAAAAAGGGCACCAATTGAGTGAGGAATCGCCTCCTCTATCACCTCATCAAGGAGGTCCATATAATCGAGCTCCTCATGGTAAGGCATGTGCTTCATTGCCTTGGGAATGTGGAGTTCCACCTCGATGTTTCCGACGTTTAAGGTTAAGGTACCTTCGCGCACGTCGACGATGACTCCGGCGGTGGCGAGGAATGGGCGCCCAAGTATCAATGAGGTGTCTCCCTCCTCCTTAATGTCCATGATGACGAAGTCACATGGCAAGCATATTCCTCCCGGGACTTGAAGTGGGATGTCTTCGGCAATCCCCACCGGCCTTGTTATCCGTCCATCGGCTAATTGAATGCGCATGTCGGTGGGTTTCAACTTTGTCCCGGTGTTAAGCTTTAGAAACATGGAGAGGGGCATGAGACTCACATTAGCCCCAAGATCGACCAACGCCTTTTGAAGAGGCACGCCGCCCAACGTGCAAGGGATCCGAAAACTCCCCGGATCTTTAAATTTTGCCGGCTCCTTTTCTCTCTTGGTGAACCAAGAGCCCTCCTCGGCTAGCATGATCTTTTCCTTCCTCTTTCTCCCCGAAATCAAGTCCTTCAAGAATTTGGCATATGTGGGGATCTCGATGATGGCGTCAAGGAAGGGAATATTTAGGCTAACTCCTCTTAGATACTCGAGGAATTTCGCTAGCCTTTTCTCCATTTTCGCTTTCGCTAGTCTTTGGGGGAATGGGACCGGTGGCATGAAGCGCCTCTCCTCAATTAATAGCTTCTCCCTAGATTTCTCCTTGTCTTGTGGCTCCTTCTCCTCTTCAATCTCGATTATCGGTTCAACCGGCTCCGAACTTTCCTCCACGGCCTCCTCAATAGGAATCATGGCGGGGGTGGTGTCCTTCCCGCCTCTAGTAGTGACGGCAACTACGGCGTTGATGTGGCCCGTGTTGCCCCGTGGGTTTTGCTCCGGTTGCGCCGGCAATCTTTGAGTGTTCCGGTTGAGCAACGCTAATTGCTCCGATATTTGAGCCACTACGGTATTGAGAGATTCTTGCCCCGCCTTCAAAGTAGCATTCACCTTATTCTGCTCGACCATGAACGCTTCCACTCTAGTTTCGAAATCGGATCGTTGTGGAGCTTGTGGAGGGTTTTGGTTTTGATTCCTCCACCCTTGATTGTATCCGGGAGGCCTATAAGGTGGTACTTGTTGCTTTGGTTGGAAGTTTTGTTGTGTAGGTCCCCTCGGCGGATAGTATTGTTGTTGGGGTGGTGGCGGTCGAGCTTGATTAGGCGGTTGTTGTGGCGGGTTCAAAGCTCCTTCATTGTTGGCGTAGGAGAATCCCGGGTGATTTCTTGCGGCCGGATTGGACCAATACCCTTGGTTCCCCGCAACATATTGCACTTGCTCCAAGGATCCTTCTCCTTGCTCTCCTCCCGAATACATGGCTTGAGGTTGGTCTTGCCAATCACTCATTTGGCTTGCCGGCGTGGAGGTGGAAGGGCTTCCTTGGGGCTCCGTGATGAATTTCTCCAATCTCTCCACCACCTTGTGGAGAGAATCAAATTTGCTCGTAAGCTCCGCTACGGCCTTTGCCTCGTAGATGCTAGTCGGCTTTAAGGAGGACGTAGAGTGTCCTCGCTCATCGCCCCATTGTTGGTTATTAGAGGCCATCTCCTCAATTAGGGCCGTAGCTTCCTCGGGAGTCTTTGACAAGATTGCACCATTCGCCGCGGCATCAATAATTTGTTTGGTCCCCGGTTGGAGACCGTTGTAGAAGCTATGCACTAACTCCCAATCTTCTATACTGTGGTGCGGGCACTGGTGCTGCAAATCCTTAAATCGCTCCCAAGCTTCATAGAGCGTCTCGTGTGGTCCTTGCTTGAAGGACATGAGAGCGCTCCGGATCTTCACCGTCTTGGACGGTGGACAGAATTTATCAATGAATGCATCCGCCAACCCGTCCCAAGAGGTGAAAACTCCGTCAGCTTGCGTCCTCAGCCAATAGAGTGCTTTGTCCTTTAGCGTGAAGGGGAAGAGGCGCAGTCTGATGGCATCAATCGGGACCCCCGGCATTTGGAAAGTGGCGCACTTCGACAAGAATGATTGGATGTGGTAGTGGGGGTTCTCGTGAGCGTTCCCATGAAAGGGGTCTTGTTGCATCAAAACCACCAATCCCGTCTTTAGCTCGAAGTTCTTGTCGGCCGCCAACTCCGGCACGGCGATGGATGACGTAGTAGAAGAGGTTTTAGGCCGAAGCCTATCGCGAATAGAAATTATTCTCGCCATTCTCTCCGCCAATTCTTCGGGAGTTTCCCGGTTGGTCATAAACCCCCCTTCCGGATATTGTCTCCTTTCCGCTCTGAGTCTCCGCGCGGTACGTTCGATCTCGGGATCGAATAATAGGGCTTCGGGGTCCGCCGTAGATCTCGTGTACATGCACAGTGAAAACAGAGTTTCAAAGAGATGATTAGTACCGTGGAAGGGTTAGGTAAAAATAGCAAAGGAAATAATAATGGTAAAAGAAATAAAATAAAAAGAAAATAAAAGAAAGAAATAGCTAGGTGAAAAAGAATCAAACGCAATCGCCTCCCCGGCAACGGCGCCAAAAACTTGATCGCGCCCCGGCGTACACGTCCCGAGGCGACGGTTGTAGTTTTACCGCAAGCGCACGGTATAGCGGCGAGCGGGTATCGAACACAGGGAGGACGAATGACCGTGCTTGCTCCTAATCAACCTGGCTATTCAGAGGGATAATTGCCTTGGGCGATCCTGTCACAATCGTCAGACAAAAGTGCAAAGTATCAAATCAAATAGAGAACGCCTAGGGAATGGGGAATCCCCACTACTCACCGTATCTCACAATTGTGGTTCGCCGGTATCGAAATCGCTAGGATGAGAATTCGGATGAACTAGTTGCAACTAAATGTGAAACCAGGCTCACGCTCTCGCGCTGTTGCCGGTCTATAGCTATCCTAGGCTTGGGTCCAATCTCTTGCAAACCCTAGCCTAGGGAAGCTAGCATTAGGATCAACATCATCGTCCAATTGCGCACCGAGTCCAATCTCTTGCAAACTCGGTCCACAATCTAGATTAGGATAGTTCCTACCCGTCCAATCTCTTGCAAACGGGTATCGGCGCGGAATTGCAACCGGAGATCCTAGCATCGGTCCAATTTCTTGCAAACCGATACTTCGAAAATCCGACTCCAACCCAATTCGGATTTCTAGGGCTTCCCATCGAATTGGGATCCAATCTCTTGCAAATCCCTATTGACGTGAATACCTAGCTATCCGTAGTAATTCGATCCCAATCTAATCCCTAATAACAATCCTGGCTCAATTCCTACCAATTCAACACAAATACGAAATTGGGCTCGTAGGGTTCATCCCCACGCCCCAAGACGTGGAGACTACTCACTAATCATAGCAATAGCACAATAATTGGCAAAGAAATAGACAATGGAATTCATCACAACAATGATATAAACAATAAAAATAGAGTTTTTGTGGAAGAGAAGTGCAAACCAATGTAGATCTCCAATCAACTCAACAAAAATCCAAGTTTTTCTCTTCACCAACCACAATTAATAAAGCTAAAAAGTAGACTCAAAAAGCTGCAAAAAATCTGAGAGGAGGCTCCCAAAACTAGGGTAAAAACAGAGCTTAAATAGCCCCAAAAATCGTCTAAAAATCCTGACCAAAACGCCCCTGCACAGCCTGTTTTCCGCAAATTTCGCTACAGGCAGCGCATCGCACTCGGCCGAGTGACAAAAGTCGCTCGGCCGAGTGAAAACCCTGTAAATTTTCCAGTAAGTCGGGGACTTCAGGGGTCTTCAGTTCGGGGGTGACTCGGCCGAGTAAGTTGTCGTCACTCGGCCGATGGCTTTACTTCACTCGGGCGGACGGGATTTTCCACTCGGCCGAGTGGGTCTTCTGAAGCTCAGATGGCCGAAAAACAGTAACTTCGGTCTTTTTGAGGGCCTTCGTCTGGGCGCCACTCGGGCGGACGTGGTATCGTCACTCGGCCGATGTGGTCTCCGTCGCTCGGCCGAGTACACATGGAAGTCGTGTCTGAACAGGTCGGCCGAGCAGTGTCTCGCTGGTCGGCCGAGTGGCTCCTCCACTCGGCCGAGTGGGACACAAAAAATGCCCAAACTGGTCGTTTTGGCCTCCTCGTCGCTCCGGCGACGTCCATTCTTCTTCCGCTCCTCTCCAACAGCAAAATACCCCTCGGGGAGGTCGTCGGTGGCCGTCTAGATTACACGCATCTCGAGATCACTCCTAATCGCGCCAAATCACCTGAAATGCGACAAAAACAACAAATCGTGAAAAGCATCGCAATATCGTCGATATATCGTGAAAAACATAATTTGGGCGATCAAAATGGCATGCAAACATGCGGGAAAAGGGTGTAAAATAAGGAGTGATCAGATATTCGTTAGAAAAAGAAATGAAAATAATGAGATCGCACGCTACAAAACAAGGCTTATAGCACATGGATTTTTCCCATAGACCGGGTATAGACTATGAAGAGACATACTCCCCGGTAATGGATGCGATCACTTTCCGATTTTTAATAAGCTTAATAATAAAGGAAGGATTAGATATGCAGCTAATGGATGTTGTGACTGCATATCTATATGGCAATCTCGATAAAGAGATTTATATGAAACTTCCTGATGGCTTTTCAATGCCTGTGGAATTAAAAAATAGACCTCGGGACGTCTACTCTGTTAAGCTTCAAAGATCAGTATATGGTCTTAAACAATCGAGAAGGATGTGGTACAATAGACTGAGTGAATTCCTTCTACAACAAGGATTCAACAATAATGAAGTGTACCCTTGCATCTTTATAAGAGCAAGGAGAACATGATTCGTCATAATAGCAGTCTACGTAGACGATCTGAACCTCATTGGATCTCCTGAAGAGATCATTGAGATATCTGTAATCCTAACAAAAGAATTCGAAATGAAAGACCTATGCAAAACCAAATTCTGCCTTGGCTTACAGGTTGAATATTTAAATGACGGAATCCTGCTACACCAAACCACATATACAAAGAAACTGTTGCAAAGATTTCACATGGACCAATGTCATTTACTAAGTACACTTATGGTAGTACGATCTCTGGATGCACATAAAGACCACTTCCGGTTGCTAAAAGAGGGGGATGATATTCTTGGTCCAGAGTCCCTTATCTAAGTGTTATTGGAGCACTTTTATATCTGACTAACTGCACGCGTCCCGATATAGAATTCGCAGTAAATTTATTAGCTAGATACAGTGCAGCGCCTACACAGCGTCACTGGACCGGGGTTAAGCACCTTTTGCGCTACCTCCAAGGGTCAACAGATTTGGGACTATTTTACAAAAATGGATTATCATACACACTTGTTGGTTATGCTAATGTAGGTTACATGTCTAATCCCCACAATGAAAACTTACAGACAGGGTATGTGTTTACCTAGGGTTGGACATCCATTTCCTGGAGATTCGTTAAGTAGACCATGACAGCGACCTCATCCAATCACTCAGAGATCCTCGCCATCCATGAAGCAGACAGAGATGTGTTTAGCCATGCTCAATTGTACATCACATCCTGGTGACGACCGGATTGAAGACTGGCAACCTTGAACTTAACACTATGTTCGAAGACAACGTTGCTTGCATCGCTCGGTTACGAGGTGGTTACATCAAAGGCGACGGAACGAAGCATATCTCCCCAACATTCTTCTGGACACATGAGCTACAAAGAGATGACAAGATCGATGTCAGACAAGTACAATCATATGACAACCTGGCAGATTGTTCACTAAATCACTTCCTACAGCTACTTATAGGAAGTTTGTAAAAAAGATTGGTATGATGCGCCTAAGAGATCTGAAAGCCTAAGGGCTTGTACAGATCAGGGGGAGTTAGAGGGAGTTTGTACTCTTTTTCCTTAGCTATGGTTTTTTCCCGCTGGGTTTTCCATAGCCAAAGGTTTTAACGAGGCAAACCACATCAACTCAGGATCCTAAAGTATTCAACCCTTGTGAGACCCACAAGACACTCAGAATCCCAAAGTATTCATGAGCATAATCCACACTTATGGCGGGATAATGGGGAGTGTTGTAAACGAAGAATGATGGGAGTTTGTAGTGGGGATTATATCTTATCCACAAGATAAGATCATATTATTATATCTCATCCATATACGCTCTTCCCTCTACTATAAATAAAGGACCGGTGTCTTCCTATAGATTTGATGCTTCACAACATAAACTTTAGGGTTATTTAGTACAGGCACCATATGGTTTCGCCGTATTTAGCAACACCCCTCCTGATGTATTCAATATTAGGGAGACTCCCCTGATGTATCCAATTTGGGCTCCCCGCCCCCTGTTTTTAGGGGACGGGGAGCCCAAATTGGATACTTCAGAAGGGTCTCCCTAATATTGAATACATCATGGGGGTATTGCTAATTATGGAGAAAACACAGGGGGTCGGTACTAAACAACCCTAAACTTTATTTTTTGCAAACTGGGATTACACATCATATCACAATTGCATAACACACTTTTAACTTGCCAAACAGCCCATATTCTTGTTCTCCATGTTATATATTCTATAAAACACAACTGTTTTTGAATCCTAGGGCTGACAAGGACAAGTCTCAGTCGTCAACAATTATCAGGATGCATTCACATCCTTTGCATCCAAGGGTCAAGATTTAATTCAAAAAAGTGAGCTTTGAAACCATGAATGTGAGCTCTGAAATTTGGTCCAGCTTTGAAATTTGGTCCAACTTTAAAAGCAGCCAGTGAACCTGTTTCAAGCCGAAGGCTCCCGCGGATTTTTTTACGCTGAGTTATTGTTCTGTGTCAAAGGCGCCCGCGTCGAATTTATTGTTCCGTGTCGAAGGCGCCTACGCCGAATTTGTTGTTCCACGTCGAAGAAGCTCGTGCCGTTGTTCTTTTAAATTTTAAAAAAAATTTGGGGAACAAGGATTTTGCGGTGAAAATCTTAAAAGAACCGTGCCCGCGGGCACGTGTATTTTACGCTAAGTTGTTGTTCCGCGCCGAATTTGTTGTTCTACTCTAATTTGTTGTTCCGCGTCGAAGGCCCCCGCGTCGAATTTGTTGTTTCGCGCCAAAGGTGCATGCGCCGAATTTGTTATTCCGCGTCGAAGACGCCCTTGCCGCTAAATATTTTTACGCTAATTTGTTGTTCTTTTGAATTTTAGCAATTTTTTGGGGAACAAAAATTTCGCGAGGGAAAATCTTAAATGAGCC
>CM061133.1:6541181-6618080 GCA_030789695.1 Scilla litardierei | reverse complement strand
AAACTCCGCAGTCTCTGGGTCGTATACAGGCTCCTCGTACTCTGGAGCAACCTCCTCGATTAGGTTGTCGTCTGCCGGTGCCAAAAGTGGAACCGAAGGTAAGTCACAACGATTCTAAACAAAGAAAAGGAGTACTGTACAAGTATGACAAGCGGAAGTAAAGTAAAGTACGGTGTAGTGTCTGTACAAGTGTAGAAAGTAAAGTGCATGACTGTAAAAAAGTAACCGTGCAAGCTCCACTAGAATTACGTTTCTCAAGTCGGAGAGTACAATATGTGACCGTTCAGTTCGTCTCTTGCCTGGGTGCTACCCAGACGAATGCCGGAACCCAGGCAGCAGGATGGTTTGTCGAAACGCATGCAGCTAGACTGGATGCCGAAACACAGGCAGCTTGACATGTAGATCGAACTCTAGTCACTCCCGTACTCTCGCAAACTATGAGTTACCCCGAAACCCGGTGAAGTGTCAAGTACAAGTTCTTCACATGATGTTCTACAGGAAGTTCCAAGTGAACTGTGCCAAGTACAAAGGATAAAGACAAGTCCTACACAAGAAGGTGTTGTATGCTTCCGTGCTTCGAGCACGTAGTAGTGCGGTGCTACAAGTTCGTACAAGCACAGTGGACTAAATTTCTAAATTTAGAACCTGTCGTGACTTACCAAAATCAACACCGTCGTAGTAAGCTGGGAGAGGATATAGGGCTTCCTCTGAAGTTGGTACACCAGAGTCTGTACCTGCAACACAAAATACTCAGTTAGAAAACACGACTTTTCCTATTTAAATAATTAGGTCGCTTTGATTTTTAAAACTCGTTAAAACGGCGATGAAAAGTGTTCAAAATTTTTATATAGACTATATATGATAAAAATAGTTTTACTGCAAGAGGGAATCTTTTTCTGAAGCTTATAATAATTTTTATAATTTTTAGAAACTAAAAACTAGTTTAAAATCCCAATTTATTTAAGTGACGCGTATCTTCCGTAATTTATTACGGGTGCAATACAAGTCGGAATAACTTGAATGAGCAGTCAAAATGACCGTCTCGAAGATTATTTTCACATATAATTTTATCACATATTATTGTGAGCGAAAACAGCGGGTTACGATTTTTAGAATGAATTATACTTATTTAATTCTTAAGTTTGAAACATGATTCTGGGAAAAGTAGGCATCTGATCGCAGTGAGACTAGCGCCATTGGGTCCGAAATAATGTTTCTGATTTTCTGGAGCTATCCCCACATTTTTCTGGGCCATGTATATCAAGTTATGGATTTATAACCATTTAAATCTATTTATTAATTATTTAAAAACTATAATTACGAAAATATTCTTCAAAATTACGACTTTGCCATCGGATGAACTCACGCACCATCGCGTCCTTCTCGATCACCGGAGGGGGGCATCACGTTCGGCGGGCGGAGGCGGCGACCGGGGGCTCGGGGCGGAGCTCGCCGCTGCTCGGGGGGTCGATGCCGCGGCGGGGCACGGTGGAGCAGCGCGAGCGGGCGGAGGGTCTCGGCGTCTTCGTGCAGGCGGTGAACGGCGGAGAGGGGGCTGAAGCGGAGTCGAAGGAGGCCGAGGAGGATGTCGGGATGCGGAGACGGGGGACCTTGGGGTCGGAGCGGCGGCGGTAGCGTGGGATGAGGGCGACGACAGTTGGGTTGCGGGTTGGCTAAAAACAGAGGTGGATGGGGGACGCCGGCGCTCGGAGATGGGCGGCGGGATGCTCTGCAGTGGAGCGGTGGCGGAGGACGGCCGGCGCTCGGCGCAGTGGCAGTTCGACTGCAGGTCGAGCTCAAGGGATGGGGTTTTGAGAGCGGACATGGGGGTGGATCCGAACGAAAGATAGGAGAAGAGAAGAGAGCATGGGTGTTAATTTTAGAGGGCCTGGGGATTTTATTGAAGGGCTTGGGCTTTGAACGAGAATAAGAAAGAGAGAGGGGAGAATGATATAAGCCTGCGTTGTGAAATGAGATGGCAGGGGATGAGTTTATATAGGTGTTAGGAAAATAAAATAATAACGATACTACTTAATAGAGAAATGAATTTTGAGGGGGAGGATGTTGGATCTGAACTACCAAGAGGAGGTGGGTTAAGTGGGTAGGGTTAGGGTGATTATTGGGGGTAGATCTAGTATTAAGGTAAAAGTAAAAGACGATTAGTAAATGTGAAAAAGTCATTAGTGAACGTGATAAGCAAAATACAATAGATTTAAATTACGGGTTTGCCCCTGAAATTAAACGTGTCCGAAAAATTACGAAAATATACCCACGAGATCGTATCGTCGCGAGGATCGCAAATACAAGATCCGTTTTGGGATTTGAGCTGCGGAAATACAGGTTTTAGGCCAAAACATTTAGAAAACGGGTTTGCGGGTTCTAGGCTGAAATGATATCAGAAAATTATGAAATTAATGTGGGAGGCCCTAAATGATCATATGATGCTATTGTACAAGTTTGAAAATGTTTTGAAAACATTTGAATAGAAAATAAATTCCTTGAGTCCAAACGGTAATTATTGAAAATGAATTTTTTATCGAAATGTTTTCGAGTATTTGAGAAAATCTGAAATTGCTGAAATATAGTATAATAAGTCTAGTGTTTCAAAATATTTTTATAAGAATTTTTGAAATCAGTTTTGTTAGAAAATTCTTTACTAACATTTATGAAGTAATATTTATTTCTTAAAATACGTAAAAATAAGTAAATTGAAGTGTTGAAAATTACAGGTCGTTACACAAACTGTGGTCCATGAAGATACAATATGTTCTAGAGGAGCAAGATGTGCTCGAAACTCTGAAGAACATAATGATTGAACCTGAGTTGGGCACTACGGCCCAACACAGAAGAGACAAGGAAGCTTTCGATGCTTGGTCTCGGAAGAACAAGATTGCTCGCATTACATTGTTGTCAAGTATGGCCGACGACATAATGTGAATCTTCCGATATTATGACCTAGCTATGGACATATGGTCCAAGCTAGAGGAGAAGTTTGGTGGCACCTCGGTGACCAAACTTCGCTCTTTAACTATGAAATTCGATTCGTACAAAAAACGTCGAGATCATTCCATGGGAATGCATCTACGACACATGGCAAATCTTATTTCAGAGTTAAAGGATGCAGGTCATATGATCACTGATGAGCAACAAATCCAAGCGGTCATACGTTCCCTACCAATCGAATGGGACAACATGAAGATGCATCTCACTCATAATGAGAGCATCAAGAACTTCAACGATGTTTCTAAGCACCTCGAGTTAGAGGAAGAGCGGCTTGCGGCCGCCAAGCCAAGTACGGAAGTGCACATGGTTGCTAGTTCCTCACACAGGGGAAAGAAACGTAAACATCACTCGAAGTCTGCTCATGAGTATAAAAAGCAACCTGTGTCTATCAAGAAACCCAAACAAAAGGGTGAGAACAAGAAATGGCACAAGAAGAAGGACTTGAAGAAGATCAAGTGCTTCAAGTGCAACAAGTTAGGTCACTTTGCCCTTTCATGTGTGGATGGAGGTGACAAGGTAACTTGTCATAATACTAGTTACATATGTGTTTCTAGTTCAATATTTCTTGTAGAATCTAATCCCTTTTGGATAATTGATTCAGGTGCCACCGACCACATAGCAAGGGGCAGACGATCCTTCGTGGAGTATCACCGGATACCCCAAGGAACGAAGTGGATATATGTAGGAAACAACACACGTGTTGAAGTGAAAGGCGTTGGGACGTGTAAGCTCGTCTTAGACAACGGCCGCACTATCTTACTTCATGATGTTCTCTTCGCTCCGGATATTCGAAGGAATATAATATCTGTGGTCGTCTTAATGGGTCTTGGTTATAGTTGGTTCTTTCATAATTGTAATGTGGATTTGTCTTGTAATAATTCTGTAATTGGTTCCGGGTATGTTTTTAAAGGATTCATTGTATTAAATACGATGTACGATTCCTCAAATTTTAATGAAAATTTCTTTGTTACAAATTCTTCGATTTATGAGTCAGATGTAATTTGTTGGCACGCAAGGCTTGGTCACATTGGACCAACACGTATGGATAGACTTGCCAAACGTGGCCTTCTATCCAATGTTTCAAAGGTCGAAATGTCGACTTGTGAACATTGCCTTGTAGGGAAATCTTGTCGCAAGCCATTTGGAACCGGCACAAGGGCCGAGGTTCCATTACAGCTCATCCATTTGGACATATGTGGTCCGATGAATGTCAAGACAAGACGCGGGAAGTCCTACTTCATCACTTTTATTGATGACTTCACCCGATTCGGACATATCTATTTGATATCCCACAAAAATGAAGCATTAACCTGCTTTAAAAACTATATGAGTTTAGTGGAAAATCAATTAGATCGCAAGATTAAGGTCTTGCGAACCGATAGAGGCGGTGAATATCAATCAGCAAGTTTTAAAGAACTTTGTGATGAAAAGGGCATAGTTCATCAGGTAACTATGCCTTATACTCCTCAACAAAATGGTGTTGCTGAAAGGAGGAATATGAATTTAATGGAAATGGTCCGTTCAATGATGGCGCAAAGCTAACTTGCCAATCACCTTTTGGGGTGACGCATTATTGACGGCTGCTTTCATCTTGAACCGCGTACCCTCGAAATCAGTTAGCTCCACTCCTTATGAGTTGTGGAACCAAAGGTCTCCTGACTTAAGCATTTTAAAACCTTGGGGGTGTGCGTCCTATGCACATATTTCCTCCCATAAGTATGGAAAACTTGGGCCAAGGGGGAGGAAACGTATCTTTGTACGATACGCAGAAAACTCCAAAGGTTATGTTTTCATTGGTCAGGAAGATAATGGAGGACTGATTGAATTTGAGTCGAGGGATGTTACTTTCTTGGAAAATGAGTTTCCAAGACAGGGCGAGATAAGTCAGGTCTTATCTCTATTTGAGATTTATAATCAAGAAGGATTACCTCATTCGAGTGGGAGAATTCTTGGTGAAGACGAAAATACGTTTCAACCTTCACCAATGGATGATACGAATGATGCGAATCATATTCCATATAGGAATAGTGATCCAAGTGGGAGCAATTCTAATCACATTCCAAGTGGGAGTAATATTAGAATTGATCCAACTTCGAGTTAACAAGGACTTGAAGAATCTCAAATGCGACGTAGTAGTCGTACAAGGTTAGCTCCTCTAAGATTTGAGGATGAATTCCCACAAACCTTTGTGACTTTACTACAAGATGATGACGAGCCTGCTACTTTCAAACAGGCCGTATCATGTCCTGCAAAAGACAAATGGATGGAAGCGATGAAGGAGGAATTAGAATCCATGAAAATTAACCGAGTCTGGGACTTGGTTGACTTACCCAGATGACGTATAGCTATTGGGAACAAATGGGTTCTTAAGATCAAGCATAAGGCTGATGGTTCTATAGACAGATATAAAGCTCGCCTTGTCGCGAAAGGTTTTACGCAACAGGAATGGGTAGACTACGAAGAGACCATCTCACCTGTTGTTCGTTTTACCTCGATTCGCTTGATTCTGGCTTTGGTAGCTTGCTTAGACCTCGAATTACATCAAATGGATGTAAAGACTGCCTTTCTCAATGGATAATTGGACGAGGAGATCTATATGGAACAACCAACATGGTTTGTAAAAGAAGGAAACGAACATAAGGTTTGTAAACTTCTCAAGTCTATATATGGTCTTAAACAATCCTCGAGGTAATGGTATATACGATTTCAAGAAGTTGTCTTATCAAATGGTTTTACCATGCTTGATGAAGATAATTGTGTATATATCAAGAGGATCAAAAGCAAGTATGTTATTATGTCTCTATATGTAGATGACATTTTAATAGCCGAAAATGACAAGGGCTTTGTGATGGATATCAAGGCTTGGCTTTCATCAGTATTTGAGATGAAAGACATGGAAGAAGCCGCATATATCCTTGGAGTTAAGATTTCAAGGAATCGTTCGAAGAAACTTCTCTCTTTCACAAGAGACTTATATAAAGAAGGTTCTAGAACGTTTTAATATGCAGAACTGTAAGTCCATTGATACTCCTATAAGCAAATGCGATAATTTATGTCTGAAAATGTGTCCAAAGAACCAAAAAGAAAAGGAAATTATGGAAAAAGTTCCATATTCCAGTGCAGTTGGTAGTCTTATATACGCTATGATGTGTACAAGACCGGACATCTGTTTTGCCGTTGGAATGGTAAGTCGTTACCAATCCAATCCAGGGCAAGCACACTGGAAAGCGGTTAAGAGGATAATGCTGTATCTTAAAGGGACTACGGACTATGTTTTATGCTATCAAGGAAATGCCTTGAGGCTCGAAGGCTACACTGATGCTGATTGGGCGGGTGATCTCGATGAGCGACGATCGACCTCAGGACATGTTTTTCTACTCGGATCTGGTGCAATATCCTGGAGTAGCAAGAAACAATCCTGCATCGCACTTTCAACTATGGAAGCCGAATTTGTAGCATTTAGCATGGCGGTCCAAGAAGCTGTTTAGCTTAGGAAGTTCTTAGACAAGCTAATTGATGCAAGTGACTCAGGTGCTGTACCAATATACAGTGACATTCAAGCATCTATAGCCTATGTCAAAGATCCAAAATTCCATTGTAAGACCAAACACATTGATATCCGCTAAAAATTTGCAAAAGACTATGATAAGAACAAGAAGGTAGACATTAGGTACATATCTACGCATGAGATGATAGCGGATCCGCTTACGAAGGCGAACCCCAGAGATGTGTTTTACAAACACTTATCATTTCAAGGATTGCGTAAGAGCTGAGTTGTATCAATGTATTCCCATGTCTATGAAAGATCAAATTTAATAAAAGAATAAGTTCTTTTCGACATTGCATATGAGTTTCTTGAAAATGTTTGTGTACATTTCTTTTAATCTCAGCTATATTTTCTAGTATGTCGGACAGATTGAGGTTGGCTCTCTCACATGAGCAACCGTCTTTATTCTATCAGACGGATAAGATAAAGATGCGACCTGTTTTAAATTCAAAATCGTCAGACGGATGATTTAGAGTCATGACTTAAACAAAATGGTCGTATGAAAGATCTGCATCATATGGATGCTTACGAAAGATCTGCATCATATGGATGCTTACGAAAGATCTAAGAGGATTTTTGAAATCTTGTCTGTCTTATGCGGGATGTGGGTCCAGGAAATTAATGAGTAATAAAAGGGACTCAAAGTCAGACATTGTGGTGTCTGATCATCATCCTTACAACATCATTAAGACATACGCTCCCTGGGAAAGGAGTGATGTTGTAATACGTATTCATACTACGTATGCATTTGACCATTGGGTTAGAACAGTAATTATGTTTACTATTATGTGAGACCCAAAGACCACATGGGTCTTAAACTTCTTATCCTTATGGACTCTAATTGGTTCCTTTAGATTTGACTAGGTGATTGCTGTCTTAGCATGTTGCTTATGGACTATGGTCAATTCGGTCTGGCGGGGCATGTTAGAAAAGCGAGTCAAGTCAAGATCGAAAGGATTGCAAGAAGGGGAAGATTAATTTCATATTCACATTTGGACTTTAGAGATTCAAAGCTGGCCAGTCTATTGTAATCCAGATGGGATTCAATTGTTGAATATAAAGTAAAAGAAATGTGAAGAAATAATCTCGGGTAAAACATGCGTTGATCTACTCAACTTTGCACCCCAAGGAGTGTTGTGTATCTCTAACAAGTGCACAACAGCGGACTCTATGCGCATGACGATCACACGGTCTACTTCTCAGTATGATAAACAGAAGAACTAAAGGAAAAGATGTTTCCTTACAATCCCCTCAAGTGTGAGTGGGAGATGTTGGATATGGACGACATGTATACACCCATGAGGGGATGTATGAGGGTCTATGGAACTCAGATGTCGCGTACATGGTGGGACCCGAAAGGGTGCTCTCTCTCAAGTGCAAGAGTCCGTACAAGTAATATAATCTGGGAGTCCAGATGTCGAATCCTCAGGAGGAAATCTGATGCAACCACAATTCAAATCAAATAGAAATCCAACAAAGAGAAACTAACCACTTCAACAATGATGGCGATGGTGTGAAAGTGCGTGATGGTGATGTGCGAACAAAGAAATTCGTGTATGAAAATATCGACGAAAAGTTTGCACATGGTATGGGTTCGTTAGGATCAATGATTCGTATTAATTTGGTTGATAAGTATAACACAATGAATTCTCCTTTTGGGAGCAATTCACTGGAAAATACCCAATATAACTCAACGAATTCTCCTTTTGGGAGCAATTCATCGGAAGATGCCCTTTTGGAGGTTCAAGCATAATATTCAATAAGATCGTCGCTAAAGTTATAATACGATATGAAACTCTCTTTTAGAGAGATCAAAACTACGGTATGAAACTCCCTTTTGGGGAGATCAAAACTCACCCTTTTGGGGCGATCATCAACTCATTCACTTCTTTTGGAAGATAAAAAAGGCGATTTAAGACCAAAGATTACAACTTTAACGACGTTTAACGATTTAGCACAATGAATACAACCAAATAAACACGCATCATATCCCCTAACTACGCCATACCAAGCACAATAACAATCTAGCTACTCATGGTGCAAGAATAAACAAGTTTCATAGAAGAATACATCAATTTAATAGCCAAATACGATAGAAAACACCAAAATACGGGGTTTGAGTTAAAGAAAATATCACCAAATCTCCAAGTTTCGACTTCAAACTCTCTGGAAATACTAAGAAAAGCCTCTGAAATTTTACAGAATTTTACAGAGGGGAAATACGGCTCCTAGAGCCTCCAATACGCCCAAAATACGCCCCAATCTGCTTGTATATGCCCAAAACCCTAGAATACGCTTAAATAATAAGCATTGCAGGTTTGGGGCGATTAACGGGTTCAAAACCCGCATCCAATAGCAACCGAACCCGATCCGCAGCCGCTTCAATTCCCATCCGTTGGATCTCGACGGGATCTCCCCTGGGCTTGCCACGTGTCCAGGCTGTGAATTCGAATTCGAATCGAATTCGTACTTTACGCGAACCGTCCGATCGATAATCAAAAGCCCACAAGATGCCACGTCGCCCATCTACCTTCGCACGCGCTTCGTCAGCTTCGGGCTAAAGTTCGACCGCACGATGGCGATCGGACGGTCTAGCGCGAGCCACGTAGCTCCTCCGCTTTCGTTCGTCGGGGCTGCTTTCAACCGTTCGATCACGATCGAACGTCCCATAATAGGCCGCGTCGCATCTTCGCTTATCCCTCTGATCTGAGCGGTCCGTCGCTCGGATGCCGCCACGTGGCCCGAAGATTCTCCGCTCCGCTCGCCTTCAGCCCGCATCCGAACCGTTCGATCTTCGATGAACGGGCGAGATTCCGCCGCGTCGCCTCCGCAAGTTGAGGCCGTAGGATGCGGTTGAGGAAGGCTGAGATGCGGCCACGTGTACGCCAAGATTCGTGCACATCTCATTTTTGGTACCCTGCATTCAAAAATACACAGTAATTAGCACAGATCTCAAAAAAATGCAAATAAATAGTCGTTGGAATCGTGAGATCGAGACGAAGCTAGGAAAAATATAAAAAGTGCAGAAATACTTCGTTAATTTCTGTTTTGTGCTCAAATAGAGTGTTTTCTCTAATAAATAAATGTGTAGAAAATACATATGAATTAGAAAACAATGTAGCATCACATGAGCACAAAATAGGGCTAAATGGGGGGTTAAATATGTAATATTGAACCCAAATCACACCCCCCAACTAGCGATTTGCTAGTCTCTAGCAAAAAGAGCGATTAATACGGATGATTTAATAAAATAATAAGTTCTTTCGAATTGCTCATGGCATGGCTCAATAATACGCATTCCAACATGATCTTGACCATCAATATACACATCTATGAACAAAATCAATCACATGATATTTTCTCTAATTTAGTATGAATAAATAACATGCAAGCATCGTTTTGCGCAAGCGAAAGTATAACACGGCGTTTTGTTCTAGTTTTCTTGTTTCCAAGGAATTGGCCTATCAAAACAATCATTCAAATCATGGGTATTGAAGTTGCTTAGTGCATTCACCATTCTTTTCTTTTATTAGTTCTGCGTAACGCGCATCAAGCAACATTCGCAGAAAAAAGTATAACTTGGATCGCTCCATCAAATGAGCGAGGTTCCGGTCAATGGCTCCCAAATCGGACGATAATAGGGCTTTAGGCCAAGAAGGACCCCTCGGACTGTACTACTCGAGCCAACCAAGTTATTTATTAGTGACATACTTATTCATTCATTTTTCATTCATTTTTCGTTTCTTTTCTTTCTTTCTTTTTTTCTTTTGTAAGCAACTCAACACCCATTCTTTGAATATAAACATTAGTATCAAATGCCAAATTCCTCTTCAACTTGAAGACTTTTCTAATAAATCGTGTATACTTAAGCTTTTTCATCACATTAGCATGCATGAAATAAATTCAAAATATTTCGAGATATTAATCATGGCAATTGAAAGTTTTCATGAATAGCATATTAACGAGTAATTCCATGAAGGAAAAATAATTAATTCAGGCCGTAAACAAATTTTAGAACTCAATTAATGCGTAATCATCCGTATTTGAGGCATATGAAGGAGTTTTAAATGATGAGATTTGGTGATTTATTCTTCTCAAAAAAAATCCTAAGGTCTCATACACACCCCCCAACTAAAGATGGACATTGTCCTCAATGTCGAAAGGGGTACGAGTTTATTCAAGCAAGCAACCTAGAAAGCATTTAAAAACTACACTACTGGAAAGAACACACCGTGATCAAATGGCGGATCTCGAATCTTTGATGGTGGAGGAAGTTGTTCAATTTGCTCCTTGCGCTCCTCGGCGCTTATTTTTCCTCCAGAATCTAATTTGGACTCCAGCAACACAACTCCAAGCATCTCTATAACTTGTTTACCAATGTCCTACAAGAGATGAGTCGTGTCAGTCCAAGTTAGTTTAAGATTCTTATCGACAAAAGTATTCCAAATGTAGTCATCAAAATAAGTGAAAGAAATTAAAGCAAGTTGACGACTACTCCCTGAAAGATATGCACTACTTTCAGTATGATGCTCGATCGTTGGAGAGAGGGATAAGTGATTTTGGGACAAAACTGGAGGAGGGCATGGTTCTGACTCCATGGCGATAATCTCAAAACCCTTGTCCCTAGCTGTCTCCTCCTCTCGTTCATCCAAAATTGCTAGCTCGTCCTCTCTTTCGCACACACTTTTTGCCATGTATATATTTATATTCATGTCTTCAACGTGACATGGCTCGCTCGATATACCTGCAATAGAAGATAAACTCGTATTAGATTCTTTAAATTGAGTTTCAAAAGCATTACCTTCTTCTAAGCAAGTGGCAATCAGAGTAAGATTTTCAATGGATTTCTGAATCTGCCAACTCCGAGCAAGGAAATTCTCTTGGAATTGATGGGATGTGGCCTCCTGTGTCTGAATAATCAGGTAAGCTTCCTCTTTCAAGGATTGCAAAGGTACGTCTACGCTTTGCTCTTCTTGATCGAGGCGCGAAGGCTCCGTTGAATCGCACTCTGAAGTCTCTTCCATGGTTTCTTCATTTTCTTGCAGAGACTCCATGTATTCCCACGCCTCTGTCGGCGTCATGACTCCCAAGAATTCCTGCAGCTGTGGTTGTAGTCCATCTAGGACGAACGCCATGAGCTCTTCATTTGTGTACCCATGCTGCGGATAGCTCGATATTACGTCTGTGAACCTCCTCCAGGCCTGAAAGAAAGTTTCACAATCAGTTTGATTAAAATTTACAATCTTGAGCTTTTCCATCCTATGTTTGTGTGCATTAGCGTACTTTGCATCATACAGATTGTTTGTGCAATAGAAGTTCTTATATTCCATTTTTAAAAAAATTAAAATAAAATAAAAGTTTATGTACAGTAAAGTGGAAAGATCTCACCGAAGGTCCTCTAAATGAAATAAACCGTAGTCACAAACCATTCCTCCCCGGCAACGGCGCCAAAAACTTGGTGGGACCCGAAAGGGTGCTCTCTCTCAAGTGCAAGAGTCCGTACAAGTAATATAATCTGGGAGTCCAGATGTCGAATCCTCAGGAGGAAATCTGATGCAACCACAATTCAAATCAAATAGAAATCCAACAAAGAGAAACTAACCACTTCAACAATGATGGCGATGGTGTGAAAGTGCGTGATGGTGATGTGCGAACAAAGAAATTCGTGTATGAAAATATCGACGAAAAGTTTGCACATGGTATGGGTTCGTTAGGATCAATGATTCGTATTAATTTGGTTGACAAGTATAACACAATGAATTCTCCTTTTGGGAGCAATTCACCGGAAAATACCCAATATAACTCAACGAATTCTCCTTTTGGGAGCAATTCATCGGAAGATGCCCTTTTGGGGGTTCATGCACAATATTCAATAAGATCGTCGCTAAATTTATAATACGGTATGAAACTCTCTTTTGGAGAGATCAAAACTACGGTATGAAACTCCCTTTTGGGGAGATCAAAACTCACCCTTTTGGGGCGATCATCAACTCATTCACTTCTTTTGGAAGATAAAAAAGGCGATTTAAGACCAAAGATTACAACTTTAACGACGATTAACGATTTAGCACAAGGAATACAACCAAATAAACACGCATCATATCCCCTAACTACGCCATACCATGCACAATAACAATCTAGCTACTCATGGTGCAAGAATAAACAAGTTTCATAGAAGAATACATCAATTTAATAGCCAAATACGATAGAAAACACAAAAATACGGGGTTTGAGTTAAAGAAAATATCACCAAATCTCCAAGTTTCGACTTCAAACTCTCTGAGAATACTAAGAAAAGCCTCTGAAATTTTACAGAATTTTACAGAGGGGAAATCAGTGTTCTAAAAATCGGCCTGGGCGGCCGCCTAGGCGGCGCCTAGGCGCTAGGCGGCCAGTAAACGCCCCGATTATGATCTGGGCGGTCAATCTGGGCGTTTTTGGGATTAATCGGCCGCCTAAGTGTTCTGGGCGGTGTCTGGGCGCTCTGGGCGGTTCCTAGGCGGTTCCTGGGCGGTTCCTAGGCGGTTCCTGGGCGGTTCCTGGGCGTTTTTGGTAAATTGCTTAATTGCACAAGAGTATCTTTTAAATTTTATTTTGTTGCACACAAATACTCTAAAGTAGGTAAACTGGATTTGATTTAGTATGTATTAAATATTTGATGTATTTTAAATAATATATATTTATATTTATATATAAACATAAATATATTATATAAAAATAAATAAAATAATTAAAAACTGCAAATCCGCCTAGGCCGATTAATCCCCGATTAATGCTCTGGGCGCTAGGCGCTAGCAATCCGAACGCCTAGCGCCTAGCGTTTTTTACAACCTTGGGGGAAATACGGCTCCTAGAGCCTCCAATACGCCCAAAATACGCCCCAATCTGCTTGTATATGCCCAAAACCCCTAGAATACGCTTAAATAATAAGCATTGCGGGTTTGGGGTGATTAACGGGTTCAAAACCTGCATCTAATAGCAACTGAACCCGATCCGCAGCCGCTTCAATTCCCATCCGTTGGATCTCGGCGGGATCTCCCCTGGGCTTGCCACGTGTCCAGGCTGTGAATTCGAATTTGAATCGAATTCGTTCTTTACGCGAACCGTCCGATCGATAATCAAAAGCCCACAAGATGCCACGTCTCCCATCTACCTTCGCACGTGCTTCGTCAGCTTCGGGCTAAAGTTCGACCGCACGATGGCGATCGGACGGTCTAGCGCGAGCCACGTAGCTCCTCCGCTTTCATTCGTCGGGGCTGATTTCAACCGTTCGATCACGATCGAACGTCCCATAATAGGCCGCGTCGCATCTCCGCTTATCCCTCTGATCTGAGCGGTCCGTCGCTCGGATGCCGCCACGTGGCCCGAAGATTCTCCGCTCCGCTCGCCTTCAGCCCGCATCCGAACCGTTCGATCTTCGATGAACGGGAGAGATTCCGCCGCGTCGCCTCTGCAAGTTGAGGCCGTAGGATGCGGCTGAGGAAGGCTGAGATGCGGCCACGTGTACGCCAAGATTCGTGCACATCTCATTTTTGGTACCCTGCATTCAAAAATACACAGTAATTAGCACAGATCTCAGAAAAATGCAAATAAATAGTCGTTGGAATCGTGAGATCGAGACGAGGTTAGGAAAAATATAAAAAGTGCAGAAATACTTCGTTAATTGCTGTTTTGTGCTCAAATAGAGTGTTTTCTCTAATAAATAAATGTGTAGAAAATACGTATGAATTAGAGAACAATGTAGCATCACATGAGCACAAAATAGGGCTAAATGTGGGGTTAAATATGTAATATTGAACCCGAATCAGTACATAAAAGCATTTGCGAATGGAACCTTTTCATGTATGAAAAGGACCACTCGATAAGTGGTAAAAGGCACTTGATAAGTGCATAAGGAAGAGGATAAGGAAATGTGTTAATATAGGCTAATAAGCTTATATCTAGTTATTTCCTACAATAACAACCCCTTAGGCCTATAAATAGGACCCAAGGGTAAGGCTTTTAAGGCTAATCTTGAATGCCATAAGTTTGCATAAGGCAACTTTCTTTCCTCTTCTCCCCTCCATTAAGTTCTTCTTCCAAATAGAGATTTAGACGGTGAAACGCTGCTTTGATCCTCTGTGACAAAGTACCGACCGTTGTGGCGAATCCAAGGGCGAAGTTCAGAGATTATAGCGAAGCATACGCTAACGTAAGTCTCCTCTCTTTCGATTCTCTATCATCGCTTGATGGGATACTACATGGGTTTCTATTGAGAGGGGTTTTGAGAGTTGGTTGTGTCCCCTTAAATATTTCGTAGCCCCCCTCTCTGATTTTTGTATCTGCCGTAAAGTGATTTTTTTCAGCCGCAGCTTGAAACATTAGGGTTGAGAGGGTTTTTATAGAATAGGCTAGGGTTAGAACAAAAAGTAGTTGGGATTGATTTGCAATGGAGATATGATAGCAATTCAGATTGGATATGAGAAGTGATTAGGCGTTTGAATAGGACATCAAGTAAGATTAGAATCGGCTATGAAATACGAATTCTAAATTGGATCTCCATGGCATTTGACTTAATCAAATCAAACATCAATATTTGATTTGCACCAATCACCAATTGATTTGATCCAATCATCTTTGCTATGTAAATGGCACTAAGACCAAGTCCATTAGCTATGTGGATAGCAAATTCTCCAAGTAGTGAAAGATGTATCGTTTAGCCAATCCTGAAACACACTAAGCACACACGTCAGATATAACGACACGTTTGTCATCATCAAACCAAGATCCTAGATCGTTGCTCCTAACAATCTCACCCTTTTGGTGATGGCAAACCCATAAAAGATTTGAGCAATAAGTATGGGTGTGTGAAGTGTGTTGAAGGGTGTAATGCAATATGATGTATGGATGAGTCATTCAAGCATTACAAAGCATGCACAACAAATAGTAAATATAAAAGCATGCTCCTCCTTCTCTCAAGCTCCCCCCTTCAACATATATTCCATACTCCCCCCCTTCAACAAATAATTCCCGACATCAACTCAGCAAAATCTTTTCTTTCTCCCCCTTTGTAATCACCAAAAGTGGATTAATGAAGTCACAAAGATATTCCATGTAAAAGTAAACCATTATTAAATGTAGCGTGCAATTTGCATGAATTTTCCAAAGAATAGAAAATTCAAGCACATAGAATTTCATAACAAGACTTATCCACCTTTGTGTAAGTGTAGTGATGTAGACAATAATGTATTTAAGGAGATTCAATTTCAGAAAATCAACCAAATCAATCCACATTTTACAATTTTCATGAATATCGCTAGGATTGAATTTTCCCACCTCATCAAAGATGAGTTCAAGTTGCCGAACCCCAAAGCATGGCCTAGGACTTTTAAATGTGGGGTAGCATTGCTTGACGAGTTATATACACCAACGCTAATGATTACCCATGTAGCATAAGTTGGATACTCGTGGGTTGTGTATTAGTCATGAAGTGTATCCATTTTTCATACGGAGCAAATATATTCATATAATTTTTTCATTTGCAATTATTTTGTGCTCAATTTTTAATTCATGGCTAAACACTTCATATCCCTTAGAAAATTCAGAAATTAATCATTCCTACATTCACTTTCCATTATTCTTCAAAAGAATCTCCAAAAACACTAAAAAGTCAATTATCGTGAAAGTGCAAATGTAGGTGTAGAAGTCAAATTCGAAATTCAAGAGACATGTCATGGCTACTAAAAAGAGAACAACATGTTCATGTAGCTACAACAATAATGAATTAACTTCTACAAGGGATAAACTTGAACATTCATACAATACCACTTAAGATAAATCATAGAGGGTATTCTTTTAAGCTCATTTTTTTATTTTTTTTTCTTTTTTTTAGAAATAAAAACACTAAAAATCATGCAAACAAGCACACACAACAAAATAAAAACAAGCACACAAAACAATCTATGAAGGTATGCAATGAAATGCAAAGAAGGATAAAAATTATACCTTCTCGTCGCTATTTGGCTAAGGAGCTACAAGAATGAGATATTGAAAAATTTGCTCCTCGCCAATCCTCCATCACACCTACATGAAAGGTGTTAAGTGTGACCTTGGAATCCAACAAGGTCCACGAGTGTTAGCCATTAAAGATTTAGGAACCCAAACTTGTTTAAACTTGATATTTGTGTTCCTAAATTTACAATAATATGAAGTGTGGCCTACACTATCACAAGTAAAGCACTTTGCATATTTGTTCTTAGCAATAGAGGGTACATTGTGGAATTTCTTGAATTTTTGCTTTTCAACGTTTTTCAGACCAAAACCAAGTCCTCTTCTATTATTGCCATATAATTGATTATCTAAAATAATGTCCAATGATTGTTTTCCCATAGAGAATTTCTTAATGGCTACTTCAAGATGAGAGACTTTGGTTTTTAATTGTTTATTTTCTTCCACAAGCATCGTGCATTTACTAATAAAATTTCTCTTGTTTTCCTCTTCCTTCTTTTCAAATTCAACCAATTTTCTTTTAAAGTCATTATCCAACATGCAGAATTTATCATTAAGCTCTCTAATTACAGTCTTTTTCAGTTTCGAGCTTAATCAAATCAAGTTTAAGCATGCTAATTTGGTTTAATAATGAGGGACAAGAAATACAAGGAGCAGTTTCATCAAAGCTAGCTTTTTCCTTCTTCATGATTTCAATAGTAGACTTACATGCATTAAGTTCAATTTTAAGTTTTTCATTCTCTTTAAACACCTTATCATCTCTAACTTGCATGTCATAGTTCTGATTTTGGAGACATTCAATAGTGAACTCATGATCTACTATTTGATTTTGCATTTCTTCACAAATTTTAAGAAGTTCAGCTTTGCTACTTGACGGTGTCTCATCTTGGATGCCCATCAAAGCCATGCAAGAATGGGCTTCATTTTCCTCCTCGCTTTCAGCTTCGCTATCCATATCCCATGTTAATACCTTCGCTTTTCCTTTTCCTTTAGCGAGCTGAGCAGTTTCATTTGGGCAATCCTTCATCAGATGTCCTCTTCCCTTGCATTTAAAATATTGCATTCTATCAGTAGATTTCTGATCATTAAATTGCTTGGAAGAAATATTAAAGTTAGAACGATTAAACCTGGGTGCCATTTCGTTTCTCCCATGCTTGGTCTTGATGAACTTTCTGAAGTTTCTCACCATTAGCGCTATGTCGTCATCATCATCTTCACTTTCGTCAGCTTTCAAAGCAAGGGACTTTATGGCTTTCTCTTTCTTCTCAGGTTTCTCTCTTGCCTCAACATTTTGCAGTTCCAACTCATGGGACATCAAATTACCAATAAGGTCCTCCACCTTCAATTGTGACAATACCTTTGTTTCCTGGATGGCGGTGACCTTTGGTCTGAAAGAGCTTGGCAATGATATTAGGATCTTCCTCACTTGATCGAGGCTATCATATGGCTTTCCAAGCGAGCTAGACTTGTAAACTAGGTCGGTTAACCTCGCATACATCTCTGCTATGCTCTCTGATGGTAGCATGCGAAATCCCTCGAACTCTGCACTCAAAAGAGACAGTCTAGACTCCTTTGCCTGTGACGTTCCCTCGTGCGTCACCTTCAAAGTATGCCATATTTCCTGCACAGTTAAACAATGTGAGATTCTATTATATTCAGATTTATCAAGTGCACAAATGAGCGCATTCATAGCTTTAGCATTTAAAGAATAAGATTTCCAATCATTATCATCCCATTTGTCATTTGGTTTTTCAATCTCAACATTTTCTACTTTAATAACAGGCAGTTTATATCCTTTTTCAATTATTTGCCAAGCTTTATAATCAACAGAAATGAGGTAAATTTTCATTCGATTTTTCCAATATGCATAATCACCTCCATTAAATCTAGGGGGACGGGAAACAGACTGACCCTCAGCAAAAGCACTATCCATATGGTTATTCATGGTAAATCCTAGGCTAGATCCTAAAACCAGCTCTGAGACTACTTGTTGGATCTGGATCCTAGCCTAGAGGGGGGGGGTGAATAGGCTTTTAAAAATAATTCGTGCAACCCACGAATAAGCACACGCAGTTATAGCAGCAACAGGCTAAATAAAATGCAGACACAGAGTACACAGCAGATTTACACTGGTTCGGTCGTCCCAACGACCTACTCTAGCCCCCAAAGACGAACTAGTATTGAATAGCGCAATAGGTACAAAACCACAAATCAGAGCACGCTCAGAGCACCCTCTACGTCTCTACACTCGTCAGGCTCTCAGTACCCCACACACAGTGTTTTCTCTCACTATCAATCCTAGTAAAGCTTTCTACCAGCTAGTCCCAAACTAGCTGGGTCCCACTTGTCTAGCCCCAGCCAGACAAGTCCCAAAATAGTCACAGAAAAATAGGTAAAGTTTTCCCTACAGAGAACGTTACACTAAGACACAAATAAAAGAGTTTAAGGGTTTAGAAATGCTCAGTTTGTGTCCGTGTAGGCGTCTCTGTCAATCAGCACGTTGTCAGCTCCAATCTGACGCAAACGGTGTCTCAATCTGACTCCTGGATTGCAAAATACACACTGGTCTGTGTGTAAAGAAATTTAGTTCAAATCCTTTTATTCTCGGTCTGTGTGCAGAGCAACTGCCTTTAAAATAACTCGGTCGGTGTGCAGAGGAAATGCAGTTCACTTCTTTTTATACTCGGTCGGTGCGCAGAGCAACTGCCTTTAAAATTAATGCCACGTCAGCATAGGAATTAATCCATGCTTCGCTTCGATTTCTCGCAGGGGAAGCCCACGTGAGCAGATCAATGCGATCTGCGCCGTTGATTCAAATCTCCGTCGTTTCGATCTCACGGCGATTGTCCCCCCACGTCAGCTTCCCTTCGGTTTCATGCAGCGGTCTTCGTCTTCCGACTTCGTGCAACGGTGAACTCGCAAGCAGCAACGGCGATGGCTAGTTCGTTGACGACAGCGATGGCTTCAAGCAGCGAGCAAACTCCTACGACAGCGAGTACATGACCCTTCAGCGGCGACGGGGACTTGGACTCCTCCGATGGGAGAGTGGCTTCGACGGCGGTCTGCTTCGACTCTCCTCAACGGCGGTGGCGACTCCGCACGGTGAGACTTTGACAGCGGCGTCGAGCGATTCGTCGTCGAACGGTTGACAGCTCCGATGTGCGGCGGGAGCGTGAACTTCTCCTACAATGGGTCGACTGCGTTCTCTCGACTGCAGCGGCGACGGCTTCGAGTTTACGACGGCGACGAGATCTCGAGGGCGATCTCCGAGCGACGGCGGTGGCGAGGATCTATTCTTCAACAGGGGATGACGACGAGCTCTCCTCGCAACTCTTCGTCAGCAGCTTCTTTGCGTGCGGTGGTGATCTCGACGAACTCCTTGGAATGACGTCAACCTGATACGGCATCGATGATGGCAAGATGGCTCACGACAACTCCTTCTTGGCGGCTACGAGAGCTCCTTCGACAACGTTCTCTTCGGTGGCCTCCGACTGCAGAGTCGATTGCTCCGAACGGTGATCCTCAACGCAAAGGGTGTGAGGCTTTGGGAAGGAGATGGGATCGTGAGTAGCTCTTTTGTAGAAGCTGTTGCTTTCGTGAAGCTCTGGGAGATGGAGCTTACGGCTTAAGGGTAAGAATATGGCTGCTAGCTCTTTTTTTGGAAGAATATTTTCTAAGCCGTATGCTTTTTGGTGATGGGTTTCTATTGAAAGGGGTTTTGAGAGTTGGTTGTGTCCCCTTAAATATTTCGTAGCCCCCCTCTCTGATTTTTGTATCTGCCGTAAAGTGATTTTTTAGCCGCAGCTTGAAACATTAGGGTTGAGAGGGTTTTTATAGAATAGGCTAGGGTTAGAACAAAAAGTAGTTGGGATTGATTTGCAATGGAGATATGATAGCAATTCAGATTGGATATGAAAAGTGATTAGGCGTTTGAATATGAGATCAAGTAAGATTAGAATCGGCTATGAAATACAAATTCTAAATTGGATCTCCATGGCATTTGACTTAATCAAATCAAACATCAATATTTGATTTGCACCAATCACCAATTTGATTTGATCCAATCATCTTTGCTATGTAAATGGCACTAAGACCAAGTCCATTAGCTATGTGGATAGCAAATTCTCCAAGTAGTGAAAGATGTATCGTTTAGCCAATCCTGAAACACACTAAGCACACACGTCAGATATAACGACACATTTGTCATCATCAAACCAAGATCCTAGATCGTTGCTCCAAACAATCTCCCCCTTTTGGTGATGACAAACCCATAAAAGATTTGAGCAATAAGTATGGGTGTGTGAAGTGTGTTGAAGGGTGTAATGCAATATGATGTATGGATGAGTCATTCAAGCATTACAAAGCATGCACAACAAATAGTAAATATAAAAGTATGCTCCTCCTCTCAAGCTCCCCCTTCAACATATATTCCATACTCCCCCCTTCAACAAATAATTCCCGACATCAACTCTGCAAAATCTTTTCTTTCTCCCCCTTTGTAATCACCAAAAGTGGATTAATGAAGTCACAAAGATATTCCATGCAAAAGTAAACCATTATTAAATGTAGCGTGCAATTTGCATGAATTTTCCAAAGAATAGACAATTCAAGCTCATAGAATTTCATAACAAGACTTCTCCACCTTTGTGTAAATGTAGTGATATAGACAATAAAGTATTTAAGGAGATTCAATTTCAGAAAATCAACCAAATCAATCCACATTTTACAATTTTCATGAATATCGCTAGGATTGAATTTTCCCACATCATCAAAGATGAGTTCAAGTTGCCGAACCCCAAAGCATGGCCTAAAAGGACTTTTAAATGTGGGGTGGCATTGCTTGACGAGTTATATACACCAACGCTAATGATTACCCATGTAGCATAAGTTGGATACTTGTAACGACCCGATTCCCGGGCCCGTTACTTTTTGGTATTTGCGCAGGTCCTGCAGTTAACCAGTGAAAACAAAATAGCCACGATGCAGAGATGTACAAAAATACCCAAATAGTGTCCAATTATTACATCCGTATTGTACAAAAATGGTCCAACAATCGTACATGAAGGAAATTAAATTCAACTGGAAACAACTCTGAAAGCAGCAGACTCATGGTCAAATTCTGGCGCTATTAACTCTAGAGCATCTGCCTCCATATGTACATCGTCTGCGGTGCCACAGAGATGAAACCGTAGGTAAGTCACAACAATTCTAGCAATAGAAAGAAAGTAGTGCAAAAGTATGGAACAGATGATTCGGGTTCAATATTACATATTTAACCCCCCATTTAGCCCTATTTTGTGCTCATGTGATGCTACATTGTTCTCTAATTCATACGTATTTTCTACACATTTATTTATTAGAGAAAACACACTATTTGAGCACAAAACAGCATTTAACGATGCAATTCTGCACTTTTTATATTTTTTCTAGCTTGGTCTCGATCTCACGATTCCAACGACTATTTATTTGTATTTTTCTGAGATCTGTGCTAATTACTGTGTATTTTTGAATGCAGAATACCAATTAAATGGAGAAATACGCAAATAAATACGTATATACAGTCAGCGGCCAACCAGAGTGTGACACATGGCACTCATCCACGCATCCTCTCTCGGATCAAACGACTCACAGAGGCGGGCGACGTGGACGATTTCCGGCCGTCCGATGGAGATCCAACGATCTGGATTGAAGCGGAGCTGATCAAAATTGCGGGGTGACGTGGCTCCATCTTGTGCGTAGATTATAGATCCATCGGATGTAATCAAGCGGCGACGTGGAACTATATCGACCGTTGGATACGGATCCAACGGAGAGGAGCGACCCCAAAGGCGGATCGATGAATCGCCAGCTCTTGGCCACGCGTCACTAATCTAGCCGCATCCCGCCGCATCCAACGGTTGCTATTCATCCCTCGTCGATCGCATACGGCTGCCTTCAGATGAAGAAATGATGGTTCGGATTTTCTTCTCACCGTTGGATCTGCATCCAACGATACTCACATCTCCGCGTCGATCGCATACGGCTGCCTTCAGATGAAGAAATGATGGTTCGGATTTTCTTCTCACCGTTGGATCTCCATCCTACGATCCTACGGCCAAGAATCAACAGACTATAGTAAACAAAGATGGTTATACTGGTTCAAAAAGTAAGGTAAGAACAGACAGGTATGTAAGAGCGATAAGTAAAGTACTGGTGGCTGTACGTAAAGGTGACTGTGTAAGTGTAAGAGTGATAACTGTGACATGGCATATGGTAGCAATAATATTTTGACCAATGGGATGACGATAGTTAGACATCCAGGTGGCAGTAGTAACACTTAAGATGAGCGTCGTTTGGCTATCTAATAGTGTAGGCGGGCCTAATAATAAGAAGTCTAGTTTAACTCCCAAATCAGCCAGTCAGTCAGGGCTTGAAGGCACATGTCACTTCAAAGACCGCAGGAACAAGTCCCTTGGTTGACCAACCCCCTTCCCATTCCTTTCTAGACACTGATTCAGTCGTAATTCAAGACCGCTTATTATTAAACCGTTCTATCACGTTCGAGTAGTCTCGACTTAGTCCATAGAATAGTAGTAGTCGTGACTGAAGCAACGGTATCAATCAATTATCAAGTGCAACATCAATCAAACTAGTGCATCAGTCTTAAATGCCGCAAGGGCTCAATAGTGTGCTCCGTAAATGTGCTCCGTAAATGCCCGAAGGCCCAATAGTGTGTTCCGTAATGAGCTCCGTAAATGCCCGAAGGCCCAATAGTGTTCTCAGTAAATGTGCTCCGTAAATGCCTGAGGGCCCAATAGTGTGTGCCGACAATACAAACAACCATGAGTACAATACATCAATCAAACTAGTGCATCAGCCTTGGCTCGAGTGTACGATATGCAACCAGAAGTGCACCCATTCCACGGAGCAACTCGTGGAATATCTACCTACCATTCTTGCAGGGTGATGGTACAGCTTAACTAATAAGGGTGGACCCGGTCACTCCCGCACACTTCGTAGCTTAAGACTACCCCATATCCAGTGTATTATCATAATCCAATGTTCATATCAGTGTTCGTATCAATATGGCCTCATGGGCCCTGGTATCAATCATGCTAGTGCAACAGTCTTAGCTCGAGTGTACGATATGCAACCAGAAGTGCACCCATCCCACGGAGCAACTCGTGGAATATCTACCTACCATCCCCTTCAGGGTGATGGTACAGCTTACCAAATACGGGTGGACCCAGTCACTCCCGCACACTTCGTAGCTCAAGACTACCCCATAACCCGTGTTGTATCACATTACACATTTACAACCGTATCCGTATTCGTATCCGTATCCGTATCCATGTCCATGTCCATATCTGTATCCGTATGGCCTCATAGACCCATCATTTCGTACATCCAACAATGTGTACAACAATACATCCAACAATGAGTACAACAAATACATATAAATGGTATTTACTTGCTGAAAAGTCAAGGCAGAAGCCTCAACAGAGAATATCAGTCCTGAGCAATGCTTTGAAGTCCAACAACTATGATATCTAATTCCATAAAGTGCACTATCTCAATTTAATCATTTAGTCATTCCACTATTATTTAGTTCTCTAGTTAATTGGGTCTCTAATCATTGGTTCAAGTCAATAGCTGTTCTGAAAATATATATGAGATCCTAAGTTCATACAAGTACACAGGCTAAATTTCTAAAACTAGAATTAGAGTGACTTACAATCGAGATCGTCGTAGCAAGACGAGGTTGGAGCTAGAGCTTTTAAAGATGCTGGTGTAAGAAAATGGGTACCTGCAAATACAAGAAATCGTTAGTTACAGGCTACTCTATTTTCCATCTATTTGATTTGGTCGTTTCGATTTTATAATCGATTGAAACGTTGTCAAAAAGTGTTCTAAATTTTTCTATAGCCTAGATATAAGGAAAATTATTTTATCGTAGGAGGAAATATTTTTCTGAAGTTTATACTAATTTTTATAATTTTTAAAAGCTTAAAATCAATTTAAAAACTAATATTTAATTAAGTACGTAATTATTCAATAAATTATTTTGGATGCAATCTGCATCGGAAAGTTGCAAATGAACTGTTAAAATGGCCATCTCGGAGAGTACTTTAACATATATTTTTCTCACCTACTAGTGTACGTGAAAATATCAAGTTACGGATTTTTGAACGAAAATCACGTATTTATTTTTAGGATTAAAAATTAATTCTGGAAAATCTAAGCGTTCGATTGAGACGAAACTAGTGCCATTGGATCCAGAATGTCATTTCTGATTTTCTGGAGGTGGTCTTGTATTTTTCTGGGGCTTATATAATTAGTTATGGATTTTATACCATAAAACCATATTATTAATTAATTAATAATACGTAAATACGCAAATACTTCGTATTTACAAGAATGCCACTGCAAGCATTCACGCATCCGTCGACGCTTACTCGTCGGAGGGGGCCGTGCTCCTCGTGCGAGCGGCGGGGGGCGGTGGTCGACGACGAAGGTGGAGCTCGGCTACGGGGTTAGGCAGCACTCGAAGGGGCCGGAGGCGAGCAGCGACGGCGGACTGTTGAGGCTGCGACCGAGCTCTGGAGGGACTTCGACGAGGGAGGAGAGCTTGGGGACGTCGGCGAGGTGGTCGGGTGTTGCTGCAGAGGCGTGGGAGCACGAACGGCGCCGGGGGTGACGCCGATGGCGACGAGCGAGAGAGGGTAGCTGCAACGAGAGGGAGGGGGTGGCGGAGCTGTGCCTCGTCGGAGGCGAGCTCGGTGCAGTGGTGGTCGGAGCTCCCAGCGAGCTTAGAGAGCGGTGGAAGGTCTGTGTGCGGCGGGGGTCGACGTTCGGGTCGTGGGGGAAGGGGCACAGCGGCGCTGGGGAGCTTGGGGGAGGCGCTCCGGGCTTCGGAGGTGAGAGTGAGAAGAGAGAGAGAGAGAGAGAGAGAGAGAGAGAGAGAGAGAGAGAGAGAGAGAGAGAGAGAGAGAGAGAACGTGAGTGTATGTGGGTTAAGGGTTACGGGGACGAGAGAACTGAGAGAGAGGGGGGGTTTTAATTAATTAATCCTAATTATTAACCTGGGGACTTAATGGGGTATTTATAGAGGAATTGGGTTCATGAACCCATACTTAGCATTAAATGAAATTTTAGTTAGTCAAATAATATTAATTAGGGTAGGTTAGCTTTAGGACTAAGTGAAGGAAAATGTGAAACGTGCCCCCCCCCCCACGTTTAAATCCTGGTTTAGGGTTAAAATTTGGCTAGGTTAATGTAATTAAGAGGGTTTAAAAAGTCATTAGTGAAAAATCATTTTGTAACGAAATTATGATTTTGCCCCTACTAGTAAATGTGTCCTAAAAATTACGAAAACATACCCACGGGTTCGTATCGTCGCGAGGATCGCGAATACGAGATCCGTTTCACGGGTTGAGCTACGAAAATACTAGTTTTAGGCCAAAACGTTTAGAAAACGGGTTTGCGGGTTCTTTATTGATTTGACTTCAGAAAATTACGAAATTAATATGTGAAGCCCTAGATGATCATTGAATGTTACTGTAAAAGTTTGAAATCGTTTTGATGATATTTGTATAGAAAATAAATTCATTAAGCCAAAACGGTAATAATTGAAAATGAATTTTTATCAGAAATGTTTTGAGTATTTGCTGAAATCCGATCTTACTAAAATACTCCATAACTAGTGTGGGACTTCAAAATATTTTTATAAAAAATTTTGAAATCAGTAAAACTCCTGACAAACCATTATAAAATAGTTTAAAAATTGAAAAATTGGTCAAATAAGTAAATAGTTTGTCTTTATGAAAACAGGCCATTACATCCTACACTCCTTAAAATAATTCCGTCCTCGGAATTAAGAAGACCGATCGTTGCCTAAGCAAATCAAACGATCGAAAGAAAGGCTTGATGAATGATTTTGATAAATGAAAAAATAAGTTGTTAATAGCATGAAATATAATGTGATATCATAGCATCAAGAAAACAAGAGATGTTATAAATGAATACATACTATTGACATCACCATAGCTTCCCGTAACTAGTTTCGAAACCTAGTATCATCACAATAGTTACTCTGACTTCTCAAGTAGCCCAAGATGAGATAATGGCATTACACGAAAAGAAGAACTATTAAGATGAGGGCATCTGTTCAAACTTGGAACCTGAGGTGATAAGTCACTAGCAAGCTATTTAAACCACACCATAAAGAAGAACATAGCGTCTAAAGTTTTCAACTCATGACGACTACTGGGTCTGGATCTTAATCATATAAATCATCTTCATAGCATACATAAACGTAAGGGCTAAACCTAGTGCATCCGCGCTGTTACAACTTAACCAGCCGAGCAAAAAAGATATCATCTGCATTGCTACCCAATTACAAGCCACTATCCAGATCGACACCAAAAGGCAGATATAAAGCCAACTCTCAAGGATCAAGATCATTGCTACCACTATTTCCAGCAATCTCCACAACATCCAACAATAAGCCAGCAACATAGCTGGCTCCCAAATCTGAGCACAAGACTGGCATCCAATTTCAACACCTAAGGCCAAAAGCAAGCCGATACTCAATCCCAATGATACTGCTTGCCAATACCATTGGTCCACATCTACGGTTATCACCATCAGCCCTAAGCAATTTAACGACCAAAAACTCACGAACCCACAAACACGAAGGAGCGGCTTTAAGAGGGAATCGAAGCGGGGCAGCTCAAGGGGGAAGAACCAGAAAAAGGAGCTCCAAATAATGCCAAGAGCGGCGGGTTCCCAATATCCCGACCACACGGCAACAACGAGGGTGGCGGCGAGAGTTATTGCTAATCCCAACAACCCCCAAGGTCGTCGGTGGGCCATTGGCGGCTGCGGGTCTATGACGGCGAGGGCTGCGACTGGCTGTCGATCCATGGTGAGGGCCTCCGATGTGAGGTAGAGCTGGCAGAGCTTCAGGTGAGGCCGAAGGAATTTGAGTTCGCTTGGAGAAGAGGCCGGGAGGAGGAGTGGGTGCGCCGAGGCGTATAGGAAACCACGGGGTGGCTTGGTGAAGAAGAGATGGGCTTTAAGAGGGGCACCGAAAGTCGTCGGTAGGTGGGCTAGGTTAGGCGGGACCGGGGCTCAAGGTGAGGAAGAGGACAAAAAGCAATAACGAGGGGGTAGGTGGTAGGTGGGAAAGGAATTCAAACTTATGGCAAAATCGGGCACAAGATAGAAAGTAGGGGTTAGAATAGAAATACGATCTCAAGAAGACGTAACAACCTACACTTGCACGTCGGGTTTGGCCCGTCTCAAATCCTTTAGCATCATCCTCCAACACTTCTGAGTGTCCTTCAAATCACTTCCGTTGTCGAGCTACCCTCCTTAAAATAGACGTAGCTAGAGTTCAAGGTCAATCGAAAGGTCATCAAGTTAAAGGAAGAGTGATGATAATCAAGGAAGTCCTAAGATAGTAATAAGGACGCTTTACCCGTATATCCAATACAGGTGAACACTCGAGACATCCTGTACTCGAGAGTTCTATTTGAGTATTTTATACTGTACACCCTGATCTTGCTATATTGTTCACGAGGTAGGTAGCGCGGACCTGCATGGGCCACCAAAGTTGTAACGACCCGATTCCCGGGCCCGTTACTTTTTGGTATTTGCGCAGGTCCTGCAGTTAACCAGTGAAAACAAAATAGCCACGGTGCAGAGATGTACAAAAATACCCAAATAGTGTCCAATTATTACATCTGTATTGTACAAAAATGGTCCAACAATCGTACATGAAGGAAAGTAAATTCAACTGGAAACAACTCTGAAAGCAGCAGACTCATGGTCAAATTCTGGCGCTATTAACTCTAGAGCATCTGCCTCCATATGTACATCGTCTGTGGTGCCACAGAGATGAAATCGTAGGTAAGTCACAACAATTCTAGCAATAGAAACAAAGTAGTGCAAAAGTATGGAACAGACTATAGTAAACAAAGATGGTTATACTGGTGCAAAAAGTAAGGTAAGAACAGACATGTATGTAAGAGCGATAAGTAAAGTACTGGTGGCTGTACGTAAAGGTGACTGTGTAAGTGTAAGAGTGATAACTGTGACATGGCATATGGTAGCAATAATATTTTGACCAATGGGATGACGATAGTTAGACATCCAGGTGGTAGTAGCAACACTTAAGATGAGCGTCGTTTGGCTATCTAATAGTGTAGGCGGGCCTAATAATAAGAAGTCTAGTTTAACTCCCAAATCAGCCAGTCAGTCAGCGCTTGAAGGCACATGTCACTTCAAAGACCGCAGGAACAAGTCCCTTGGTTGACCAACCCCCTGCCCATTCCTTTCTAGACACTGATTCAGTCGTAATTCAAGACCGCTTATTATTAAACCGTTCTATCACGTTCGAGTAGTCTCGACTTAGTCCATAGAATAGTAGTAGTCGTGACTGAAGCAACGGTATCAATCAATTATCAAGTGCAACATCAATCAAACTAGTGCGTCAGTCTTAAATGCCGCAAGGGCCCAATAGTGTGCTCCGTAAATGTGCTCCGTAAATGCCTGAAGGCCCAATAGTGTTATCCGTAATGAGCTCTGTAAATGCCCGAAAGGCCCAATAGTGTTCTCAGTAAATGTGCTCCGTAAATGCCTGATGGCCCAATAGTGTGTGTCGACAATACAAACAACCATGAGTACAATACATCAATCAAACTAGTGCATCAGCCTTGGCTCGAGTGTACGATATGCAACCAGAAGTGCACCCATTCCACAGAGCAACTCGTGGAATATCTACCTACCATTCCTGCAGGGTGATGGTACAGCTTAACTAATAAGGGTGGTGTCACGCCCCGCTTCCCAAAAATGTGGAGGCGAGACGTGAGAAGGTCCGCACAAACTTGAAGCCGTGAAGCTCCAAGTCTGATAAGCGAAAAAAAACACTTATTATGGCAAGTCCTTGCAAAGCGAAACGAAACAACAATGATAATAAGGAAATGTGACGACATTTTATTGAATCTCCAAATGTCCATAAACAAATTACAATATCGCAGAAAAGCCACCAGGCTAAAGGAAAAAGAGTCTAAGGCCTAAACATGGCCAACAAGGAATAACATACATACAAGGGTGCCACGCACCGACAACTAACAGGAATCCTAGAACATAAAGGGAAACTCAACAAGTCACCGGTGTCCACAAGACTCCTCCTCAGCAAACACAACGTCCTCTGCAACAAGCTCTGGCTCGGCAACTAACATGCGACACCCAAAGAGAAAGGGGCACATGTCAGCAAGTCTGAAAAGACTTGAGCAAGGAAACTGAAAGGAAGGTAAACTAGCAACCTAGCAGTTATAGTATGCATGACATGGCAGTTATAACATGAGTACACAATCAAGACATGGCAAGACAATTTGTACAAGAGAACAATCATCGGGACAAGACAAGAGTAGCCAAGCTACTATCAATCTCAATCAATTCACTATTCACGTTGTTTGTAGATGTTTACGCCTTACAGCTGAATGGTTTCACATTCGCTGATTGGCCGCTTAACAACTACCCCAAAACCCAGAGTTTACGCCTTACCACTGCAGTTGCTGATCGGGCAGACTCCCAGTTGATTGGCCGCTTAACTCTTACCCCCAATACCCACACGTAATGGAGCCAGGGTCCCCGCACATGAGCTCAGCAAGTGAGCCGGGGTTGCCCCGCACATGAGCTCGCATTCTTAAACATTTGGCGTAGGGGTGCACCTAGCCGGAAACAAGCAATTCGGGCATTGGCTATCAACCAACACATGGCCCGCTTCTGGAACACGAGCCAGGAACACAAGCATTTGTAGCGAAGCTACGCAATCACAGAAGCACTTAAAGTATGCAATGACATGACAATTAATTCGCGTACCGTTAATGGAAAGTAAACATGACATGGTAATTGTGCAACATGATATATGTCGGGACTAGCTTCGTTGTCAAGCTAGTTCCCCAAATTTGCGCCTAGGCGAGTATCATTTCGTCGCCTAGCCTCTTTTACGCCTACGACAAGCAAATGGCCTAAAACATGGCCTAAACCCTAAGTGGCAAGTTTCACTTGCCTCGCACCGGGGATGATGATCATGAAGGTTCGTCTCACGAACGCTAATCTACGGGGAAGGGAATCGCTGTCATGGAGAAACAATCATCAAACAACATCCATTATTATTAGGGTTTCACAAATCATAATGGGGGTTAAGAGAATATTAAAGGAAGAACACTACCCGAATGGAAGCGGAAGATCAACGCCGAGCAACCACGGCAACGGATGAACGATCCGGGAGAACTACCACTCAGATCTGGAAATGAGGGAAAACCTGGAGAAATGGGTTTGGATGAGGCTTTTGGGGACTTGATGAGGGTTTGAGGTTGAGAAGAGGTAGGATAGGTGAAATGAGGGTTTGGATGATGATGGATGAGCTTGGGATGAAGGAGGAAGGGTTTGGGGATGAAGGGGGATGATTTGGGGAAGGAGGAGGTTCAGGAGAAGAGAGGGAAGAGAAGAAAACGATTGGGGGTTTATATAGAAAATCGTGTGGCGGCTAGGGCAAACTAGGGTTTCCTGGGCTAATTAGTCGGTCAAGGAAGGATTGGTGACCGACTAGTTGAGGATCTAGTCGGTCGGTTCGTTCAACATGGACCGACTAAGAGTAAACAGTAGCTCGCTCAGGAAAACTGGACTATGAGTTAGTCGGTCTGTGAAGACTTGTCAACCGACTAGTTTGAGAACTAGTCGGTCGGTGAGTGTTCATTGACCGACTAAAGGCTGAATTCTGAGAGAGATCATGGAAATGAGAGTTAGTCGGTCTGAGAAGCATTCCTGACCGACTAGTTTAGCATCTAGTCGATCGATGGTTGTTCTTAGACCGACTAAGAGTAAACAGTAACTCCTGAATAATTGATTGAATGAACTAGTCGGTTCCAGTTGATTTCCTGACCGACTAAATTGGAATCTAGTCGGTCGGTCGATCTTCTTGAACCAACTAACATGCACGAAAAGTGCCGATTCGAAGCGCGAAGCTTCGGGAAGATTTCTATGGCTTCTAGGATCGATTTATACTCTAAGATATGAGAGATTTGAAGCTCGTCACGAATGACTTACTCCGAAATCGACGATCGAAGGAAGAAGCTAGAAAATCACGACGAAACGATCGAAAGTGAAAGCTATGGCGACGAAAACCACCATCCAAGGAGAAAATCCACCAAGCATATATTTTAATATAGATAATCCAATTACATGAAAACCAGTCGTTACAGGTGGACCCGGTCACTCCCGCACACTTCGTAGCTCAAGACTATCCCATATCCAGTGTATTATCATAATCCAATGTTCATATCAGTGTTCGTATCAATATGGCCTTATGGTGGGACCGGAAAGGTGCTCTCTCTCAAGTGCAAGAGTCCGTACAAGTAGTAAAATCTGGGAGTCCAGATGTCGAATCCACGGGAAGAAATCTGTTGCAACCACAATTCAAATCAAATAGAAATCTATCGGAAAGAGACTAAACACTTCACAATGGTGACGGTGATGGTGATGTGAACACGTGAACATAGAAAATCGTGTATGAAAATATCTATAAAAAGTTTGCACATGGTATGGGTTCGTTAGGGTCAACGATTCGTATTAATTTGGTTGATAGGTATAACGCAATGAATTCTCCTTTTGAGAGCAATTCACCGGAAAATACCCAATATAACTCAATGAATTCTCCTTTTGGGAGCAATTCATCGGAATATGCCCTTTTGGGGGTTCAAACAAAATATTCAAAAAGATCGTCGCTAAAGCTATAATACGATATGAAACTCTCTTTTGGAGAGATCAATACTACGGTATGAAACTCCCTTTTGGGGAGATCAAAGCTCACCCTTTTGGGGCGATCATCAACTAAATTAATTCTTTTGGAATCTAAAAAAGTCGATTTACGAACAACGATTACAATTTTAGCGACGTTTAACGATTAAGCACATGGAATTTCAACCAAACTAGTACAAATCATAGCCCCTAACTACTCCATACCATGCACAAATAAGTTCTAGCTACACATTATGCAAAAATAAAGAAGTTTCATAACAAAATACTTCAAGTTCATAGCAAAATACAATAGAAAACACCCAAATACAAGCTAAAGTTGAAGAGAATATCACCAAATCTCTCTGAAAAGTCTTCAAAACTCTCTGGAAATTAGAAACTAGGCTCTGGAATTTTACAGAATTTTTGCAGAAGAAAATACGGCTCCTAAGTGCTCCAATACGCCAATTATACGCCCCAAAAACCCTAAAATACCTTATATAATTAGCTTGCGGGTTTAATAGCCTTATTGGGTTCAAAACCCACTTAAATTCGCGCCCGAATTGATCCCAACCGCAGATCTGAAGCGGGGTAAATGAGGGCCGCACATCGCAGCGGGATTGAATGTGCTGCCGCCACCTGTCCTTTAAATTTCGTGCCAAGCCCGCTTCGCTTCTTCGATCCGCACCCGCTTCGCTTCTAGCCGTACGATGCAGATCTCACGCTTCTCCGCACGCCACGTTGTCACTTTACGTTCGAAAACGATTTCGAGTGCGGGGGTGATTTCAGGCCGTTCGATGTGGCGGGGGTTCGCTGCGATGACGACGCGTGTGCCGTTGATTCGCGAAATCGAGTTCGAAGCGGGGACGATCCGCTCCGTTGGATTTGAATCGAGCGGTCTTGGTGGCGCCACGTCGCCCGCGTTCGCTGATCAGTGCGGGTCGACAGCATCCGTTGGATCGAAATCCAACGGTCAATATTGATCCCCGATGCCCGCATTTCTCGTTCAGATCCGAGTCGATCCGGTCCGTTGGATCGCGCATCCACAGTCCTAGCGTAGCCACGTCGCCCATTCACTGCAGCCGTCGGATTTGAGTGGAAGCCGCTGGATGGCTGCCACGTAATGCGCCAATATTCGTGCGTATTTCTTTATTTTATTGGTATTCTGCATTCAAAAACACATAGAAATTAGCACAGATCTCAGAAAAATACAAATAAATATTCGTTGGAATCGTGAGATCGAGACGAAGCTAGGAAAAATATAAAATGTGCAGAAATACGTCGTTAATTGCTGTTTTGTGCTCAAATAGTGTGTTTTCTCTAATAAATAAATGTGTAGAAAATACGTATGAATTAGAGATAAATGTAGCATCACATGAGCATAAAATAGGGCTAAATGGGGGGTTAAATATGTAATATTGAACCCGAATCACACCCCCCAACTAGCGATTTGCTAGTCTCTAGCAAAAATAGCGATAAATACGGACGATCAATAAAACAAAAAGTTCTTTCAAATCGCTCATGGCATGGCTCAATAATACGCATTCCAACATGGTCTTGGCCATCAATATACAGATCCATGAACGAAATCAATCACATGAAATTTTCTCTAATTTAGTATGAATAAATATCATGCAAGCATCGTTTTGCGCAAGCGAAAGTATAACACGTCGTTATAAACTAGTTTTCTTGTCTCCAAGGAATAGGCCTATCAAAAAGAATTATTCAAGACATGGGTATTGAAGTTGCTTAGTATATTCACTATTTCTTTTTCTTTTATTCGTTCTGTGTAACGCGCATCAAGCAACATTCGCAGAAAAAAGTATAACTTGGATCGCTCCATCAAATGAGTGAGTTTCCGGTCAATGGCTCCCAAATCAGACGATCTTAGGGCATTAGGCCAAGAAGGACCCCTCGGACTGTACTACTCGAGCCAACCAAGTTATTTATTAGTGACATACGTATTCATTCATTTTTCATCATTTTTCTTTTCATTCATTTTTCTTTTCTTTCTTTTCTTTCTTTGTAAGCAACTCAAAACCCATCAACATGAATATAAACATTAGTAACCAAGGCCAAATTCCTCTTCAACTTAAAAACTTTCTAATAAATCGTGTATACTTAAGCTTTTTCATCACATTAGCATGCATGAGATAAATTCAAACTATTTCGAGATATTAATCATGGAAATTGAAAATTTTCAGGTATAGCATATTAACGGCAATTCCATGAAGGAAAAATAATTAATCAAACCATAAAAATTTTTAGAACTCAATTAACGTATAATCATCCGCATTTGAGGAATATGAAAGAGTTTTAAATGATGAGATTTGGTGATTTATTCTTCTCTTAAAAAAAATCCTAAGGTCTCATACACACCCCCCAACTAAAGATGGACATTGTCCTCAATGTCGGAAGAGGTACGAGTTTATTCACGCAAGCAAGCTAGAAAGCATATAAAAACTACACTACTGGAAAGAACACACCGTGATCAAATGGCGGATCCCGAATCTTTGATTGTGGAGGAAGTTGTTCAATTTGCTCCTTGCGCTCCTCGGCGATTATTCTTCCTCCAAAAACTAATTTGGACCCCAGCAACGTAACTCCCAGCATCTCTATAAGATGTCCACATGTATCCTGCAAGAGATGAGTCACGTCAATCCATTTTAGTTTAAAATTCTTTGAAATAAAATTATTCCAAATGTAGTCATCAAAATAAGTGAAAGAAATTAAAATAAGTTGAAGACTACTCCCTGAAAGATTTGCACTACTCTCTGTACGATGCTCGTTCATTGTGGAGAGGGGTAAATGATTTTGGGACAAAACTGGAGGAGGGCATGGTTCTGACTCCATGGCGATAATCTCAAAACCCTTGTCCCTAGCCGTCTCCTCCTCTCGTTCATCCAAAATTGCTAGCTCGTCCTCTCTTTTGCACACACTTTCTGCCATGTGGATATTTATATTCGTGTCCTCGCTCGGTATTCCTGCAACAGAAGATGAACTCGTATTAGATTTTTGAAATTGAGTTTCAAAAGCATTACATTCTTCTAAGCAAGTGGCAATCAGAGTAAGATCTTCGATGGATTTCTGAATCTTCCGACTCCGTGCAAGGAAATTCTCCTGGAATTGATGGGATGTGGCCTCCTGTGTTTGAATAATCAGGCAAGCGTCCTCTTTCAAGGATTGCAAAGGTACGTCTACGCTTTGCTCTTCTTGATCGAGGCACGAAGGCTCCGTTGAATCGCTCTCTGAAGTCTCTTCCACGGTTTCTTCGTTTTCTTGCAGAGACTCCATGTATTCCCACGCCACTGTCGGCGTCATGCCTCCCAATAATTCCTGCAGCTGCGGTTGTAGTCCATCTAGGAAGAATGCCATAAGCTCTTCATTTGTGTACCCATGCTGCGGATAGCTCGATATAATGTCTGTGAACCTCCTCCAGGCCTGAAAGAAAGTTTCACAGTCAGTTTGATTAAAATTTACAATTTTGAGCTTTTCCATTCTATGTTTGTGTGCATTTGCATATCGTGCATCATAAAGATTGTTCGTGCAATAGAAGTTCATAAATTCCATTTTGAAATAAAATAAAAATAAAAATTAATAAAAAAAATTTATGTACAGTAAAGTGGAAAGATCTCACCGAAGGTCCTCTAAATGAAATAAACCGTAGTCACAAACCATTCCTCCCCGGCAACGGCGCCAAAAACTTGGTGGGACCGGAAAGATGCTCTCTCTCAAGTGCAAGAGTCCGTACAAGTAGTAAAATCTGGGAGTCCAGATGTCGAATCCACGGGAAGAAATCTGTTGCAACCACAATTCAAATCAAATAGAAATCTATCGGAAAGAGACTAAACACTTCACAATGGTGACGGTGATGGTGATGTGAACACGTGAACATAGAAAATCGTGTATGAAAATATCTATAAAAAGTTTGCACATGGTATGGGTTCGTTAGGGTCAACGATTCGTATTAATTTGGTTGATAGGTATAACGCAATGAATTCTCCTTTTGAGAGCAATTCACCGGAAAATACCCAATATAACTCAATGAATTCTCCTTTTGGGAGCAATTCATCGGAATATGCCCTTTTGGGGGTTCAAACAAAATATTCAAAAAGATCGTCGCTAAAGCTATAATACGATATGAAACTCTCTTTTGGAGAGATCAATACTACGGTATGAAACTCCCTTTTGGGGAGATCAAAGCTCACCCTTTTGGGGCGATCATCAACTAAATTAATTCTTTTGGAATCTAAAAAAGTCGATTTACGAACAACGATTACAATTTTAGCGACGTTTAACGATTAAGCACATGGAATTTCAACCAAACTAGTACAAATCATAGCCCCTAACTACTCCATACCATGCACAAATAAGTTCTAGCTACACATTATGCAAAAATAAAGAAGTTTCATAACAAAATACTTCAAGTTCATAGCAAAATACAATAGAAAACACCCAAATACAAGCTAAAGTTGAAGAGAATATCACCAAATCTCTCTGAAAAGTCTTCAAAACTCTCTGGAAATTAGAAACTAGGCTCTGGAATTTTACAGAATTTTTGCAGAAGAAAATACGGCTCCTAAGTGCTCCAATACGCCAATTATACGCCCCAAAAACCCTAAAATACCTTATATAATTAGCTTGCGGGTTTAATAGCCTTATTGGGTTCAAAACCCACTTAAATTCGCGCCCGAATTGATCCCAACCGCAGATCTGAAGCGGGGTAAATGAGGGCCGCACATCGCAGCGGGATTGAATGTGCTGCCGCCACCTGTCCTTTAAATTTCGTGCCAAGCCCGCTTCGCTTCTTCGATCCGCACCCGCTTCGCTTCTAGCCGTACGATGCAGATCTCACGCTTCTCCGCACGCCACGTTGTCACTTTACGTTCGAAAACGATTTCGAGTGCGGGGTGATTTCAGGCCGTTCGATGTGGCGGGGGTTCGCTGCGATGACGACGCGTGTGCCGTTGATTCGCGAAATCGAGTTCGAAGCGGGGGACGATCCGCTCCGTTGGATTTGAATCGAGCGGTCTTGGTGGCGCCACGTCGCCCGCGTTCGCTGATCAGTGCGGGTCGACAGCATCCGTTGGATCGAAATCCAACGGTCAATATTGATCCCCGATGCCCGCATTTCTCGTTCAGATCCGAGTCGATCCGGTCCGTTGGATCGCGCATCCACAGTCCTAGCGTAGCCACGTCGCCCATTCACTGCAGCCGTCGGATTTGAGTGGAAGCCGCTGGATGGCTGCCACGTAATGCGCCAATATTCGTGCGTATTTCTTTATTTTATTGGTATTCTGCATTCAAAAACACATAGAAATTAGCACAGATCTCAGAAAAATACAAATAAATATTCGTTGGAATCGTGAGATCGAGACGAAGCTAGGAAAAATATAAAATGTGCAGAAATACGTCGTTAATTGCTGTTTTGTGCTCAAATAGTGTGTTTTCTCTAATAAATAAATGTGTAGAAAATACGTATGAATTAGAGATAAATGTAGCATCGCATGAGCATAAAATAGGGCTAAATGGGGGGTTAAATATGTAATATTGAACCCGAATCACCTTATGGGCCCTGGTATCAATCATGCTAGTGCAACAGTCTTAGCTCGAGTGTACGATATGCAACCAGAAGTGCACCCATCCCACGGAGCAACTCGTGGAATATCTACCTACCATCCCCTTCAGGGTGATGGTACAGCTTACCAAATACGGGTGGACCCAGTCACTCCCGCACACTTCGTAGCTCAAGACTACCCCATAACCCGTGTTGTATCACATTACACATTTACAACCGTATCCGTATTCGTATCCGTATCCGTATCCATGTCCATGTCCATATCCGTATCCGTATGGCCTCATAGACCCATCATTTCGTACATCCAACAATGTGTACAACAATACATCCAACAATGAGTACAACAAATACATATAAATGGTATTTACTTGCTGAAAAGTCAAGGCAGAAGCCTCAACAGAGAATATCAGTCCTGAGCAATGCTTTGAAGTCCAACAACTATGATATCTAATTCCATAAAGTGCACTATCTCAATTTAATCATTTAGTCATTCCACTATTATTTAGTTCTCTAGTTAATTGGGTCTCTAATCATTGGTTCAAGTCAATAGCTGTTCTGAAAATATATATGAGATCCTAAGTTCATACAAGTACACAGGCTAAATTTCTAAAACTAGAATTAGAGTGACTTACAATTGAGATCGTCGTAGCAAGACGAGGTTGGAGCTAGAGCTTTTAAAGATGCTGGTGTAAGAAAATGGGTACCTGCAAATACAAGAAATCGTTAGTTACAGGCTACTCTATTTTCCATCTATTTGATTTGGTCGTTTCGATTTTATAATTGATTGAAACGTTGTCAAAAAGTGTTCTAAATTTTTCTATAGCCTAGATATAAGGAAAATTATTTTATCGTAGGAGGAAATATTTTTCTGAAGTTTATACTAATTTTTATAATTTTTAAAAGCTTAAAATCAATTTAAAAACTAATATTTAATTAAGTACGTAATTATTCAATAAATTATTCTGGATGCAATCTGCATCGGAAAGTTGCAAATGAACTGTTAAAATGGCCGTCTCGGAGAGTACTTTAACATATATTTTTCTCACCTACTAGTGTACGTGAAAATATCAAGTTACGGATTTTTGAACGAAAATCACGTATTTAATTTTTAGGCTTAAAAATTAATTCTGGAAAATCTAAGCTTCTGATTGAGACGAAACTAGTCCCATTGGATCCAGCATGTCATTTCTGATTTTCTGGAGGTGGTCTCGTATTTTTCTGGGGCTTATATAATTAGTTATGGATTTTATACCATAAAACCCTATTATTAATTAATTAATAATACGTAAATACGAAAATACTTCGTATTTTCAAGAATGCCACTGCAAGCATTCACGCATCCGTCGACGCTTACTCGTCGGAGGGGGCTGTGCTCCTCGTGCGAGCGGCGGGGGCGGTGGTCGACGGCGAAGGTGGAGCTCAGCTACGGGGTTAGGCAGCACTCGAAGGGGCCGGAGGCGAGCCGCGGCGGCGGACTGTCGAGGCTGCGGCGGGGCTCCGGAGGGACTTCGACGAGTGAGGAGAGCTTGGGGACGGCGGCGAGGTGGTCGGGTGTTGCTGCAGAGGCGTGGGAGCACGAACGGCGCCGGGGGTGACACCGACGGCGACGAGCGAGAGAGGGTAGCTGCAACGAGAGGGAGGGGTGGCGGAGCTGTGCCTCGTCGGAGGCGAGCTCGGTGCAGTGGTGGTCGGAGCTCCCAGCGAGCTTAGAGAGCGACGGAAGGTCTGTGTGCGGCGGGGTCGACGTTCGGGTCGTGGGGAAGGGGCACATCGGCGCTGGGGAGCTTGGGGGAGGCGCTCCGGGCTTCGGAGGTGAGAGAGAGAAGAGAGAGAGAGAGAGAGAGAGAGAGAGAGAGAGAGAGAGAGAGAGTATGTGGGTTAAGGGTTACGGGGAAGAGAGAATTGAGAGATAGTGGTTTTAATTAATTAATCCTAATTATTAACCTGGGGACTTAATGGGGTATTTATAGAGGAATTGGGTTCATGAACCCATACTTAGCATTAAAGGAAATTTTAGTTAGTCAAATAATATTAATTAGGGTAGGTTAGCTTTAGGACTAAGTGAAGGAAAATGTGAAACGTGCCCCCCCCACGTTTAAATCCTGGTTTAGGGTTAAAATTTGGCTAGGTTAATGTAATTAAGAGGGGTTAAAAAGTCATTAGTGAAAAATCATTTTGTAACGAAATTCCGATTTTGCCCCTACTAGTAAATGTGTCCGAAAAATTACGAAAACATACACACGGGTTCATATCGTCGCGAGGATCGCGAATACGAGATCCGTTTCACGGTTTGAGCTACGAAAATGCTAGTTTTAGGCCAAAACGTTTAGAAAACAGGTTTGCGGGTTCTCTATTGATTTGACTTCAGAAAATTACGAAATTAATATGTGAAGCCCTAGATGATCATTGAATGTTACTGTAAAAGTTTCAAATCGTTTTGATGATATTTGTATAGAAAATAAATTCATTAAACCAAAACGGTAATAATTGAAAATGAATTTTTATCAGAAATGTTTTGAGTATTTGCTGAAATCCGATCTTACTAAAATACTCCATAACTAGTCTGGTACTTCAAAATATTTTTATAAGAAAATTTTGAAATCAGTAAAACTCCTGACAAACCATTATTAAATAGTTTAAAAATTGAAAAATTGGTCAAATACGTAAATAGTTTGTCTTTATGAAAACATGCCGTTACAATACTCGTGGGTTGTGTATTAGTCATGAAGTGTATCCATTTTTCATACGGAGCAAATATATTCATATAATTTTTTCATTTGCAATTCTTTTGTGCTCAATTTTTAATTCATGGCTAAACACTTCATATCCCTTAGAAAATTCAGAAATTAATCATTCCTACATTCACTTTCCATTATTCTTCAAAAGAATCTCCAAAATCACTAAAAAGTCAATTATCGTGAAAGTGCAAATGTAGGTGTAGAAGTCAAATTCGAAATTCAAGAGACATGTCATGGCTACTAAAAAGAGAACAACATGTTCATGTAGCTACAACAATAATGAATTAACTTCTACAAGGGATAAACTTGAACATTCATACAATACCACTTAAGATAAATCATAGAGGGTATTCTTTTAAGCTCATTTTTTTAATTTTTTTTCTTTTTTTAGAAATAAAAACACTAAAAATCATGCAAACAAGCACACACAACAAAATAAAAACAAGCACACAAAACAATCTATGAAGGTATGCAATGAAATGCAAAGAGGGATAAAAATTATACATTCTCGTCGCTATTTGGCTAAGGAGCTACAAGAATGAGATATTGAAAAATTTGCTCCTCGCCAATCCTCCATCACACCTACATGAAAGGTGTTAAGTGTGACCTTGGAATCCAATAAGGTCCACGAGTGTTAGCCATTAAAGATTTAGGAACCCAAACTTGTTTAAACTTGATATTTGTGTTCCTAAATTTACAATAATATGAAGTGTGGCCTACACTATCACAAGTAAAGCACTTTGCATATTTGTTCTTAGCAATAGAGGGTACATTGTGGAATTTCTTGAATTTTTGCTTTTCAACGTTTTTCAGACCAAAACCAAGTCCTCTTCTATTATTGCCATATAATTGATTATCTAAAATAATGTCCAACGATTGTTTTCCCATAGAGAATTTCTTAATGGCTACTTCAAGATGAGATACTTTGGTTTTTAATTGTTTATTTTCTTCCACAAGCATCGTGCATTTACTAATAAAAGCTCTCTTGTTTTCATCTTCCTTCTTTTCAAATTCAACCATTTTTCTTTTAAAGTCATTATCCAACATGCAGAATTTATCATTAAGCTCTCTAATTACAGTCTTTTTCAGTTTCAAGCTTAATCAAATCAAGTTTAAGCATGCTAATTTGGTTTAATAATGAGGGACAAGAAATACAAGGAGCAGTTTCATCAAAGCTAGCTTTTTCCTTCTTCATGATTTCAATAGTAGACTTACATGCTGTTACGCCTATTTGGATGAAGCCCGAAAGACACGAGCCCAGAAACCCGACTGCCGATCAGAAGCCCATTTGCGCGATCTGGCCCTATAGAGGACCCCCGAATGTCGATCCGACCCGGCCCTGATAAAGCGCTGGTCACTCGCCCACTCCTGCGATAACCGCTCCCCCAGACCCGTTACCACTTAATGTCCGTTTTGGGGAGGAGCTAGGGGGGCGCAGGAAGCGGCGAAGGGGCGGATTGAGGGGGCACGATTGGGGGCGGACGAGAGACGTGAGTCATGGGCAGTCACGACGGGAGGACAATAAAAGGGCTAGGAGGACGACAGAAGAAGGGACCGCATCTGAGGTAACTAAAACCTAAGGTACTCCATCAACGACCTAGTTCCCCCATTCCAAATTCCTTCCTTCCCCGCTCGCGCCGGTAGACGCCGTTCAGAACTCCTCTCGAGTCGAACCGTCTCCGCCGGGCCTCCTCTTTCAGATCACTGTCTGACTTAGGCATCGGAGGGGATTTGGCCGGAACCAAGGTCCGCCCCCCCTGACGAGCGTTCTCATCTGCGCAGGAGGACATCAGATCCACGGGCCGAGGCTTCCCCTCCGCCCGGCGACCGGCCGCGTAACCAGCAGGACGATCGAGGCTACCCCTCGTCGTCCGACCGCCGAGGCCGAGCACGTCCATCCGAGGCCGAGCGTCTCAACCCGGGTCGAGGCTTCCCCTCGCCCCCCTTGCGACCGAGGATCCCGACTCGGCCCAGCCGACGCGCTCCGCGTTGTCCGCAACTCCGACTCGCGCCTCGTCTGCATCGACTCGACATACCCGAGGGACCCAAGCGGGCCCCTTGACCACGTTGACCGGGTTGTCCACGGTCAACGCTTTTGTAGTGAGAAAACACTCTGAAACATCTGGCGCCGTCTGTGGGAACGAACTGTCCCACGAAGAAACAAACCACACCTGCAATGACACGTCTTCACCCGTCTCGACGAAAGGAGAGCAAGGCCCTGACGCGAAGCGACAGGGCCCGCCATCGTTGGCAAGAGTGGGCCCGGGCCCGGCACGAGGAGGATCGTGAGGAGAGGATCGGGAGACCCTCACCGTCCCCACCGGTCGGGAGACCGAGCACGTCTGTAACGGCGCGCAGCTCGGACGTAGCTTTGGTGGTGTCGGTGATCATAGACACAACCATGGTACGACGACTGCTCGTCGACACCGGCAGCTCCTGCGACGTCCTCTTCATGTCAACCCTGGAAAAGATGGGGCGGAGGAAGGAAGACTTGCGACCTCGCTCGGGTCCCGTGGTGGGATTCACGGGTCATTCCACCCCCATCATCGGCACGATCCATCTCCCGGTAACACTCGAAGGCCCACCAGACTCGGTGACCCTGGCGGTAGAATTCATCGTATTGGGGATCGGGTCAGAATACAATGGGATCATCGGCCGACCCCTACTCAACGCCATCGGCGCGGTGGTCTCGACCCTCCATCAGACTATCAAGTTCCGAACGCCCGGGGGGATGGGGCAAGTCGAAGGCGACGCGGGGGGACCGAGTACCTGCTATCAACTGGCGGAGGAAGGTCCCGAAGATCGTCTAGTCGACCGGATGGCCGCGCTCGACTTAAGGGGCGGGCCGAGGCCCACCCCTGCGGAGGAGCAAGAGCAGATCCCGGTCACGGACGTCGAGGGCCGGTTCGTCTCAATCGGGAGAGGGCTAAGCCATGACCTGAGGAGCCAACTGGTCGAGTGCCTGGAGGCGAACCTAGACGTCTTTGCTTGGTCACCAGAGGACATGCCCGGCGTAGATCCCCAGGTGATCGTCCACCAGATCAACACCGACCCCAACTTCAGGCCGGTCAGGCAGAAGAAGCGGAACCTGGGCGGCGAGAAGATGAAGGCGGCCTCCGAGGAAGTGGAACATCTCCTCGACGCCGGCTTCATACGAGAGGTCTGGTACCTGGAGTGGCTATCGAACGTGGTGATGGTCAGGAAACCCAACGGGAAGTGGCGAATGTGCGTGGACTTCAGTGACCTCAACAAAGCCTGTCCCAAGGACAGCTACCCCCTGCCGCGCATTGACCACTTGGTGGACAACGCTTCGGGGTACGAGATGCTTAGCTTCATGGACGCCTACTCAGGGTACAATCAAGTCCAGATGGATCCCCGGGACGAAGAGATGACAGCATTCACGACGGACCGGGGAACATACTGCTACAAGAAGATGCCCTTTGGCTTGAAGAACGCAGGGGACACCTACCAGAGAATGGTCAACAAGGTTTTTTACTCCCAGATCGGGAGGAACCTGGAGGTCTACGTTGACGACATGCTTGTCAAGTCGAGAAAGCCGGAGGACCACATTGCCGACCTTCGTGAAACCTTCGAGCGGTTGCGGCGACACAACATTCGACTCAACCCCACGAAGTGCACGTTCGGGGTAAGATCTGGCAAATTCTTGGGATTTATGATAACTAACCGTGGCATTGAAGCTAATCCTGACAAGATCGAGGCACTGATCAACATGCGTGAGCCGACGACGATCAAAGAGCTGCAGAGGTTGAATGGGCGCATCGCAGCCTTGGGGCGATTCCTTTCCAAATCGGCGGAAAGATCGCTCCCCTTCTTCAAGGTTCTGAGGAAAGCGATCGCGGAACCCTCGGACAATAGGAAGACGATACTATGGGACGAAGACTGCTCCAGGGCGTTCGCGGATCTCAAGGAATATCTCCGCAGCCCGCCTCTCCTGTCCAAGCCACGGGAAGGGGAGTCGCTAAGCCTTTACCTGGCGTGCGCGGAGGAAGCAGTGAGCTCGGTGCTGATCCGGGAAGACGGTGGGGTGCAGTGGCCGGTGTACTACACGAGTCGGATCTTGAAGGGGGCGGAGGTGCGGTACTCGCCCATGGAGAAACTGGCGTACGCCCTCGTTCTCTCAGCGCGAAGGCTCAGGCCCTATTTCCAGGCCCACACCATACTGGTCTTGAACGACTCACAACTGGAGCAGAACCTCAAGAGATTCGACCGAATGGGAAGGATGATAAACTGGGGGGTGGAATTGAGTGAGTTCGACCTCCGATTCAAACCGCGCACGGCCATCAAAGGGCAGGCCTTGGCTGACTTCATCGCTGAATGCACGACGGAAGGAGAACATCCCCCAGAGGAAGAAGGCCCAGCAACGGTAATCGCCCAACCCTTGTCTTTTCTTTCGGTTGACCACCTCCAGTCAGGAGTCCCAAGAGCGTGGATAGTCCATGTGGACGGATCGGCCACACAATCAGGAGGCGGGGCTGGGATCGTGATCCGATCTCCGGAAGGGAACGTCGTGGAGTACGCATTGCGGTTCGAGTTCCCGGCCACCAACAACGTGGCAGAATACGAAGCGGTGATCAACGGCCTGAGGCTGGCCCGGGAGCTCGGGGCCGAATCTGTGCACCTCCTCAGTGACTCGAAGCTCATTGTCAACCAACTTCTGGGAAGTTACGAGGCGCGGGAGGAGACGATGCAAAGGTATCACGCCGTCGCCAAAGCAGCGTTCTCCAGGTTCAAAAACGCGGAAGTCTTGCATCTCCCGCGGTCGGAGAACGCACGGGCGGACGCGTTGTCGAAGCTAGCCTCGTCCTCGCCTAAGGAGCTGGTCCGCACCATCTACGTGGAGAACCTGCAGTCCCCCAGCACGGAGGAGCGGGAGGTGATGGCGATCGACCAAAATCCCACCTGGATGGATCCGATCATTCGGTACCTCACTCATGGGGAGGTGCCGACGGATTGGGACGAGCGTCGGACCCTGGAGAGGAAGGCGCTCCGATACGTGATCCATGAGGGGACGCTCTACCGGAGGCACTGGACGAAGGCTGATGTCCTCCCGTACCTGAAATGCATCGGACCGTAGGAAGCCGACTACGTCCTACGGGAGGTTCACGAAGGGATCTGCGGAAATCACCACAGGGGCAAGATGGTTGCACAGAAAATCTTGAGGCAGGGATACTACTGGCCGACCCTGGTACAAGACGCAACAAACTACGTCCAAAAGTGTCAGGAATGTCAGAGGTATGCCAACCACACCTCAACTCCCCCCATAGGAGCTCATCCCTATTGTGAGCCCCATCCCGTTTGCGAAATGGGGGCTCGACATCCTCGGACCGTTTAAGCCGGGCCGAGGGCAGCGAAAGTATCTGATTGTGGCGGTGGACTACTTTACCAAATGGATCGAGGCGGAACCGTTGGCCACCATCACATGGAAGAAAGCGAAAAGCTTCGTGTGGACTTCCATCATCTCCAGATTCGGAGTGCCCCGATCCATCGTCACAGACAACGGGAAACAGTTCGACTCTGCAGGGTTCAAAGACTTCTGCGCGGAATGGGGAATCAAGCTGCTCTTCGCCTCTGTAGCGCACCCCCAGACCAACGGAATGGCGGAGGCAGCCAACAAATGTATCATAGAGCCCCTCCGAAAGAAAGTGAAGGACGCCGAAGGAAGCTGGCCGGAAGAGCTCCCCGGGATACTCTGGTCATACCGGACGACCCACAAGGAGGCCACCGGTGAGACCCCGTTCATGCTTGCCTACGGGGCCGAGGCAGTGATACCGGTCGAGTTGGGTGAGGAATCTCTCCGCCTCAAATGCTTTGACGAGGACAGGAACTCGCAGGGTCTGGAGCTCAGTCTGGAGCTCCTCGGTGAACGGCGGGAACAAGCCCTGGCCACCATCATCCGCCAGAAGCAGAAGGTGGCCCGATACTACAATGCTCGGGTCAGGGGCCGAAGCTACCACCTTGGGGACCTGGTCCTCCGGAAAGCAGGCTTCAACCCGGATACCGCTCGCAAAGGGAAGCTCGCGGCTAAATGGGAGGGACCCTACAAAGTCGTCGAGGTCCTTGGACCTGCAACCTACCGTCTAGCCAATACGGAGGGGAGGATTCTCACTCACGACTGGAATGCGGAACACTTACGCAAGTACTTTCAATGAATGTATCATTTTCTATGAAATAAATTTATTTAAGTTCGTTTCCTTTCCAGATAAACAAAAAGACGAACAGAGAGACGCACGCAGAGGTCGAGGGGCATTCCCCTCCCTCATTCATCTCCAGGGGCACCCGTGGAGCCACAGTCTGGCGGTCCGCTTGGGCCATCCCCCACACTCCGTCTGCCGTCAGAGTGCATCCGGAGATCCTCGAAGTTGACTCCCGAGAGCGGGAACTTCTTCTGGATCTCGGATTGACACCGGGCGAAGCCCTTCTCGAACGCCACCACCAAGGCGGTCTCGACGAAGGAGGTGGCGTACTCAGCCACGGCGTCTTGGGCGATCTGGGATGGGTCCACCGCCTCAAGCCCAAGCAACCGAGCCTCTAAGGACTCGATCTGGCGTTGGTGCTCCGCCCTCTCCTTCTCGATCTCCCTGGATCTCTCACCGAGTTGAGCAAGGAGAGCCCTCACCTGCTCCTCCGCCGCTTCCAGACGATCGGAGAGCTCCAGGGCTTCGGGGGGCAACAACGGAGACGAGGATCTTTTCGGCTCCCCCAGACGTGTCGGCATCTCTCAAAATCTCGGTGACCCGTGCCTCGGCCTCTGACTTTGCAGTCAGAGCCAAGGCCCTCTCCCGGTCCGCCTCCTCCAAGGCAGAGGACGCTCAGTTACGCGGGTCTCCAAGGACCTGACCCGCACTTCCTCTAACTGACCTGCCTCTCCCTCCTCGCCATGGGCCTCAAGGTCTCGCCCGACATCAGACTTGGCTTTGGGAAGCGCCGCAAACTGACGCCTCAACGAGAGACCCACTGAGGACAACTGCACCAAGGCAACAAAGATAAGACGGCGAAAGCAGCTGGAGGGAGGACAAGCAGAGACACTCTACCTGTTGGCCGGCCTGAATCACAAAGGTGGCCAGACAGTCACCTCTAACTCCATCCAGCGCAGCCTGATCGGGAGGGAGGCAACTATTCTCGGCCACTCGCGCGGCGGCTCCGCGGCTCGAAAACACCGATTCCTTCTCCCCTACCGGGAAGCATGGACGAAGAAGACCCTCCCCTGACGAAGGAAACTCGCCGGGGTTGGAGCGGAACGCGCCTAGATACCGATCGTAGGCATCAGGGAGAGAACCGTCTGGGAGAGGCGAAGGGCCGACCCACGGCCAGGCAACCTCAACTGGGACGGGTCGGAGCTGATCGACAAGTGGCGGGACATCAACTCCCTCGACCCCCTCACGGACCCTCTTGGAAGACCCCAACAAGGGGACAGAGGGGGATGGCCCCTTCTTCCTTTTGGAGCCTCCAGTCGAGGTCACGGCCCGCTGCTTCTTCCGGACCTCCAGCACATGATCCCTCCTACGCGGATCCGGATCTGGGGCCTGCACGTGAGTGCTGGCGGGGGAAGGACCGAGAGGGAATCCACCTGCACTCAAAGAAGAAATGAGAGACCAAGCAGAGCCCAGGCAACCTCGAATGGCGAATACTCGGAGAGCTTACCCAAGGGCCACACCGTCTTACGCAAGTTATGGTCACTAAAGAGGACGTCGACCGACCGCTCCCTCACAGGAATCGTCAGCATGTCCTTCGCCGTCTGCTGCTCGGCGACAGTCGGCTCACCCAGATTGAGGAAGACTGCGCCGGCCGCCTCCCACCGAACCGGGAAAGGTACACTCGACGGGAACGTGACAAACACGTATTCCCCCTTCCAGCGTTTCAGGGAGCTCGGCAACCCCAACACCAGGGTCATCTTCGGGCGGGCGCTGATGTAAATCCACGCCCCCGATTGGTGGTGGCTCAGGCGGTAGAACTGGGCGAAGAGACAAAGAGAGGGCGCCACTCCCCTCAGCATGCAGATGACGACGAACCTGACGAGGAGCCCGACGGCGTTGGGGCAGAATTGACACAGGCACACGTTGTGGGCCTGAAGGAACTCAACGATGAAGGGGTGGAGCGGGAAACGAAGCCCGAAGCGGAAGCACTTCTCGTATATTCCAACCTCGTTGGGACCGGGAAGGCAGATCCGCTCGTCGGACCCAGGAGCACGAGCCGAGTAAGGCGGAAGCAGGTAGGCGGAGCGCATGCTCCCGATGGCGGTGGCACAGATCGACGAAGGCCACGACAAGACCTCTGGGGGCACCCCTGAAAGTTCACCCCCGTGCCGACGAATCGCCGAAGGAGGGCCACCCACCAGGCCAGGGACAGCGTCACGCTCCGGCTGACCCGAACCCGTGGCAGAGGAAGACGACATAAGGCAGAGCTCAGGCAGAATCGGGATCAGCGCAAAGAAGAAAACGACGGGATGGCGGCTCACAACCCACTCGGCTTCTCAACCTAAGACGGCCCCGCGAGCGGTGGGGATAAGCTGGCAGCTACACGTGGCAGCATCAGAGGACCGACGGCGCTTCGGAGCCCGCGCCTTAAAAGTATCGAACGGACCAACTCATGATGACGACTAATAAATGATTCGGCATCGACTGACGAGCCTGTCAAAGTCGGCGGAAGTCACATCGGCCGAGCCGAACCGGTCGAGGCCGATCGACCCGACCAATGGGGGCAATTGTTACGCCTATTTAGATGAAGCCCGAAAGACACGAGCCCAGAAACCCGACTGCCGATCAGAAGCCCATCTGCGCGATCTGGCCCGCCCGACAAGGCCCAATAGAGGACCCCCGAATGTCGATCCGACCCGGCCCTGATAACGCGCTGGTCACTCGCCCACTCCTGCGATAACCGCTCCCCCAGACCCGTTACCACTTAATGGCTGTTATGGGGAGGAGCTAGTGTTGGATATGGAAGACGTTTGTACACCCTTGTGGGGGATTTACGAGGGAATACGGACCTCGAACGTCGCGCACACGAAGTCATGTGCAAAGGGAATCTGTTCCCTTACGGAGAGGATCTCTGTATGAGCGGGAAAGTCGCATTATATATGCATAAGTGCATGCGACATATGGCTAATAAAGGGGGAATATCTTAAGCTTATGTTGTACCATGCATATGGTACAACTTAAGCTTATAATGTGCCATGTATCATGGTACACCTTAATTAAGTTGTTCCAAAGGAACAACTTACCCTAAAATAACTACCTTGGGGGCTATAAATAAGACCCAAGGGTAGCCATTTTCCTTACACATTTGCATGAAATTCATGCATGCATCTTCTTCATAGCGAAGCTCTGCAGAAATATTTCCTCTCCCTCCTTCCAAGTTCTTAATCTAAAATAGAGATTTAGATTGTGGATTAGTAGCCTTACTCCGTTCGTGAGAAGACTCGATCCGTCGTGGCGAATCCGAAGGCAAAGTTCCGAGACTATCGTTCCGCATACGCAAGCGTAAGTCTCCACTTTAATTATCGATCCTAACTTTGTTTTGGACAGGATCCTTCATTGGTATCAGAGCCATATGGGTTCGCCCCGGTCAATCCACCGCCCCGTCGAAACTACGAACGAGTCGTTGTCTTTTTCACGAATGGGTCTCCTACTATTACGGATATAGTAGGAACGCTTCGTGACGGAGAGAACGCAGCGGTTGTTCTTTTCACGTTAGGGTCTCCTATCATTACGGATATGGTAGGAACTCTCCGTGACGGGAAGAACCGACCGTTCACGTAGTACGTTAGTCATTTTTGGCACACGGCCATTAGGCAATAACTAACTTCATCGACGAACGGGTGCTTCATCGAGGAAGGTGATGGAAGTTATTTCCATCGGGTAAGAGGAAAATTTGGTGCATGTGCACCATGGCCAAATGGGCCATGAAGGCCATGCACCCCCTCTCCTCATGCGGAGGGGGTTGGCTACGGCCAATAACCACCGGCGACCACCCCATCAAGGGGGAGGAATGAGTGCGGCAACCCCATTCAAAGGGGGTGGCCGACCATGGCCAAAGGGGCCATGGCCGGCCAACGCCGAATGGCCTTGGCCATGGCCGGCCATGGCCAAGCCATGACCGGCCATGGCCAGGCCGGCAGTGACCGGCCAAGGCCAGGCCGGCAGTGGCCGGCCTTGGCCAAGGGCCTGCCGGCCAGGCCGGCCCTGGCAGTGGCCAGGGCCGGCCCTGGCCGGCCATGCCGGCCCTGGCAGTGGCCAGGGCCGGCGCCCTGGCCACTGCCAGGGCCAGGCCGGCCCTGGCAGAGGCCAGGGCCGGTGCCCTGGCCTCAGGCCAGGGCCTGGCCGAGGCCAGGGCAGGAGCCCTGGCCCCGGCCAGCGGCCTGCCGGCCCTAGCAGAGGCCGGGGCCGGCGCCCTGGCCTCAGGCCAGGGCAGGAGCCCTGGCCCCGGCCAGTGGCCTGGCCGGCAGGCCCTGGCAGTGGCCAGGGCCTGGCCGGCCGGCCCTGGCCGAGGGGGCCAGGCCCCCTGGCCGGCCAGGGCAGAGGCCCTGGCCGGCCAGGGCAGAGGCCCTGGCCGGCCTTTGGCCAAGCCCGGGTCAGGGCAGAGGCCCTGACCGGGAAGAAGTTGAATTCGAAAATTGGTCGACCAATTTTGTGTTTTTGGTCGACCAATCCGACAAATGGTCTGGGTCGATTGTAAACTTGCCAGATGACCCATACGGGGTGACAAAAGGCATTGGTCAAACTCGAATGTGTCGATTAGCCCATACGGGGCTAACCACAGTGCCGACTAGTTCATACGGGACTAACGTTTGAATGAAGTTTTTAACTTGGGCTCTACTCCTTGAAGATTAGCCATAGTGCTCTACTTCATGCGAGATTAGCCAAGTCATTGTGCTCTACTCTTCGGAGATTAGCCAATGTACTTATGAAATTGTGCTCTACTCCTTGAAGATTAGCCGTAATGCTCTACTTCATGCGAGATTAGCCATGTCATTGTGCTCTACTCTACGGAGATTAGCCAATGAACTTATGACGTTGTGCTCTACTCTACGGAGATTAGCCAATGTATTTTATATTCGTTTTGAAAAATACGTTTTCAAAAACGCTTTTCCGCTGCTAAGTACTATAAGAGTACTAACATTTGATAAAGTGAGGGAGAAATATTGAAAGTTACTCTAGATGGTGATTGGAAACATAGTGACCTTTCCGATTCTAGAGTAACATCTTCAATATTTTTCGAAAGTAACTTATCAAATACTTATTTTCCGCTGCTAGTACTATAAGAGTACTATAGTTTGATAAGTGATGGGGGAATATTGAAAGTTGTTCTAGATGGTGATTGGAATCATAGAGACCTTTTCGATTCTAGAACAACACCTTCAATATTTTTCGAAAGTAACTTATCAAATATAATATAATTCCAAGTGGGATTTGAATTTTAGAACTATCCAAATGGGATATTCTATTATCATTTCAAGTGGGAGTTATATTTTAAGAATTTTTTATGCAATGTTTTTGATCGAACCTTCGGTTTTGTGTCTTTTGCAGCATTTTAAAAGTAAAATGTCTTCCGCTTCAAAGAATATCGTCGCTGAGTTAAACAAAGGTGAAAAACTCAACGGCGATAATTACAAACTTTGGTCCATTAAGATACAATACGTTTTAGAGGAGCAAGAAGTGCTCGAAACTCTAAAGAACGTAATGATTGAACCCGAGTTGGGCACTACGGCCCAACACCGAAGAGACAAGGAAGCTTTTGATGCTTGGTCTCGGAAGAATAAGATAGCGCGCATTACGTTATTAAGCAGTATGGCTGATGACATAATGTGCATCTTCCGAGAACATGACCTAGCTATGGACATATGGTCCAAGCTAGAGGAGAAGTTCGGTGGCACATCGGTGTCCAAACTTCGCGCCTTAACTATAAAGTTCGATACATATAAGAAACGTCCAGATCATTCCATAGGGAAACATCTGCGACATATGGCGAACCTTATCTCGGAGTTAAAGGACGCAGGTCATGTGCTCACAGATGAGCAACAAATCCAAGCAGTCATACGTTCCCTACCAAATGGGTGGGATCAGATGAAGATGCATCTCACTCATAATGAGAGCATCAAGACCTTCAACGACGTTTCCAAGCACCTCGAATTAGAGGAAGAGCGGCTTGCGGCTGCCAAGCCAAGTGCAGAAGTGCACGTGGTTGCTAGTTCCTCACATGGGGGAAAGAAACGTAAAGATCGTTCGAAGTCTTCTAATGAACGTAATAAGCAACCTGAGTCTACCAAGGAACCCAAACATAAGGGTGGGCACAAGAAATGGCACAAGAAGAAAGACTTGAAAAGGATCAAGTGCTTCAAGTGCAACAAGCTCGGTCACTATGCTCGTTCGTGTACGAGTGGAAGTGACGAGGTAACTTGTAATACTAGTTACATATGTGTTTCTAGTCCACTATTTCTTGTGGAATCTAATCCATTTTTGGATAATTGATTCAGGTGCCACCGACCACATAGCAAAGGACAGACGGTCCTTCGTGGAGTATCACCGGATACCCAAGGAATGAAGTGGATTAATGTAGGAAACAACACACGTGTTGAAGTGAAAGGCGTTGGGACTCGCAAGCTTGTCTTGGACAACGGCCTCACTCTCCTACTACATGATGTTCTCTTCATTCCATATATTCAAAGGAATATTAAAACTGTGGTCAATTTAATGGGTCTTTGTGATAGTTGGTTCCTTCATGTTTGTAATATGGACCTATTTTTGTAATAATTCCTTTATTGGTTCTGGGTTATTGTAATAAGTACAATATATGATTTCTCATTTCCTTATGACAAATTCTTTGACTAATGAGTCTAATATAATTTGTTGGCAATCAAGGCTTGGTCATATTGGACCAACGCGTATGGATAGACTTGCCAAACGTGGCCTTCTATCCAATGTTTCAAAGGTTGAAATGTCGACCTGCGAACATTGCCTTGAAAGGAAATCTTGTCGCAAGCCGTTTGGAACCGGCACAAGGGCCAAGGTTCCATTACCGCTTATCCATTCGGACATATATGGTCCGATGAATGTCAAGACAAGACGCGGGAAGTCCTATTTCATCACTTTTAATTGATGATTTCACCCGATTCGGTAATATCTATTTGATATCCCACAAAAGTGAAAGCACTAAACCTGCTTTAAAAACTATATGAGTTTAGTGGAGAATCAATTAGATCGCAAGATTAAGGTCATGCGAACCGATAGGGGCGGTGAATATCAATCAACAAGTTTAAAGGAACTTTGTGATGAAAAAGGCATAGTACATCAAGTAACTATGCCTTATACTCCTCAACAAATTGGTGTTGCAGAAAGGAGGTATAGGACTTTAATGAAAAATGGTCTGTTCAATGATGGCGCAAGCTAACTTGCCAATCACCTTCTGGGGTGATGCATTATTGACAACCGTTTTCATTTTAAACCGCGTACCCTCGAAATCAGTTAGCTCCACTCCTTATGAGTTGTGGAACCAAAGGTCTCCTAAATTAAACATTTTACCTTGAGTTTGTGCATTCAACGCACATATTTCCTCCCATAAGTATGGCAAACTTGGGCCATGGGGAAGGAAATGTATCTTTAAACGATACGCATTAAACTCCAAAGGTTATGTTTTTGTTAGTCAGGAAGACAATGGTGTGCTAATTGAGTTTGAGTCGAGGGATGTCACTTTCTTGGAAAACGAGTTTCCAAGACAGGGCGAGATAAGTCAGGACTTATCTCTATTTGAGATTTGTGATCAAGAAGGATTACCTCATTCGAGTGGGAGAATTCTTGGTGAAAACGAAAATACTTTTCGTCCTTCACCAATGGATTATACGAATGACGATTATCCTATTCCATACGGGAATAATGATCCAAGTGGGAGCAATTCTAACAACATTTCAAGTGGGAGTGATATTAGAATTGATCTAAATTCGAGTCAACAAGGACTTGAAGAATCTCAAATATGCCACATCATGCCCTGCAAAAGACAAATGGATGGAAGCGATGAAGAAGGAATTGAAATCCATAAAAGTTAACCAAGTCTGGGACTTAGTTAACTCACCCAGAGGACATAGAGCAATTGGGAACAAATGGGTTCTCGAGATCAAGCATATGGCTGATGGCTCTATAGATAGATATAAAACTCGCCTTGTCGCGAAAGGTTTTACGCAACAGGAAGGGATAGACTACAAAGAAAACTTCTCACCTGTTGTGCGTTTTACCTTGATTCGCAATGGTAGCTTGCTTATACCTCGAATTACATCAGATGGATGTAAAGACTGCCTTTCTCATTGGAGAATTGGACGAGGAGATCTATATGGAACAACCAACAGGGTTTGTAAAAGAAGGAAACAAACATAAGGTTTGTAAACTTCGTAAGTCCATATATGGTCTTAAATAATCCTCGAGGCAATGGTATATACGATTTCAAGAAGTTGTCTTATCAAATGGATTTTTTACATGCTTGATGAAGATAACTGAGTATATATCAAGAGGATTAAAAGCAAGTATATTATCATGTATCTATATGTAGATAACATTTTAATAGCCAGAAATGACAAGGGCTTTGTAATGAGTATCAAGGCTTGGCTTTCATCAGTATTTTAGATGAAAGGCATAGGAAAAGCCGCATATATCCTTGGAGTTAAGATTTCAAGGAATCGTTCGAAGAAACTTCTTTCTCTTTCACAGGAGACTTATATAAAGAAGGTTCTAGAACGATTTAATATGCAGGACTGCAAGTCCATTGATATTCATATAAGCATATGCGATAATTTATATCTGGAATCACGTCCAAAGAACCAAAAGGAAAAGGAAATTATGGAAAAAGTTCCATATTCCAGTACAGTTGATAGTCTTATGTACACTATGGTGTGTACGAGACTGGACATCTGTTTTGCCGTTGGAAATGGTAAACTGTTACCAATCCAACCCAGGGCAAGAACACTGGAAAGCGGTTAAGAGGATAATGCAGTATCTTAAAGGAACTGCAGATTTGCAAAAGACTATGATAAAACCAAGAAGGTAGACATAAGGTACATATCTACGCATGAGACGATAGAGGATCAGCTTACGAAAGCGATCCCCAGAAATGTGTTTTATAAACACTTATCATCTCAAGGATTGCGTATGGGCTGAGTTGTACCAAATATATATTCCCATGTCTAAGAAATGATCAAAATTAATAAAAGAATAAGTTCTTTTTCCAACATTGCATATGAATTTCTTAAGAAATGTTTGTGTACATTTTGAAATCTCAGCTGAATTGTGTGTATGTCGGACAGATTAAGGTTGGATCTCTCACATGAGCAACCGCCTTATCTTATCAGATGGATAAGATAGAGATGAGACTAGTTTAAAGTCAAAATCATTAGACGAATGATTTAGAGTCAAGACTTTAACAAGATAGTCGAATGAAAGATCTGCATCATATGGATGCTTACAAAAGATCTGAGATCTGTATCACAAGGATATAAAGATCTCATTGGATTTTTTAATCCTATATGTCTTATGCAGGATGAGAGTCCGGGAATATTTCCTGAGTAGTAAGGGGACTCAAAAGATAGGCACTGTGGTGTCTGATCTTTCATCCGTACAACATCATTAAGACATACTCTCCCTGGGAAAGGAGTGATGTTGTAATACGTGTTCATACCACGTATGCATTTCGACCACTGAGTTAGTAGCAATAGTGTTTGCTATTATGTGAGACTCAAAGGCCATACGGGTCTTAACTCTTACCCTCAAGGACTCCAATTGGTTCCTTTAGATTTGACGAGATGATCGCTATCTTAGCGTGTTACTAATGGGCTATGGTAATTCGGCTCGGCGGGGCACGTTAGAAAAGCGAATCAAGTCAAGATCATAAGGTTCTCAAGAAGAGGAAGATTGATTTCATGTTCGCATTTGGACTTTAATGATTCAAAGCTGGCCAGCCAATTGTAATCCAGATGGGATTCAATTGTTGAATATAAAGTACAAGAAAATGTGAAGAAATAATCTAGGGTAAAGCATGCGTTGAACTACTCAACTTTGCACCTTCGAGGTCGTTGTGTATCTCTAACAAGTGCACAACAACAGACTCTACGCGCATGACGGTCGCACGGTCTATTTCTCGGTATGATAGATGAAAGAACTAAGGGAAAGACGTTCTCTTACAATCCCCTCAAGTGTGAGTGGGATATGTTGGATATGAAAGACGTTTGTACACCCTTGTGGGGGATGTACGAGGGAATACGGACCTCGAACGTCGCGCACACGAAGTCATGTGCAAAGGGAATCTGTTCCCTTGCGGAGAGGATCTCTGTATGAGCGGGAAAGTCGCATTATATATGCATAAGTGCATGCGACATATGGCTAATAAAGGGGGAATATCTTAAGCTTATGTTGTACCATGCATATGGTACAACTTAAGCTTATAATGTGCCATGTATCATGGTACACCTTAATTAAGTTGTTCCAAAGGAACAACTTACCCTAAAATAACTACCTTGAGGGCTATAAATAAGACCCAAGGGTAGCCATTTTCCTTACACATTTGCATGAAATTCATGCATGCATCTTCTTCATAGCGAAGCTCTGCAGAAATATTTCCTCTCCCTCCTTCCAAGTTCTTAATCTAAAATAGAGATTTAGATTGTGGATTAGTAGCCTTACTCCGTTCGTGAGAAGACTCGATCCGTCGTGGCGAATCCGAAGGCAAAGTTCCGAGACTATCGTTCCGCATACGCAAGCGTAAGTCTCCACTTTAATTATCGATCCTAACTTTGTTTTGGACAGGATCCATCAGCTAGGGGGGCGCAGGAAGCGGCGAAGGGGCGGATTGAGGGGGCACGATTGGGGGCGGACGAGAGACGTGAGTCATGGGCAGTCACGACGGGAGGACAATAAAAGGGCTAGGAGGACAACAGAAGAAGGGACCGCATCTGAGGTAACTAAAACCTAAGGTACTCCATCAACGACCTAGTTCCCCCATTCCAAATTCCTTCCTTCCCCGCTCGCGCCGGTAGACGCCGTTCAGATCTCCTCTCGAGTCGAACCGTCTCCGCCGGGCCTCCTCTTTCAGATCACTGTCTGACTTAGGCATCGGAGGGGATTTGGCCAGAACCAAGGTTCGGCCCCCCTGACGAGCGTTCTCATCTACGCAGGAGGACATCAGATCCACGGGCCGAGGCTTCCCCTCCGCCCGGCGACCGGCCGCGTAACCAGCAGGACGATCGAGGCTACCCCTCGTCGTCCGACCGCCGAGGCCGAGCACGTCCATCCGAGGCCGAGCGTCTCAACCCGGGTCGAGGCTTCCCCTTGCCCCCCTTGCGATCGAGGATCCTGACTCGGCCCAGCCGACGCGCTCCACGTCGTCCGTAACTCCGACTCACGCCTCGTCTGCACTGACTCGACATACCCGAGGGACCCAAGCGGGCCCCTTGACCACGTTGACCGGGTTGTCCACGATCAACGCTTTTGTAGTGAGAAAACACTCTGAAACACATGCATTAAGTTCAATTTTAGGTTTTTCATTCTCTTTAAACACCTTATCATCTCTAACTTGCATGTCATAGTTCTGATTTTGGAGACATTCAATAGTGAACTCATGATCTACTATTTGATTTTGCATTTCTTCACAAATTTTAAGAAGTTCAGCTTTGCTACTTGACGGTGTCTCATCTTGGATGCCCATCAAAGCCATGCAAGAATGGGCTTCATTTTCCTCCTCGCTTTCAGCTTCGCTATCCATATCCCATGTTAATACATTCGCTTTTCCTTTTCCTTTAGCGAGCTGAGCAGTTTCATTTGGGCAATCCTTCATCAGATGTCCTCTTCCCTTGCATTTAAAACATTGCATTCTATCAGTAGATTTCTGATCATTAAATTGCTTGGAAGAAATATTAAAGTTAGAACGATTAAACCTGTGTGCCATTTCGTTTCTCCCATGCTTGGTCTTGATGAACTTTCTGAAGTTTCTCACCATTAGCGCTATGTCGTCGTCATCATCTTCACTTTCGTCAGCTTTCAAAGCAAGGGGCTTTATGGCTTTCTCTTTCTCCTCAGGTTTCTCTCTTGCTTCAACATTTTGCAGTTTCAACTCATGGGACATTAAATTACCAATAAGGTCCTCCACCTTCAATTGTGACAATACCTTTGCTTCATGGATGGCGGTGACCTTTGGTCTGAAAGAGCTTGGCAATACTCTTAGGATCTTCCTCACTTGATCGAGGCTATCATATGGCTTTCCAAGCGAGCTAGACTTGTAAACTATGTCGGTGAACCTCGCATACATCTCTGCTATGCTCTCTGATGGTAGCATGCGAAATCCCTCGAACTCTGCACTCAAAAGAGACAGTCTAGACTCCTTTACCTGTGACGTTCCCTCGTGCGTCACCTCCAAAGTATGCCATATTTCCTGCGCAGTTAAACAATGTGAGATTCTATTATATTCAGATTTATCAAGTGCACAAATGAGCGCATTCATAGCTTTAGCATTTAAAGAATAAGATTTCCAATCATTATCATCCCATTTGTCATTTGGTTTTTCAATCTCAACATTTTCTACTTTAATAACAGGCAGTTTATATCCTTTTTCAATTATGTGCCAAGCTTTATAATCAACAAGAATGAGGTAAATTTTCATTCGATTTTTCCAATATGCATAATCACCTCCATTAAATCTAGGGGAACGGGAAACAGACTGACCCTCAGCAAAAGCACTATCCATATGGTTATTCATGGTAAATCCTAGGCTAGATCCTAAAACCTGCTCTGATACTACTTGTTTGATCTGGATCCTAGCCTAGAGGGGGGGTGAATAGGCTTTTAAAAATAATTCGTGCAACCCACGAATAAGCACACGCAGTTATAGCAGTAACAGGGTAAATAAAATGCAGACACAGAGTACACATCAGATTTACCCTGGTTCGGTCGTCCCAACGACCTACTCCAGCCCCCAAAGCAGAACTAGTTTTGAATAGCGCAATATGTACAAAACCACAAATCAGAGCACGCTCAGAGCACCCTCTACGTCTCTACACTCGCCAGGCTCTCAGTACCCCACACACAGTTTTTTCTCTCACTATCATTCCTAGTAAAGCTTTCTACCAGCTAGTCCCAAACTAGCTGGGTCCCACTTTTCTAGCCCCAGCCAGACAAGTCCCAAAATAGTCACAGAAAAATAGGTAAAGTTTTCCCTACAGAAAACGTTACACTAAGACAGAAATAAAAGAGTTTAAGGGTTTAGAAATCCTCAGTTTGTGTCTGTGTAGGCGTCTCTGTCAATCAGCACGTTGTCAGCTCCAATCTGACTCAAACGGTGTCTCAATCTGACTCCTGGATTGCAAAATACACACTGGTCTGTGTGTAAAGAAATTCAGTTCAAATCCTTTTATTCTCGGTCTGTGTGCAAAGCAACTGCCTTTAAAATAACTCGGTCGGTGTGCAGAGGAAATGCAGTTCACTTCTTTTTATACTCGGTCGGTGCGCAGAGCAACTGCCTTTAAAATTAACGCCACGTCAGCATAGGAATTAATCCCTGCTTCGCTTCGATTTCTCACAGGGGAAGCCCACGTCAGCAGATCAATGCGATCTGCACCGTTGATTCGAATCTCCGTCGTTTCGATCTCACGACGATTGTCCCCCCACGTCAGCTTCCCTTCGGTTTCATGCAGCGGTCTTCGTCTTCCGACTTCGTGCAACGGTGAACTCACAAGCAGCAACGGCGATGGCTAGTTCGTTGACGACAGCGATGGCTTCAAGCAGCGAGCAAACTCCTACGACAGCGAGTACACGACCCTTCAGCGGCGACGGGGACTTGGACTCCTCCGATGGGAGAGTGGCTTCGACGACGGTCTGCTTCGACTCTCCTCAACGGCGGTGGCGACTCCGCACGATGAGACTTTGACAGCGGCGTCGAGCGATTTGTCGTCGAACGGTTGACAGCTCCGATGTGCGGCGGGAGCGTGAACTTCTCCTACAATGGGTCGACTGCGTTCTCTCGACTGCAGTGGCGACGGCTTCGAGTTTACGACGGCGACGAGATCTCGAGGGCGATCTCCGAGCGACGGCGATGGCGAGGATCTATTCTTCAACAGGGGATGACGGCGAGCTCTCCTCAGCAACTCTTCGTCAGCAGCTTCTTTGCGTGCGGTGGTGATCTCGACGAACTCCTTGGAATGACGTCAACCTGATACGGCAGCGATGATGGCACGATGGCTCACGGCAACTCCTTCTTGGCGGCTGCGAGAGCTTCTTCGACAACGTTCTCTTTGGTGGCCTTCGACTGTAGAGTCGATTGCTCCGAACGGCGATCCTCAACGCAAAGGGTGTGAGGCTTTGGGAAGGAGATGGGATCGTGAGTATCTCTTTTGTAGAAGATGTTGCTTTTGTGAAGCTCTGGGAGATGGAGCTTACGGCTTAAGGGTAAGAATATGGCTGCTAGCTCTTTTTTTGGAAGAATATTTTCTAGGCCGTAAGCTTTTTGGAGATGGGTTTCTATTGAGAGGGGTTTTGAGAGTTGGTTGTGTCCCCTTAAATATTTCGTAGCCCCCTCTCTGATTTTTGTATCTGCCGTAAAGTGATTTTTTTTCAGCCGCAGCTTGAAACATTAGGGTTGAGAGGGTTTTTATAGAATAGGCTAGGGTTAGAAAAAAAAGTAGTTGGGATTGATTTGCAATGGAGATATGATTGCAATTCAGATTGGATATGAAAAGTGATTAGGCGTTTGAATAGGAGATCAAGTAAGATTAGAATCGGCTATGAAATACGAATTCTAAATTGGATCTCCATGGCATTTGACTTAATCAAATCAAACATCAATATTTGATTTGCACCAATCACCAATTTATTTGATCCAATCATCTTTGCTATGTAAATGGTACTAAGACCAAGTCCATTAGCTATGTGGATAGCAAATTCTCCAAGTAGTGAAAGATGTATCGTTTAGCCAATCCTGAAACACACTAAGCACACACGTCAGATATAACGACACGTTTGTCATCATCAAACCAAGATCCTAGATCGTTGCTCCCAACAAGGTGATCCTTACAATTGGTATCAGAGCGAGGTTAAAGCATACTGCAACTATGGCATTCAACGCTACATCCGCATGCCATGAAGAAGGTCACTCAACCGTTCGACCCCCGCTCTTCAACGGAACCAACTACCCTAGTTGGAAGATCAGGATGATGGTCTACTTGAAGGGTCATGACCTTTGGTACATTATAGAGTCTCCATTTGAGGAGCCTACTTCACCGCGGCCTCGAGAACTAAAACAGAGAAGGATTCGTCAGAGTCAATGCTAGGGCTATGTGTGTACTCCATTGCGCCCTCACTCCGGATGAGTTCGATCGTATCTCCATGTGCAAATCGGCCAATAGTATTTGGCATACTTTGGAGATTTCTCATGAATTGCTTCTTCAGCATAAGGAGGAGATTCAACCAACCAAGCCCGAGAAGGAAAAGGGGGTTGCACTCCATGTTGAGAAGGAGTCATTCAAGTGGAAAAAGAAGTTCCATCAAGAACCTCCGAGTGAAGAAGAAGATGATATTAGCAATGATGATTACATCGAACTTGCCAAGCAATTCAAGAATTTCAAGGTATTCCTCAAGGACAAACAAGGTATATCTTCATCAAAGTTTGCCTCTCATTCTAACAAGTTGATTTGTTTCAAGTGTGAATGAAAGGGTTATGTTGCTACCGAATGCCCTTCCAAACCCACCAAAGATACCTATACGGGTAAAGGGAAGAAATATTGGAAAGCCAAGTCTGAGGTCAAGAACCAAAAGAATGGACTTATTGGCACTTTTGATGATTCTGATGTGGACACATCAAATGATGAAGAAGAATGTTGCTTCATGGCTAATGAAGAAGAGTTTTCGTCAAGCTCAAGTGAGGAGAAAAGCGATGAGGAAGTCGAGGAAAGCGATGAGGAAGCTGAGGAGAAACTCCATCTTATGAGAAGCTTGAATATCGCCGAAATGTGGCCTCCAATTTGGCTAGTAAGTGCATCGATTCATATGATAAAATGAAAGCTAAACTTGATAATGCTATGAGTAGGGTGCATGATTTAGAATCGTCTAGTGTAAATATTCATGATGAAATACATGCTTATGACACTAGTGAGAGAGACACACTTCTCTCTCAAGTTAAAGAATTGAGCCTTACAAATGAAAAACTTGTTGCTCAAAACCTTAGCTTAGATGCTCACATTCAACAACTTACGTTGAAATGTGAAGAGGAACCCCGTAAGCTCATAAGCTTTGTGTATTCTAGGGATTCACTCCACGATTTGTTAGAAAAACAACATCCGGCAAATCATAGAGGAGGTTTGGGTTATATTCAAAATGTGTTTCCCCAAACCCACCTCTAATTCCTCTTATGGTGCACATAGAAGAAATATTGCTAAAGCACCTAAGAAGAATCACCATGCTTTCTTGTACAACAATAACATCAACAAGAAGCATGTAGATCACGAGGTAATGAGGAAGAATGAAAAAATCTTCATTTTTTGCTAAGAAGCAAAATCCTCATTCGTTGCATGCCAAGAAATTTGTTTCTACACTTAAGCATGCTACATCCCCCCCCTCTTGCAAAGGCAAAACCCTTGCCTAGGAAATCCTTGAGATTATGGATTCCCACTAAGGTTAGTGTGCAAGAGAGGGATAGCTACATCAACTCTCTAGTTAGGGATGTGATCACCTCATGTGATTACATTAGGAAATCAAACTCCTCTTGGGTTTGGTTGCCTAATGTTTAGGTTCCTCACTCATATGCATATTGCATGGGTATTGTGCTTGAATGTTTATTTTTTGGCATACCCATTGTTTGTGTGTGTTTCATGATTTTGAAAATGTTTTTCAAACCTTTTTATGAAAATGAGGACCTTGGGGTTCATTAACATGCATGCATTTTTGATCCATGTCTTTGTCAATGGGGGAGTTAATATGTTATATGTTTAAAGTATTTTAAGACATGTTTTAACTCTCATTTCGGAGGTTATTTGAGATCTTTATTCACATTTGGTTGTTTTTGATCTCAAACCAAACATCTTGTCTATTGCCAACTTCTTCATGTTATTTTTGTTTTGAAAATATTCTTTGTGTATCATTAAAGCTTGATTTTTCCCATATCTTTGCTTTGATACATGTTTAGGCCCATGGCTCCATTAATTATAATTGGTATTAGATCTTAGAAGTCAAAAGTTGACTATGTCTATGATCTAGGGGGAGCATGGGATAGTGAATTGATACCCACTAAAATTTTAAATTTGATATCATACATATCTTTCTTTTCTTGCATATTGTCACATCTTGGTTAAGATGACAAAGGGGGATATTTTTGATGTCCACCTTTTTGACGATGTCAAGGGGGAGAGATATATGCATATATGCATTATGTAAATATATATGGGGAGATATATTCATATGCATATGGGGAGAGATATATGGGATTAGATAAACCTTGCATGATATTGTATTTTACAATTGGTTTATGTAATCCATGCCCATTATATGTCACCTTGATTTCAGTTGGTATTATGAGTATTTACCTTTGTGTAGCTCATTGTTTATTTGGTGCATATAAGTAGGGGGAGCTCATTAGCATTGTACGTACTTTAATACTTTATATTTTACATAATGTGTGTCATCATCAAAAAGGGGGAGATTGTTGAGTATTGGTGTTTCATAACAATCTAATTTTGATGATGATCACAACATTATGTTGTTGCTAATGACTCTCATGTTTTAGTCTCTCAGTTTTATCTCAAGAATATTTTTCTTGGAGACTAATCACTTGGTGCAAGGATGGACATCAAGTGGAGAAGAGCCAAAGCTTGGACTCAAGGAGTGCCAAAGCTTGGAGATGATGGAGAGCAATCAAGGCATCAAGATTGAAGTCTTAGACTCTAAGGAAAGCATTGTAATCCATGTAATTTTCTTTATTGCTTTCTCTCTCTTTTGAGTCTAGGGTTAATGTAATGCCTTGTTAGATGGTTTACTCATTCATGCATATGCATATAACCATCTTAGTGAGCCTTAAGGTTATCATAGAATCTAACCCAATAGGTTCAATCTGTCCAAAGACTCATTTGGAGTCTATGGCTTTCCGTCAGTCGCCTGCTGAAGGAAACACAGTCGACTGGGTGATTTTCAGTCGCCTGTAGATCCTTCTACAGTCGCCTGACATGCACAGCTCAAGTTAACATTTCTATTGACTCAAACTTGAGCTTTACACACAGTCGTCTATCAGTTTACAATCGCTTGTATTATTACAGTCGCCTGGAGATTGGTTATCAGTCGCCTGTATAGCGTAATTGCATTCTCTGCATCTCTCTGGTGTTTCTCCATCTTATACAGCAGTCGACTGATTAACGTTTTACAGTCGCCTGACTAATAGACAGTCGACTGTATTATTGACATCAGTCGCCTGTGCGTTTAACTGTAGAAAGAGTGCAGCTCTTTGTTTCGATCCATCCCCTGCAGCAGTCGCCTGCTGAAGGATTTACAGGCGTGTGTCCTGTTTGTCAGTCGACTGTATTGACTTCATCAGTCGACTGTCCTGGCTCAGATTATAGCTGTTGGATATTTTCTAGCCGTTGATCAGTCGACTGTCTTTTGATCTTCAGTCGGCTGTTCCTGTCGTTTTCGCCCTGTTTCTAGCCGTTGCTGAATTCTTTCTTTGGCTGTTTCCTTGGGTTTTGGGGATTGATATGGGGTTTCTATATATTTGAGTATGCTGCCATCACTTGAGAACTCTTGACAACACTTGATAACTCTTGACTCTATAGAAAATCTCAAGAGATCTATAAGCAACTCTCAAGCTCCCTCATTCCCCTCATTTTGAGCATTCATCTATCTTCATGCATTGAAGTCCAGCTCAAGGGAAATCATCCAAGTGCTCTCAAGCATATCACAACACTTGGAGATCCTCTTCCATGCCTTGCATACATTCATGAGTAAGCATCTCAAGGCATAGGTAAGAGTATTTATTTTACTTGGTGTAATTTGTGTCTCTAATTCTCTTTGTGGGAATTAGAACTTTCGCTCTTTGTGGGAGGTTGTCTCTTTGTGGGAATAACTCTCTTTGTGGGAGTAACTCTCTTTGTGGGAGTTTAGTGTCCTAGTGTAGGGCTAACACTATTTCTCTGAGTGGGAGTTAGTGATTCTCTGTGTGGGAGTCTTGATCCTCGTGTAGAATTGGTTGGGTCCTTGTGTATGGCATAAATCCTCTTTGTGGGGTATCTCCTTGTGAGATTTGTATTCACTTCTCTGTGTGGGAATATAATGAATATTGGTGTGGCTGGATGTACCCAAGTTTGGGGAACCAGTGTAAAATTGTGTGTTTGCGTTTGGATTGATTGTGCCTTTTAATTCTTCTTGCATTTATAATTCTGCATTTGCAAGTTAAATTTTAATTGGACAATTTTATTGTCATTACACTATTCACCCCCCTCTAGTGTGTGTTGTTAGTATTGCAAGGGTAAGGCGATCCTTACAGTCATAACCCGTGGCCTAAGGGCACGATTCATTTTAAATATTCCCCCCTCAAAAACAATAAGTATATCACAACAATTGTTATTTAGTTCCCCAAAAACGTTAAGTCCCACAAAATTTAGGTCATAACAGAGAATTTAGTTCCCTCAAAAAAATTTGGTCTCCCCAAAATTTAGTTCCCGTAAGATTTAACATGTGTCCTACAGGCACGATTCATTTAAAATATTGCCCTTCTCAAAATCTTGGATCCCCTAATTTTAAACGAATGACAATAAGTAAAGCACAGTAATTGTTATTTAGTTCTTCCAAAAAATTTAGTCCTCCCAAAATTTAGTTTCCTTGTTCATTCAAAATATTTCTCCCCTCAAAATCTTGGATCCCCTAATTCGAAACAAACAACAATAATTAAATCACAATAATTATTATTAATTCATCCAAAAAAATTTAGTTCATACCTACAGTATAATTCCCAGCAGCTTCATTTCTCCTCAAAATTTAGTTTCCTTAGAGACTTTAGTTCAAGGTTTTTTTATTTGTGATTGATAAAAAATTTGTCAGTATTCACACTGGATGCTTTAGTGTCAAAATGTTTTCCTATCACTGTAGTGTTCATGATGGATCACTCCACCAAAATGATCGTAGGCGTCGCTCTGGCTATTTCTGTATCGGATTGGATTAGTGCGCTTGTGTTGGCATTTATGTCAAGTTATCATACAAATTTAAGAATGCATGTAAATCATATGAAGAGGACTTTGCACAACAGATTGGAACAAAAAATTCAGCCTGGATGCATATCAGGAACCATTACTGGGAGCTCAATTTGTATAGGCTTGGAGCTGATCATAAAAATTTAGCCTATACAAATGAGGATTGCAGCAAATCATAATAATCACACAAACCATTAATGAAATCACAAACCAGCAGATCACAAAACATTAGTGCGATCACACAAACCATTAGTGTGCTCACAAACCAGCAGATCATAAAAATTCAGCCTATACAAATGAGGATTTGACACATAATCAAAAATTCGGGTTGGAATCAAAATCCTGAATACACATAACCAAACCCAACTATACACATAACCAAACACAACTCCTTGCCTGCAAGTAAATTGAAATGTAATAGGCATCATCCACATTTTCCATGTGAACCCTCGAAATTTAGTTAACTTAAAAAAGACCATAAGCTTGCAGCAATTGATATATTGATGTGGTCGTGGTGTGTATCTTGAGAAAAGGGGCATAAAATCAACCTTTACAAATTTTCGCCTTTATTTCACATCACATTTTGTTTTGTCTTGCATAACACTGCAATGGAAAATCGCACAAATGAGCAATAACATAATTTTTTTACATTTCACATGAATATAACAAAATATGGATCTCAAACATCTTCAGAATCTTAGCCCACATTTTTGTATCCTCAAAATCTTCAAATATACTGCAAATTTCTACCAAAACAATTCTGGTAGTAAGCATCAATTGATATACATGTAGCTCTAAAGTATATCCATAATCATGTCTCTTACCTCATTTTCTTTGTAGTAAGCAACAATCTCCAAAAGGCAACATGTACACTAATTCAAAATAGATGTTTAAATCTATGTCCACTTGTAATTGTTTTCATCAACCTAATGCACATCAACATATACTTCTAGCAATGATTTCACATTACATTTAACCATTGCTACTTATTATAACATTAAAGAAATCTGTACCATACCATGTTTAAAAAAATTGCAACTTTCTGTTCTATTCCTCATCACTCGGAATTTGATTTATGCCAGACCGGTGTTTAACTAATAAAAAATCTATAAGATCATAATCATATAATCCAACATTAGTTACATAAAACACGCAAAAACATCTATACCCTCATACACCAAAATTGGGCATAAAACAATCAAATTCTCATCCAATAAACCAACCTTCCAATTAAAAAACATCTGTCAACCACATCATCGTATGCAAATTCTGAGGCACACACATCATCGTAAATCACCGCGAGATCTGTCCATTGCCGTCGGAATCTCAGGAATCTCATCACTCAGAATTGCTATGGAATCACCCAGGAATCTCATTCACGCACATCATCAAATTCTGAGGCACACACATCATCGTAAATCAAAAAACTCAATACAGTCAAAAAGCTCAATACAGTATAAAATGGTTTAAGCTTTGATTTCCAGAAGACGTGCTAACTCCTCAACTTCATCAACATCTGTCATCCAAAGAGGAGAAATTATATACATTAATTTATTTTGATTTCTATCTCCTTAACCCAACGACATAAAAAAGCAAAAAAATCACAAAAATAAGAAAGTATCTTTTCTATATTTCAACCAATAAAGCCTATGAATTTCTCAACCCCTCTACTACCTGAATATGATGAGATCAGGTTGTACTTCTTCAAAAAATCCCAAAAAAATCACAGATGTACATTCTTCAAACGTCTAATCATAAAAAACTTAGCATACTTCCAAAACAACAAAAGTAGAAGAGACACTAACCTCCAAAGCAAGCGATCATCTGAGAAGATTGGTTCCCTATGATTTTATTTGGGAAAGATTAGTTCCCAAGCGATCATCCAAAGCAAACAATTGGGGGGATAGTTTTTGCAGCATTCTGCTATGCCAAAGAGCAGTCTTCTCGCTCTCGAAATTGGCTAGCAGACTATCACTTCAGCTGAGCAGCAGCGGCATCGGGTTGATGAGCGGACTGAAGCAACGTCATAACTTCATAACCCCCATGAAGCATATCCCTTCTATCAAAAGAAAATAAAGGAAGGTGGAGAGTTTAAATTGTGCAATAATTTATGATCATTATGTATCCAATCTTTGAACAGTAATACAAATAAGTCCTCAAAAACAAAACTCTAAGCGTTGAAGCCACTTTTGTCGCCTCCAGAGCTCTTCAAAATAGCAGGAGGTAGCAATCCGTCCTCAAAATTCTGACGGGTCTGTTTGCAAGTTTGAAGGAAAGTATTGGGATGTTTCCTTACATATATGAAATACTGTTTTTCCAACATAAAATTGGGAACCGTAAGGGTTCCTTTAAATTGACTCTAAAGAAGTAGTATGAGGTTACATCATTATTAAGTCAACAGCATGTTTTTCATGAGCTGTTCTATTCATTGAGCCAGACCTAAGTTCGGAGGATGCCAAACCTTGAAGTGAATGTTGGTTGGTGGACTTTCCAAATGGATGACTCTTTAACTGATCTTCCTGATTTCTACCGAATCCTGAAAACGACACAAAGTGGAGAAACATTTTAAAAATGGGAAATTCTTTGCAGATGTATTATTTGGAAGACATCACAATATTAACATTTTGTGGATGTTTCATTTTTGCTCACTATTCTTGATAATAAAAAAGTGCAAATGATTAAGGAGTTCCTATAAAGCAACATTTGCACCTTATATTGTCTTAGTTGATCTGTATTAATTGATCAATCTCTACAGCTCTTTTTGAAGATTGAATGGATATATACATTGTGGTATCCCCTCCAATAGAACTTTTACAAATTAACAAAAAAGTGCTGAAACTAATGAAGCTGGGTCAGAAACAATATTAGAATGAACAAAAGATGTAAAGTCTACACATGAATATACTAATGTAGGCATTAAATGGAATTGCATACAAAAATATGAATTTAACCTAATCCAAAGCTATCATGTAATTAAATGCAATTCTGGCACCAACTTTGCCTCTGGTTTCTTTTGCAAATAAGATATAAAATGTATAACTACACAGATGTAAAATGGATAACTACACAGATTTTATTATATACATCATAATTTACAAATTATTAATGGTTTCTTGCATTTTGCTGATGCATGCATAGAAGAATGGACGTCATGTATATGAATATGATATCCATAAAAATGTCATTTATGAGACTTGAGCCTTTCATTTGGACCATCTTTCTTGTTTATAATGTGAAAATAGCTTGTAAGAAGCACCCTAGGTATTAAAACAAAGCAGTATGACTACCTTTTAGTCCAGTCCATGAATAAAGCTTTCAGTTGCGAAGACTTGGCCAAAATGAAGAGGGGATCTATGTCTCCCCACCTACATTTTGCAACAGAAATATTAATCTTACTTGCACCAAACATTAAAAAGCAACCCTAACAAAAGATTTATCAAGGCAGAAAACTACTTTTTGAAGTTCTTGAATGCAGATGTGTCATCCAGTTCTCCTCGCATATCCAATGGGTATGGCTCTCCATTTAGCAACGCAACCGGATTCATCTCAAGGAAAGTGCATCTGAAACAGATGCATCTATGAATTTGAACAGAATAAAAATGATTTCAAAATGGATAACTACAGCCTGTTCAAATAATTGTTGAATTTTGAAATCCAGGTCATTTTCAAAATGGATAACTACATGATAGAATAGAGCTAACAGGTAAAACAAAGGTAAAACAAAGTCCACCTGATCTAAACATTTCAACAGCTAAAACAAAGATTTTGAAAGTTGCCATCTTTCCATTTTGAAGATTGAATGGATAACTATAGGATGCCACATCCAGGTCATTTTTATCCTGTTAAAACAATGATTTCAAATCCAGGTCATTTTCAAAATGGATAACTACAGGATAAAAATGATTTCAAAATGGAAGCCATAGATGCATTTTGAAATCCAGGTCTGAAACAGATGCATTCTGAATTTGCAGATAAGCTATAAAATGGATAACTACAGCTGAGCTCAGGAAGCCATTATTCATTTTACATAGGTTCATTTTGCAGATAAGATATAAAATGCAAAAAGGCTAACATTTCCTATAGGCTAAAAACACTAAGACTATAATGAATGTTATAGGCCTATTCTGATAAGAGTCCCACTACTCAAACTATAAATTAGCATATGATGGGGTTGCCACTATCTTTGGTTTATAAAGAGTTTGTAAATAAACTTTGAATATATCATGCCTTATATAAATGATTTGGAAAATAAAACTACAAAATAGCTGACCAAAACTGACCAAATATTCTAGAATTCAATCCCAAGATATTTGCATAATTTCATCTTCAGCATACTTATTCTGCTCTATGGGCTGAACCCATTTTGGCTCATTAATGGCCTCATCTTCAACTGGACATGCATTACATTGGTCAGGCATGTGCTTTGGTTCTTGAAAATGCCGAATGCTACAGTACCCAATTCTTGGGTGTGTTTGGTTTAGATTTGTCATATCAAAAGCTGTTTTGCATCCTTCAATATAGAATTTTAGGGAGGTTTCTATTTTCTCATTAGATGATTATTTCCATCATCAACATATGTCATTATGGGTTATTTACTATCACCCTCTTTCATGCAAACTCACTTCCGTTATGGTTTCTAATTTTCTATTTTCTTGTTTAACAGTTTAAGCCTTGTATTAAAATGATTCTGTTAACTAATGGCAGGCTATGAATTTGATGCTGAGCCTGGACACATGAGAAGGAAAATATGTAAATAGAATAGAGCATGTTTAAAAATTCTGTGGATGGACCTGTTGGAGATCTTGCTGAAGTTTTCCAAGGTCCACCTGATCTGAACATTTCAACAGCTAAAACAAAGATTTTGAAAGTTGACATCTTTCCATTTTGAAAGTTGCTGGAACTAAATTTGGGCATGACTTCAACAATATCAAACTGCTGCTTTGAGGCGATCTTGATGCTTTGGAGGGGGGAGACTAATACCGGAGATCTTGATGCTTTGAGGTGGGGAAGAAGGGCAAATCTTGATGCTTTTGCAGAAGTGCTGAGAAATTCCAGGCGGGGAAGAAGCTTTGAGGCGAGAAATTCCAGGCGGGGAAGAAGCTTTCCAGGTGAGATCTTCTGCTGCTTGCGAGAAGATGAAAGATCCGTATTGCCTGGGAGAAGATGAAAGAACCCAGGCTCTTGCTGCTTGCGTGTGGAGAGAAGAATTGGGTTCTGCTGCTCTTGTGTTAGAGCTCAATTAATGGACGTGCCGAAGGATTCTAATGGGGAAAAGCTGGACGCTAGCGAAGAGAATGAGGGAGACAAACGGAAGGGAGAAGAAGCGCGGCTAACGGTCAGGAGGCAGCTGGGAGAGTTGAGAACCGTCGGATCAGAGGAGCAAGGAATCGAGCCGTCACTTGAAGTTTAAATGCTAACCGTCCATCACAGCGGGGAATTTTAATCTGGGCCACACAAATCAATTCAAGAGCTGGCCCCGCTTGTGGGTATTTCTCAACGGGCAGCGAGCGCTACCATGAGATTCTTTCGCAACAGATTTGGATAGAGACGGCGATGGGCAGCGGATGAAGTTGTTAGGCCGTTAGAAATTTGTAAGAAGATAGCTATAAATCCTCCTGTTTGATTAATAAAAGGCATCGACGAATTCAGGGAATTTTCCCCATTTTCGTTTTTGCTTTCTTGCACTGTAATTTCTTCTTTTAGTAATGAAATTTCTTCTCGATTCCGTCATTGTTGGCGAATCTACTTGGTGAAATAAGTGGTGTTCATCAAATTGGTATCAAAACGAAGGTTCGCTGCCATGGGAGGGAAGAAGAAAACCCATGTTGAATCAACGACCAGAGCTGAAGGGGGACATGGACCAAGCTCCCTTCATGAGCCAACCCTTTACGACGAGCCTGAGGATGATTCTAGTGCATGGCGGCTGCAACAGGAAGGTAGATTGTATCAAATCCAATCTCAACTCCAGGCGATGATGGACTCTCAAAGGCAATCTACCGAGCACCTTACTGCTCAAATCCAAATCATGCTGAACAATCAAAGCTAAAATGAGGAGAGGTTCAATAGTCAAGAGGTCCAAATGCAAATGTTGCGGAATATTCAAACTAGAAATGAAGCTCGCATCAAAAATCAGGAGCATGGGTCTCGCACTCACGGAGATGAAAGGAGTGGGGATTCCAACAACAATGCCGAGGGAGGACCAGATAAGAGAGGAGAAAATCCACCCCAAATTCAGAAAAGGGTACTTAAGCCCGAGTTTCCTACGTTCAAGGGAGATGAAGATGTCCTGCCATGGATAAGTCAGGTACAACAAATTTTCGGTTATTATTCAACTCCATATGCTAGCTGGGTGAATACATGCTCTTTTTACTTGAGAGGTGCCGCACTACATTGGTTTGGATGGGAGAAGGTTAATGTGGCTAATTTCTTCTATTGGGAAACCTTTAAGGAAGAATTAGTAATAAGGTTTGGACCATCTGAGTTAGAAAAGCCTTACGTTGTGTTCTCTAACATCAAACAAACTGGGAGTGTGAAGGAGTATCTGGGTAGATATGAGCAAATTGTGGGATTGTTGCGTAAAATGCCAGAGGAGTATATATTGGATAAGTTCATTAATGGCTTGAAGGAGGAAATTCGTTTTGATGTAATGGCCGTAAATCCTGAAAATTATAGGAGGGCTGTGTAACTGGCTTGGACTTTTGAGGAGAAGTTAGCCCTAGCCAAGAAAAATCGATCACTAAATTTTCCCAGTTCCTATCAAAAGTACCACCCCTCCCATCCACCTGTGACCATCAAAGAAGTGTCTAAGGAAGCTACCAAAGAGGTGGTCCCCTTTGTACATAGAGGGAGGTTGATAACCCAAGAAGAAATCCAAAATAGAAGGAAGAACAATCTATGTTTTACCTGCAATGAGAAATGGGAAAGGGGACACAGATGCAAAAAGCAGCTATATATCCTTGATGTTGAAGATAAGTTAGAGGGTATTGGAGTAGAGAGTGAAAAGGAGGATGTGGGAAAAACTCCTGAATTGCAGGAAGAAGTAAATGAAGAGTATCCTTCAATATCAGTCCATGCTTTGACTGGAATCTCAGCTGCACAAACCCTTCGACTTAAGGGTAGCATAAAAGGGCAAACAGTGAATATTTTAGTTGACACTGGGTCTACGCATAATTTCATTCATCCTAAACTTGTGAAGTCCTTGGGGTTAGAAGTAGAGGAGCTTAATGTCTTTGATGTGGTAGTGGCTAGTGGGGAGAGAATCCAAGGGTCAGGAATATGTAAGAATGTACAAATACAATGCCAGGGAGTATCAATTTCGACTAGTTTGTTGATACTACCATTGGGTGGTCAACAAATTGTATTAGGTACTCAGTGGTTGCAACGATTGGGAGATATAGTTTTTAACTTCAAAAAGATGCAAATGAAATTCCGCTGGAGGGGAAAAGAGTGTGTATGGCAGGGAACAATCTTTCAGGGTTTACAGCTTGTGGGAGAAAGGGAAATTGATACAGCACTCAAACAGCAGGGAGAAGGGTATTGGATACAGCTTAGTGTGTTATAAGTCCTAGCCAACAACCAAATGTCATCTCTGGAGGTAGGACAAATTCCCAGGGATTTGAAAGAAATCCTTGAGCAATTCCCAGAAGTCTTTAAAGATCCTGAGGGCTTACCTCCTAGTAGGGCTTGTGATCATAGAATCCTTACTATGCCCAATGCTAAACATGTGTGTCTCAGACCCTACAAGCATGCATATACCCTTAAGACAAAAATTGAAAAATAGGTTGCAGAATTGCTGAAGACAGGAGTAATTAGACCAAGCCATAGCCCCTATGCTTCCCCAGTGGTGATGGTGAGGAAGGCTGATGCTAGTTGGAGGATGTGTGTTGATTATAGAGCCCTTAATCAACAAAAAATCAAGGACAAATTCCCAATTCCTCTGATAGATGAATTGCTGGATGAATTATATGGAGCAAATTTTTTCACTAAGCTGGACCTAAGGTCAGGATACCATCAAATTCGTATGAGTGATGATGACATCTACAAAACTGCTTTCCATACACATGATGGGCATTATGAATTCCTTGTAATGCCTTTTGGATTATCTAATGCCCCATCAACCTTTCAGTCACTAATGAATACCATCTTCAGGGAGTTTTTGAGAAAATTTGTATTGTGTTATGAATCAACAACTGAGGGGAGAGCCCTCAGGTTTATATTTATAGCCAAAGGGGAGAATACAAGTGGGCTTATACAGATATGGGCCCAAACACTTGGGTTGGCCCAATAACTCATCCAACCCAGTAAATACCCATTCACAACACTCCCCCTTATCCAGCCATAGTTGTGGATCCTGCTCATGAATACTTCAGGATTCTGAGCCTGCATGGGTCTCACATGGGGTGGATACTTCAGGATCCTGAGTTGGTGAGATTTGCCTCGTTAAAACCTTTGGCTATGGAAAACCCAGTAGGAAAAACCATAGTTAAGGAAAAAGAGTGCAAACGCTCTTTAACTCCCCCTGATTTATACAAGTGACTCTGCTCATGAATACTTCTGGATTCTGAGCGTCACATAGAGGTGGATACTTCGGGATCCAGAGTTGATTTGATTTGCCTCGTTAAAACCTTTGGCTATGGAAAACCCAGTGGAAAAAACCATAGCTAAGGGAAAAGAGTACAAATTCCCTCAACTCCCCCTGATCTGTAAAAGCTCTTAGGCTTTCAGATCTCTTAGGCTTATCTCATCACTCCTATTTACAATATTCCGAAAATGTACACAGATTACAAATTTTGTCACCATCAAGCAGCTGCTGAATCCAGGAACTCTGAAGAGGTTGCTAAGTTTCGTTGCCTCTGATGTGGTCTTCAGACTATATGGTTAGCTCCACAGAACCAGCCTCTATCCCAGTCGTCACTGGGATGTGATGTACCACCAGGCGCCCTCAAATACACCATTGGTGTGATTCTGGAATGGTGAGGATCTTGGAATGATAGGATGATGTTGCCTTCATAAGTTGCTTTGCAGATCTGCAGGGGATGGCCATCCCACTGTGGGTACCTGTTCTGTGATTTCTCAGCATAGGGACTGGACCTGAAACCTGCATTTGCATAAACATTGGAGGATGCTACTACATTTTGTAAGTCCAAATATTTCGACCCTTGGAGGAAGCGCAGAAGGCTTAACTCAGGTCTAATGGCCCTTTTTAGGTGCCAACTATCTCTGGCTAATGAGTTTACTGCAATTGCTATACCGGGACACATGCAGTTAGCCAGGAGTGCATGATTGCACTAAGATAAAGGACTTTAGGACCAGTTATATCCTCACCCTCTTCCAGCAATCGGAAGGGTTCTTTTTGTTCATCCAGTTAGTGTACCACCGTAGGTGTACGTTGGATGACAATGGTCCTTTTAATATCTCCAACGCACTTCTGGGCGTTTGTAACATGATTCTATGAGCCATGACTTTATATTTGCCTAGGTCTTTTTTATTTCATGTTTAAAAGTCAGGCTTGTACATTTATTTCGGTTTTCTCTTCAAGAGATCCGATGAGATGTTAGTTGTCTACAACTAAGATCTCTAATCCTGTTCTTTGCACAGATGCAAAGACAACCTTCAGTAGGAATCATTGACTTGTCAAGTGATTCTCTTGGTTGTACATTTATTTATACTTATTGTTTTTCTTGAATAGACGTCCCGAAGTCTATTCAGGCATTTTAAGGAAATGTGGAAATTATCTTTACAAGATATCCACGAAGGTATGCCGTCACAACATCCAATAACAGCATATCCAAAATTTTCCTTCGCCAAATCGTAAGGTATTCGCTTTTGATAACTTAGGGAGACTGATGCATCATTTATGAGACATGCTCATTTGAATTTGTTCGATCCCTAGTTTCAGCGAAATTTTCCTTGGGCTATAGGTTGTACCGTATAGCATACGATTTTGTATTTATTTTTCTTATGTATGCAATACTTTGTTTTATCCACAGGTTTGACACCTTTTAGTGTCTGGACTTCAGGTCCGAACATTTCACGTTTCATAAGTGAGTCC